>NNCF01126783.1:177898-210581 GCA_002313205.1 Laupala kohalensis
CTATAGAGATTATGACATCTCATGGGATTTTAATAGCTATTTTAAAAATTTGGAAAAAGGGAAACTGAAGAATATTTATGCGAGGAAGTGCGAGAAACCGTAGAATATGTTTTGTTAGATTGTTCCATATACGGCGAGGAGCTTGGGATCATACAGCTCAAGTCAAGGAGGAAGGAACAAGGATTCTTTAGATGAAGAAAGAGTTGATGGGATAAAGAAGAGGTTTTTAAAGTGCCGCGAATTTGTGAAGTAGAGGTAGGAGAGAAATGTAAGGAAATAAATGGAAGAATAAACGCCGATCTCATCAAGGGATGAACGACGTCTCTGTAAATATTCCTCTGGAGATGTCATTAATAATGGTCTGGTATGGAAACTGAACTTAGCAGAAAGAAGTTTTAGTGACAAACTATCGTTTATATAGAAGGAAAGGTATAGAGAAGTTACAGAACTGACAAAGAAATGCAGGTCCTAGTTTTGTTAACAAGAATTAGGGAACGGGACTTTGTAAAATCAATAAAAAAATAATAAATGGCTTTGTTCCTTAACGAACGATAGAGCAGTGTTTTACGCACTGAAGAGGTTGCGCGGATCGTCCACGTGCAGTGGTGGAGATAGTATCTTCTTCTTGTGACGAGTTTAGCATTTTTGTATTATACTTTTAAGCTTCTTTGATTTCATTTGGCATACGATTCTCACGGCAGTCAATTCAGTCTGTTACACTTTTGTGCAATTCCTATGCATTTCTTTTACGGGTACAGTACGAGCATAAAATATTATTCATAATTTTGCGGGCCTTCCGGAACACCCTATAAACTTTTCCCAAAACATACTTAAATTTTTTTTGAACTATTCCCCTTACAAAAACTGTTAGGAACCAAATACTATGTAGAATAGTATATTCTCTACGTGCGATCACTCTCAAAGTCGAAACTTTTAAAACGCTAGCAATCTCCACTCTTTACCATTAGCTACGTATAATCTTCGCTTTCACTATATTCCCAATCACTGAAATACTAGTAAACCGGTTAAAGGGACTATAGTAAGTAATTTTATCAGGGAAAGTCCAAATTTCACAAAACATTGGAGAACACTTGCAGTGCTTTAGTGTTGCTTCTCAGTAAATGACATCGTTTCCATCTCCTCTTCTCATAAAATTTATTACATTATTGCAATAAATTTAGCTCACCATTGACTTCTACATCAACGTCGTGTATATATCTAAAACATTCAGTTCGAGACTGCACAGAAAGGGAAAAAATCCCTTCCAATCCCTGATAAATGCTAATAACAAAATTGTTTAATAGCTAATCTAACTAATTGACTACGTGGCTATTAGTCTGTGTGTAATATTAATTGAGATTTATACCATCAGGTATTCAAATATACTAAACAAGCATTTGTTTTCTTGGAAAAATTATTTCACTTTTTATTCCTTAATAGCCTTATCCGAGATGAAAACTGAGTTTTTAACAGCTAAAGGATATTAAATAAATAAGTAACCAATTTATGTCGAGTTAAACTACGACACGTAGAACTAGAAATTAAAATATAACATGAGCCATAAAATAAAAAAATGTTCATATTAAATGGTAGATTTTAGTGTTACGGCTGAGAACCATCCTCGCCAATTTGAGATTTATTTAGGTTGCATATTTACGTTCTATTTTTCCGGGATGTGAAAAAGAGTTCCAGAAGGCGGTTTATGTCGAACGACCTGCAGCCAAGAGCAACTTTTCCGGGAAAGAAAGGTATTCACAACGCCGCGTAACGAGATAGTGGCAACGGAGGTGGTAGCCGTCCTTCGTCGTGAAAGCTCACGCGATGAAAATCTGCAACCCGGCACTAACAAGTGGACGCCGAGAATATGCCGTAGCGTGAAGTAAGTGAAGAGTACGCTGATGTACTCGGGGGTTCGCGGTAGTAGTTGGTAGTCATGATAGACTTAACTGTTGAAAACACTTCAAAGTAACCGAAGTGGTGGCAGCGGAGAAAAATAGCACCGTGGTGTGGTAGCAGCGACTACGTCACATTAGTAGCAGTAAAAATATAATTCTAAAAGAGTACTAAAAATATTAAAATAGCAAGTTTCCTACATGCATTCTGGGATATAAGGTTTCCTCATATATTGGCACATATATCTCATAAGAATTATTTCTCGCGTTATGAAAAGAGCACGAGAAAAATTAGGAAAAACTTGATTTTAAATGGACTTTCCTATTCTCAAATCTGTGAACGAATATGGTCGTCTTCAGATGATACCGTACAACATTAAAACTGTTCGCTAGCTTGGCACGATAGTGAACATTATCTGTGTAGCCCCATCCGGGTCCGGGTTTTTCCCTGGTTTTCTTTCACATAGTGGCGGATTTTCCATGAGCAGTATTGACATTAATTCTTTTGATTTTTTTAATCTCGAAATTTTTGTAGCACATAATATCTTCAATTCATTTTGGCGTAATGAATGGGCAACAGTAATTATTTATTAAATAACTTCTTTTATAAATATTAAATCCTCCACTGCCATCGGGTCCTTGATCGGAATTGATGGGATGATCCCTCGCTTCTTCCCTTAAAGTAACTTAGTTTATTATCCTCCACGTGGTCGTACGTAGTTTGCAACTGCTCTTTTGAAAAATGAAGTTTATTTATTTATTTGTAATGGCTAAAACTCAATTATTTTAATTATTAATTCGTATTGTAGATTTTAACCCCGATAATGTAAAAAATTAAAATGAACTTTTACTTTAAGGGTTGAGAATATTGGACAATAAAACTACTAGTTTCCTACAATGACCGATGCACCGTGGAAACGCTTATTAAAAATGTCTAAATAAAGATTTGAATATTTTGTTTAGATAAATTAATGTACTTAAATTGTTTATTGAAATAATTACAATGAAACGTCGATTCGTCATATTTGAAAGGCGAAAATAAAAAGAGAAAATGGGATATTTTATAACTTATCACCATTCTAAAATAGTCTCATTTTAGCCAAGTCACTTACCAGTGTCTTTCATATTAGAAGAAAGTTTTCATTATGAAGAATAGGGTCTTTGATTCATCACATCAAGATCAAAGGTAAGCTACATATCTTATCAGAATTCTTTTAAGTACATTTTTTGTTTGAAGAGTATTTCTGCATTAAAGAAAAATAAAACTTGTGAAGAGACCAACATTACTTTGAGATCTTACAATAAACAATGTTTTTCTTCAAGTAAAAGACTTTGAACTCAAGTGTTCTATATTTTGGTTTGGGTCGGTTCACTTAACAGTTGATTTTGACTCTCCAACTTACATTTTTTGTCTGATTTTCAAATTTATTCGAATTTTACCCGTTATTCAGTGTTTGCAGATTTATAGTGCTTTTCCTTCGATGAAAACTTTGAAGGTCTTCTAATACGAAACAATTCCAAAATTAAAGAAGAAATACCAAGAACCCAACAAAATAACCTATATAATTAAATTATTAAAATTTTCTGTAATTAAACTCGAAATAATTTTGTTAATAAAATATTTATTGTAATTGTATACGCTAAGAATATGAGCAAATATTATTATACCGGAAAGCGAAATCTTAGCGCAAAAATAGTTTGAAGGTATTTATTTTCATTAACGAAGTACAGACGAATCATTCGAGTTATACACGAATCATGTTGAAACACATAAATGATGTGCTAAGCAAAATATGTCGAGTTCGTTTTATGTTTTCAAAAGATTATGTTCACAGTTTTTTTTCCAGTTTATTGTAATATTACTCCCGGTTCCTTAACCTGCTGTTACCAGGATTTGGTTCTCTTCATTAATAAGTCTTTTCGTTGGTTCTACTCTTTTGTTTTGGAGTCAGCCTCACATCCATATCCGTACTACCTACCATACTGATATATAAATGCGCAATGCGAAAGTGATACCCGATCACCACTAAACCACTGAACCGATCGTGAGGAAATTTGGAAAGGAGATAGTTTAGATGTCCTGGATGAACATAGGCTACCTTTCATTTTTTAAATATGTGAAAAGAAAGATAGAAATGTTTTTTTACAATAAATTTCGGTAAATTCGGACAAAAAAAGAGTCACGTTTGCTTACGCTGCCTAATTGGTTAGATAGGTGACAACTATGAATGACAATTTTGCTTGTCTTAAAGAGTTCGACAGCGCATGTGTATCTACAAAAATTAAACTAAATTATCGATTATACCTTATTTGAAATACAGGTTGTACAATACTAAAATTTAAGAAGGAAAAAATCAGTCATAAAGAAATTTAATGGATTAATTGTTTTCTGCATTGAACAAAACGTCTGTAAATCGTAAAATTTCGACGAAGTGTTTAAATTTACAAGAATCTGAGTGAAATGGCACAGTCACTTCATGATTCGGGAGCGAAAATTTGACCGGTGTGGCTCTCGCGAGGTGGTGTGTACAGTCAAGTTTTGTATTAAGTTTGTATTATGAATTTGAAAAATGAGGATGCTGTGCATGTTTTTAAAAGCAAGTAAGTAAAAGTATTTCGATCTTAAAATAAAAATAAAATTCATTTTTTTCTGATTATAAGAAGTTTAGTCCAAGAAATAAAATCCAAACAACGCTGGGTAATCAGGTAGTCTTCACATCCTTATGTCATGTTCACCGCATATGTCTCCTCATCCTTAACTTTCTATTCCCGTGTTTATTTGCGTTGCTGATCTCAAGTACTTTTTACCAGATGCTGCGGCAGTTCCAATTGGCCTTCTCAGTTTGGAGACTTAGAGGTTCCCATCCCTACCAAGAGACGACTTTGGATTTGTCTACTATCTATGTGTTATTTTTTTTCCTTGTCGCCACAACCTTCTTGATATATTTCACAAATAACTCATAAACATATTTATTAACGCACCTCAATCTGTTCTCAGATCTGATTTCAAAATCAACATTGAGTGGAGAATTTAGTGCAATTAAGACTATAAGTGCTTGCACCCACTGGTGAAATCTCTGCGGGCCGCCAGCGAAAGCATGAAGGACCTGTCGCGAAGCTGTCGTCCGCTCCACCCAGCAGACGGCTGCACCCCCGCGCTCACAGCACGGGTAATCTTTTATGTTATTCCCAAATATTAGTGTAGCCCCTCCAAAGGCTCAGGGACTAGTATTCTTGCTCGTCACCTCAACACTCCGGGTTCAATTTCTGGGGGCGAAATTTTGTAGCTTTTTACTTCAATGTCCCAGCTGAAAAGCAAATCCTCCTCCTTCTATACACCACCTACTTCCCAGAGTATCACTAACTCTTACTATTACTAACTACTTCTACTTCCACTAACACCTTCATTTGGGTCAAGCTGTTAGTGAACCCAGCTAAGCGGCCCACCTACTAATAATAGCCCACCTCCTACACTCATCTGCCCATGTAGATTAGCATTAACGTCACGCTACATTTCGCATTTACAAATACTACAATAAAAATATATTAGTGTGGTACATCTCGTTTTACCTTTCCATATATTCCTGGAGTGAATTTGTAGGAAATCATCTTGTATCCTCCACTAACGGACGATAAACGTTCGTTAATCAGAAATTAATGTTATTTCATGAAATTTTTGTAATTTATTATTTATTTAACTAATTTTATACACTTTTATTATTTATTTTTACAGTGTTCATATCTCAATATCTCGCTATAACGAGGAAAAAATTAAATTTTTTCTGATTTGTTTTTACCGTGTATTCATTTATTCACCTTTTTCCTTCATAATTACACTGAACTGAATTTTGTTTCCATCATTTCCTCGTTTCACATAGAATGCTACTAGGGGTTGTTCTATCCTGACGTTATTTACCAGTTCTATTATGACATGTTTGATAATTGAAGGGGTGAGTGGATGGAGGTGGTACGTAACTTTTTTTTTTCAAATTGAGTTGTTGTCAGGGATGAAAATGGTATGAGTTGGCCTGTTTTTTGGTACTTGAAACAACACTTGAGCCTTATTAAGCTAGATACTGGTGTAAGGAGGTACGTGACAACAATAAAGTATATTTCTGATGCAAGAAGGATGTATGTAACATAAATTACCACATACCTCCTCCTTCCTGCAGTCATTTAATTTTACCAAATATATCTCTAGTGAATAAAGGAGGTATGTAATGTAAAATACCATATAACTCCTTCTTATATCCCATATTCCTAAGGTAAGTAAAATGTATATATAATTTTTGAACTACTATTTAAACAAAAATTCATACTGAATAAAATTTTTACCACCTATAGAAATAGTATATTTTAGTAAGAACTTAATAACATAATAATAACAATCACAACTTTAAGGCTAAATATCTCAAAACACACTTGCTGTTACATACCTCATTCATCCACTCACCCCTTCAATTATTCATCTCTGAAAAGTGATTTACCTAACTAAAACTTCAATAGTGTAAAAATAATTACCAAGTGTGAACAATGAAATCTGAAAACAATAGAAATTCAAGCCGTTGGAATAAAATTCTTCTTAATACTCGTAAAACGTACTACCCACTCAGTGTTCGCAAATCGTAGCTTTAAGTTTAGTATGAATTATTTTAAGTTCTGTAACTTCTTAAATTAATTCATTTGCTTGAGGATTTTTATCTTGTTAGTCAGATGAGAGGCTAGGGATAGCACCTGAACCTTCAAAGATCACAGAGATATTATCTTATCAGAAGCGGTTAGTGCCCGTTATTGAATTTATAGTAGTGGCGGACTAATGAGTCCATAACCCATGGGATCTGAACTTTCAACAGATAAATTTGAAGTTGATAAAAGACATGCTTTGTACAAATGTTACCAGATTTTTTGCACACTAAATTTTGCGTGTTGTATACAAGCGTAATACAAATTTGCATTACAATTTATGCGTATTACATGCACTGGTTGAAGCGACTAGCAACACTAGGCGTGTTTCTATGCAGGTTACACTCAGGAATACTAGTATAAGCTACACAACGCAACCGCTTTGTCGACAGCACATTTCACGGTTAGCCTCAAATGTTACTAACGATTTGAGTAGGTAGAAGGCGACGTCTTTCTTTTCGGGACCTTTACTTGCTTCACGGAAGATGGGTTGGTCTTGAGACGTTCGAAATTTATCTTTTCCACAAATTTCATGTCGTCTACGGACGACATGCGGATTTCTATTCATTTACAGCATGCCGTTTTTCCTCCCTTACGTTGTGTAGTCTCTATGTAGTACCTTGTGAGTTGCGGGTTATCTCACTAGTATATTATTTATTCGAGGTAGACGACTTCAGGACAGTTGTTTTAAAGAACATATCCGAAACAAAACTCTTGATTGTGACATTACTTCAGATCTTTTAAATATTTGTTAATTATGTCTACATTAAAAATATGTTTCCATGAAATACTTGATTTGTACCTTTATAAAATTTTAATTGTGCCACGAAATCCTTATTCTTTAATATGTATTTACCAATTTAAACAACGAATAAATTTGGTCACTTTGTAGCATATTATTAATCATTAATTAGATGAGTCGACGTATTTTATTATAAGATATAATTTATGAAACCTTTGTTGTAAAACCATAATTTTCAAACAGAAATGCTCCTCAGACCCCTTCCTTGTTAGCCCACCCTTGATCACGGTCTAACTCCGCCACTGTGTATAGGTGCTTGGAAGAGTAGAAATATAATTGTTCAACATTTTCATTCTAGGCACGGGTGCTAGTGCAGCCATCGCACTTGGACATTCTGGTTTCGCAAATCGATCAGATAACAGCCTAATTGGGTAAATAACACACCGTCACCATGTACGGAACTTCTAGAGAGGACCGGGATGAATCTGGACCGTCCACAATGCATTCAAAGGATTTGCGCAATGAGAACAGATCACCCGAAGTTAGGGATAAGAACTACCCTCACGAAGAAATGTGGCGACGTCTCACAGGTCATACATGGGACGACAAATACGACTCAAAAATGAAGCAGAAGATACGAATGAGCAACACAACTGAAAATATTTATCCAAACGATGAATTGACAGCTAAATCATTTGAGGATGACTCACACAGTGAATTGGCCGCCATGGAACACATACGTCAGCATATCTTGGGACAGACAGGATGTGGTGTTTTGGATAGTTTTCATCACGGATTTGATATGGACGCCTTCGAAAGTGCGTCATGGATGAAGATTGTTATGAAATTCTTGCAAAGTAAGGAATTGAAACGTGCGGTTCGGAGTTGGATGAATGTACCAATCATGCAACATGGAGGAGCAGTGTCGGTGAGTGATGAATCAGATACTGAGAGCGCATGTTCGCGGGGACTTCCTGCCCCAAATGACGGTAAGTCACCTGTGGCAGATACGATGGAAGAATGGAAGGGTGCCATCTCCAGGAAAATCTCTGAAGCGTATCGTTCCCAGAGCAATTTTTCTTATTCATGGAGAGATGCTAAACATTATGATGATTTATTCCGATCTGTGCAAGTTCAAGTCGATTCACAGACCGAGCACGCTACTCAATCACCAAAAGAAGAGATCTCGGATCCACGGAACCAAAAGACAAGCCATTCTTGTCATGCAATAGTGCAACCTCATAATCCCGAATTTCCTACTGGTACTAAAGTTACTCAATCTACTTTATTGGAGAATGCTACGACACAAAGAGTGACTCTAGTTAATCCTGTCACAATATCTTCTGATTGGAATAAAATATCTCATCCCAGAACCCCCAAACCTACTCGTCAAATTTCGGAGCCCCAAGGTTCACAAAATTTAGGTTTTAGGCAAAGGAGTCACCCGGGACATATGGAGCAACATGTTGAGACTACGAACACGATATTGAGACCTAGAATTGCCAGTTACACCGAAGACATTTTTCATCAGGGACAGACTTTAGGGGTCACGCACAAAACACGGAACGTATATCCTAGCAAACCTGTACCTCATTCAATTCAAGCTCACTATTTACAGGTAGCAAAGGAAAATACATCTCAGCGTGATCAAATCACTACATCTAAGTCTTACTGTGCAGGTTTCCCTCAGCAGTCTGATCGTGCGGAGCCATCTAAGCTTCTGGACTGTGCAACTAGCATGATGTCCCCAGAAACCACTTTCAGTAGCAAAGAAAAGTTTGGAAGAAACTGGAATAATACTGATTCTGAAGAAACATCTCATAACAGACCAGGAGTTGGTTTTCGAGGTAAACAGTTATTTACATCGGTTGCGAGTACAATTAAATCATCTGAAATCCCAGTCACTAGGAATACACAGACCAGTGCGCATCTTACTGAGAATCGTCGGTTGCGACATTGGGGTCCTGGTGTTAATCAATCTTTGAGTTTCACAACTCGCCCAGCACAAACAGGACCAATTTTAGTGTCTCAGAAAAAAGCATCAACGAATGCCATTTCAGTTCAGACTTTCTTAACTTCATATAACCGAAAGTCTGACCACCAAAAGGACACCAAAGAAAATTGCGCGTCACAGACTACTACACCGTTAGTACTTAAAATACCAGTTAAATGTGACGAAGATAAGGACAATTCTTCACAGAAAAATGGAGTTCCAAAAACAATTCAAAGATCGATAATCCAAACAATTATCAATAAACTTCGTAAAGGAGAAACAGGATTGCGACCTGAACAGATCGCTTGCAAGTCGGATTCTAAAGACGTATTACGAAAAACCTCGATAACTCGTAAGCTTAAAACATGTACAAGTAACATTTGCAATACTGTGTACTCCAAGGGTAACTTGAAGACGACACCATCGTTATTAAGGTAAGGACGGAAGTGGTCATATGTACATTACTATTTTTTTGTAGGGCTTTAGGGTTCGTCAACGAGTACATTAATAATATAAATTATTTCTATATAATTGAATATACTACACAATATATTTGAATGAAACTTCCACGAACTACAACCATTATAAATTAGATATCAATTCATCTACATTACCTAAGACGAACAATAAAAAGCAAATTTTCGTATTATATGGAGCAATCCCAAACTTTAATGCAGTTATGAAAAGAGAGAGAGATGGCAAATTTGAGTTAAACAAGAATATTTAACTTGCTTGTTATCACATTTGTTATTTCATTTGAATAGAAAATTTTTCGCGAACAATGAAAATGATACAATTTGCTTTCACCCGACGACGATTCAAATGACGAGTGGAAACGATTGTGTTTTATGATTAAACAGGATTGTGTATTTAAACACGTACGATATATGTCGCAATCATCCGTAAAAGGTTGTAAGTTGTAATTTAATGAAAGTAATGGTTACAGTGTTCTTGTTGTTTGTGCTACAACGTCAACAGGGAAAAAGGCAAACTAATGCAGTTTTAACACAATATTTCACATTTTCAATACCTCATCCCAAATTATGTCGTTAGATTGAAGAAAGAACTCAAGAATAGAACCTCACCACGTCCAAAATAAGTCAGAAAAATAACGCTGATGTATTCTCATTTGTCAGATACCATGCTGTGAGCAAACGTTCTCTGAAACGTGATACATCTGTGGACTCTGTGTCTTGTCGCCGTGCTCCAAGTCGATCAACTTCAAGAGAACCAACTGATTTGATACACACTTGCCAGAAAGACTGTCCAACGCAACAGATTACATCTCACGGTGCTTCGCAAACAAATATTATCCGCGAAACATTTAAAGAGAGGATACCAATGCGGTCGGTTTCAATGCCTCGTAAACTACAACGCCCTAGGTGTATCACCCTTACCAATTCCCTATCAACCAACGGCACCCAAACCAACTTCCCTCAGGTTCTTTCCTCCCGTCCGCTACCTCTTTACGAACAGAGGAGAATGCTTGCATTTCTGCCAGTAGACTCGACCACGGGAACTGAAACAGTTAATCTTATTCCGGCCCAGATGATGCGACAGCCAAAGGAAAAAAATTCTTTGGGAGGTAAAAGAACGAATGGTAGCCCTGAGAGGAACAAAGTACCTTTACATGCGGTCCACGTTAACAATGAGGAAAGCACAATAACAAACTTTGCGGGACCCACCAAAATGAAAAATAAAATAATGCCACATTTCACGACCAGTGTGCCGAAGAACAAAATCGTCATAACAAAACATACCTTATCCGTTCCAATAAAAATGGCATCTTCACTTGTCCACGCCCAACGCCTTCAAATAGAAGTCAACAAGAGACCAGTCACAATAAAAGAGCTTCCTTCTGATTCAATGTCTAAAGAACCGTCGAACGATACGAGTATGTTGGTGATGTGCAGAAATCAATTGAAGAGACCATCATCACCATATCACTCTAGGAAATCGTCTTTCTCTCCAGATAAGGTACCAGCACCTGAGTCAACGCCCCTGCAATTGGGTGGGAAAAGTGACTTTACTTCCCGTGGCACTACAGCTTCGGAATCGGTGATGAGTGGGTCGGCAACAGTACAAAGCAGTGCTCGAATAACTTCTGGAATGTCGACTCAAGACTTGTCAGCAATGTCGACTGGGCTCTCTTCCCCAACACACTCTCAGTCTCAAACCCCAAAAGATTCTAGCGAAAGTAACACCCCCATGAGGAGTGCATGTACCAGCCCTATGCGCTACGCGTCGGAGGACAATTTGGTAATAATAATAATAATAATAATAATAATAATAATAATAATAATAATAATAATAATAATGTGCTCTGGTCTTATAATAATAACTCTTCCTGTCTAATCACTCAGTTGCTTCTCGACTTATGCATGACCCCCAAAGGTTATCAAAGGATGAAGACGAAGAGCAAATTTAATGCATAGTTACTACCTATTGTGGTGGCTTAACTTTTGTATTCACAATGAGATTTCAATGCAATACACACGATAGGAAGACAACCGTAATTTGAAAGTATGATTTTTGCGTCAGTTATCTTTGCCATCATGTTTTCAAAACCACCTGATTTTTAAGAAAACTCATTCATGTCTTATGGTCACAAACAATAATTATATTAGAAACAAAAGACTTTACAAGTCACTGCACATTCAAATTGGCAAATTAAAAATAAACGATTTAACCTGTGCGCTTTAATCGCACGGGAAATTGAATGAAACTAACATGCTGTACTATCATATGAACGCTTAATTTTATTTATACCGTCTTTTATCATTGTTTCACTAACTTCCGATAACTAACTGAGTTTTTTTCAAACTAATCGATAGATCTTGCTCTTTTCACCATACATAAATGATGCCTCCCGGTACAGGAACCGTTCAACGTAGCCATTTTTGCGAGTATTAACTATGAAGCGCTTCCAAAAGATGAGAACGTAGAGGGTAGTGACCAGACGGCATCGGATACTGACAGGCAAAACGTTGCAAAGCAACCTTGTGTGTCGTCGAGGAGTGGACTGAAAATGGAATAATCTTGAAGGAAACAATAATTGAAAAATAATAGAAAGGGAAGATTCCTAAAACCGCAATACCAAAACATCAAACGTTATTATTAATTAATATTTTCTTCATCCAAATTGTACATCTCGTGTGACGTTACCATAACAGAAAAACATTTCGTAAGCTTTCGTTATTTGGGCATTATTTCTGTTCTTTTCTTCTCATTTGAGAGTTACTTTTTAAAACTAATTTTCAAGGTAACTTACAGTAAATCTTTTTTTAAAGAATGAGGTAATTAATTAAATATAAAAAATATACCACTCATCCACTGAGGTCATCGCATCGTTAAAAACAACGGTCAACCTGCACGGCGATTATATTAAGAACGATGACGAATGACGCTATTAGTAAGGTTAATTTATTTACCTGGACAATATGGCAGATAATACTTTCCCCAATCTGCAAGTCATAGGCAAGTTTCACTCGTTTTCATATTACCAATGTAAACAATTTAAACAGCAAAAATGGCTACGTTGAACAGGCATCAGAACAGTTATGAATAGTATATGATATAAATACACAAAGGAAAATCATGTAACTCATGAACAATTCCCTACGAATATTTTTTACACCAGCAGAGCGTCAAGGCTTTATAACATTCTTTTCAGACAAACGAGTCGAGTAGCGTCTTTTCTTGATGTAATTTTTATATTCTGTTATCTCAGAAAGGAAAAGGGGAAAGATGAAATAATAGGATGTTATTAACACACCTTAAATCTCTATCATAGGATTCTTCATTGTGCGTGATTTGATCCGACCGGTTATGTAGAAAAGGAACGAAAAATCCAGGGGGCATTTACGTATTAACGCACATGATTTGATTTTGATGTTTGTAAATAAATAATGTAGTTTAGGCTATAATTTGTTAATAATGAATTCCATTAAATTACTTCTGAAAATTCCGTATAACATGCATATTGATTTTTACAATACGCGTATAAATACGTCACAGTGAAATCAATGATAAACGTTTTCACTCAGAAATAACGTAATCCAATTCGACAAAACAGTATTGCATGTAATGGTTGTTATGTATTTCGATGTGGATGAAGAGTGAACACTGGATATATTATGTACGCACATCAGTGGTGGTTCAAGAAAAAATATTTGTATTAAAATCTCGCAATTCACGCGAGCATAGTCATGGATAATCAGCTAGGTTAATATAAAAGTTTGGTAATAATGACGGTTTGTAAAATAATTTGAATTAAATTAATTAGATACGTTATTAATTTTTACAAATTAGTATATAAATATTGTTTTGTAATGTAACCAGACCGCAAAATCACCACCGTCTCCATCGGAAGCGTTAAAACCAGCCGCCACTTCCATGCAGTCTGAGAAACGCACCAAAAAAATTAAACTTGAGCGTCAAACTACGACTGGGGAATTTCAAACCGACTTAGAGCCAGAAAAGGAGCAGGTGGCGACTAAATGCGAGCCTCCTAGCATGTGTAATCACTCACGTCAACTTGCTGAACACGTCCTTGGCGTTCTGCAAAAACAGCGGGAATATGTGGAGTCACACTTCAACAAGCTCGCGGAAACGTGTGAAACACTAATCTCAGAAGCAACCAAAAAGGAAGATTCGGAAGAACAATTAAAGAAAATTGCGAAAATTTGCCGAAGTTTGTTGAAGGTCACGACACAAACTCGAAGTCCAAAACCAGAGCGTTTCGATACGATTGAATCGGAAGAGGAACCAAAATGTCCTTTGACTACAATGGTCGATCCGCAAATGCAGCCTTCGATGGAGGAACCTGAACGATGTGCGTGCGAGGAATTAAAGGAGACTACAAATTGTAAGCAGAAACACGCTACGAGCGCGGGATGTACCAGAAACAGTCCAGCAAGTAAGTTCATTGCAATTGTATTTCGGCTTTTTAGGGACGAAGAAACAAAATTTCCAGGGTTGGCCCTACTTCCTTTTTCTCTTTATAAATTAATATACATTCATCTTATTCTTTTCTAAGCCCAGGATTAAACGGTCATATCTATGTGGTATATCTATGATCAAAGATGTGATCAAACGTATACGTACACATAGATATATGATCATAATTCAACTATGGTCAAAGCTCGTGCATCACATGATCATATCTTTGATACTGATATATGCCATAGAAATATGACCGTGTAATAACGGTCTAGCAGCGCACCAAAAAGTTTATTGTAGAAAAATTTAAGTTTTTTCTGCACTTCTGGGAATAGTTAATACAGTTTTTCTCGTGTCTCGTGACCCTCCAAACAGCAATCTTAGGATTTATAAAGAACAATAATCCAACATCTTCCATGTTATTTCTTATCTGAACAGATTTAGTGGAGAATGCCTCAATGAAGTATATTATGAGGGAACATTTACCATATCAAAAATTGAATTCATAATGATATTAAACTTCAAAAACTCATTTTCTTGTATTAACATTATATTTTTCTGGTGTAAAATATCAGTGTGCGCGGTAGAATAGTGGTTTGCATCTAACATTTAACTAGCTTATTTTCCCGACATCACTCGGATCACTACTTATAATAATTATTAGTTTATCTAAAGATTAATTGAGTGTGATTATTGTTACATTGAAAAACTATTTTAAATTTACCACTAAAATCTGACAATATTTCGTTTTATCCTCATTGCTTTATAAAAGCATTGAACTTTCAGAATAAATATCGTGAATTTCCGTTTGCTGGTGCTGCGTAAAAATTAAAAATAGCTCACGATTTTTTCTAGGCATTTTCGTGCAATTTACGGGTACGGGAAGTAGGTTTTTGGACATAAGACAAGACCTGACGTTACGATCACAGTAGTTTTCTTTTATATCAGATAGAAAAATTGTGAAACAACTTATCGGATTTAAAACTAGAGTATGTTTTAAGTTGAACGGTTCTGCTTCATATGAAAAAAAAAACAACTCCATAACCCATTTAGTTTTTAATATCATAGGTAACGAACATAGTAGAAAAATCTTATTCTCATATATTATTGTTGTCGTCACCGTTGATGGCATCTGGCCGTGCAGACGAAGACAGATTCTTTTGCAAATTTCTTATCTCAACATTTCTCACGACGTCTTAACTGTCAGCTTTTACACCTCGGTAGTGTTCAGGACGAACTAGCCTGCTTCCGATTCTCACTAGAAATTGTTGTCCCTGACTTTATTGCACAAAACATACCTTGTCCCCTGTGTTTTAAAATGAGTAGGCACTTTCGAACAATAACTGTTCATCATTCTATCAGTGAAGAAAGCAGAATATCTGAGAAATACTCAATCATCAGTAGAATGTGGCGACCTGAAGAGAAATCGTGCGGTGCTCGGTCACGTGCTTTTCAAAGTGTCACTGCTCAATCGGAGCCACATGACTTTATCCGTGGCGATTCCTGAAGTAAGATAAAATGTACAGGATACTTATGGCGACCCTACTGCTCCTCAGTGCCATCAATGCCACAAGTACCTCCACCTTTCGTCTGCATTCCACCTAATGACGAACCACTGCCACAATCTTTGGACCCTTCTGCACTACCTACAATGCATTCTTCACGCTTCCCTTGTCCATACCTGTCCTCCTACTCTCGACTGGATCCTTACTATGGACAATACCCGCATTCGGGAATGATGCGTGGAGATACGGGCGCGTGCTATGATCCCATGAAGAACGAGGGGTGGTTCGACGCACAAGATTTCGCAAAGCGCCGGACACCATCATCATGGGTTCTCGATTTACATTCGCCTTCTACCATTTCTTCGTCGGTACGCATCAGAGAGGTAACTCGATATACAGTTGAATAAAAAATTATCACTCGGATGCTAAGTATCATATTTATGCAAGAGATTAAATGTTTTATGAAAATTTTTATATGAATTATCGCTGTATCTTTGTAGTTAGTGTAAAATATTTTTCATAGTAAAACGGAATGAAATTGTTTTCGTCAGTAAAAGAATTCTTGAAAAAAAATTGCTATAAGCTTGTTCTAAAATACCAGTATTGAAACATTTTATTTTTATGTAATGTGCTGGCGAGTTAACGATATTATATTTTCAAAAATATTAGATTAATATCTTTTTTAACCTAAGAACTATTAGTAACGGTTTAGGACAAGGAGATAAATCAATTCATATTTAATCTAATTCTCATTTAAATAGTCTGATAAGTAATAAAAATTTTCTCCAAATTTTCATTTGTACAGTAAGTAAAAATTCATATGTATATTGGTTGGCATTTATCTAGGATATAGAGATGCTATGCTATTTGTACTTCAAAGAGAAGGGTTTCCAATGGTTTTACATTTTAAGTCAACGCGTTTGGTAGTAAATGACTTAAATGGCATTTACAATATTATTTTCCTGTAAATTTACAATATTATTTACATCGTATTTGCAAAATAAAAAAACAACCGGAGAAACATCGTACTCCGTAAAATAATATAAAATTTGCTTAGTAATCTCGGTCTCTCAAATATAAATACTATTTTCTTTGTACAGAATGGGATTTCCGAATATTCATTTATGGATCATTAAGTAGGCAGTATTCAAAAAGTAAATTTGAAGGAGAAATATTAGTTATTTTAAGATATTTCACAAGAATATCTTAATACCTGTGATATCTCACAAATATATCACAGGAAATTTGCTGGAATATGTATGTTTCAGGAACCACAAGGGAGAGGACCAGGATACGGATCTGGTGCCGGATCCTCGACACAAGTATGCTCTTTGTTATTGTTTGAATTTTTGATAAATTTCGGACAGGTGAAAATGGTGAAGAGCCAGGAATCGAACACGGGACTCCTGCTATGATCGCAGGGGTGTTAATCACTACACTTGACCGAAAGTAATCACATATCTTCTCCAAGAGTATGTGTATGGAAAAAATATATACGTCTAGTATTTAGTCCACTAAACTATTGGGGAGATCATCCTTTCACTAATAACCTTAATTTTTTTTGAGTTAACGTCTTTGCCAGAAAAATTTCCGCAAATACGAGTAAACGCACGTAAACTAATTAGTGAGTCTTGATAGTATCAGCTTTAAATTTTTATTAGTTAACCATCCAGAGAATTAATGAAAAATATGTCATAATTGTATGTATTAAAATGTAGACTTATAAAGGCGGATAAAAATAGTATGTTTTTCAGAACGATGACTTGTCTTGCTGAAACGACATACACTTTATAATTTTTAATAAATGTCAAACACTATTTATAATAACGTGCAGAATAATACACTACTTCACGGTACGGTTTCTAGCAAGGGATCTAAACAACCGATCTACGTATTCCAAGAACACAAGAAAAAAAACCGGACTAGGATAGGATGAAGCATCGTATCAATGCACAGAACCATCAAAATATTGAGAGCATATCATTAAACAACAATAGCAAGCGTGCATGAAACTTACTTTAATCTATGATTAAAGGTATTTAAAAAATACTTAAGTATATATACACATTAATTCACTTTAACATTAATATATAAATAACTGAAAGACATATTTGACGAAATATTCCAAAAAAATCCCATTTCCCATTTTCATTCAACATAACATAATTAATCTATTATCTGGCGGTGAGGTTGACCGCAATTTAAGGGATTTCTGTGTCGTTGTGAACCAGAATTGGATGACACTGACCATACTCAAGTACTTTCTAAGGGAGTCGCCTCATATGAAGAGTGAAGTCTCTATGAGACCACCTCAGAGGTCTGTGGGTCTCGCAAGTTGAATGGTAATGGTAGACTAGACCGGGAGGCGAACGGGGTGGCGCAGTTGGTAAGCGCATGAGTGCGTTGAGTTCAAGGACCCGAGTTTGAATCTCGGTTTCGTCTCCAATTTTCATTCAACATAACGTAATTAATCAAAATTTAACATCCACACTAATATTGGCTTGATGACAGAATTATATAATTTGTCATATAAATTGCATTTCCTCGCCAGATTTTTCATTCTAAAAGGATAATTATAAACAAAACACATTTTCCATAATTATTCTTTTTTGAATTGTGTTTTGAGAAATTTCTTCTATAATAGTTAATCTATAATTCAGTTATGTTCTCTTTACAATAGGACCAACCGGAAACATCATCCAACTCCAACAAAAGTCGTCCGACCTCGATTTTGAAAAAAAACAAAAGAAAAACATCCGTCGAGGGAAGTCGTGATTCAAGTGCAAGTAGAGATTCAAGCAGAGAACCAAGTAGGGTATCAAGCAACTCACAGAGCAAATCACAAAGCAAATCACAGAACAAATCACAAAGTAAATCACAAAACAAATCACAAAGCAAATCACAAAGCAAATCACAGAACAAATCACAGAACAATTCACAGAGAAAATCACAAAGTAAATCACAAAGCAAATCACCAAGTAAATCATCAGGCACAGCACCAAACTCAACGCCAAGCAGAGCACCGAGTACAGCATCGAGTGGAACACCAAGTAGAGAATCAAGCCGACCGCCAAGTAGGGCATCAAGCAAAGCACCAAGTAGGGCATCAAGCAAAGCACCAAGTAGGGCATCGAGCAAAGCACCAAGTAGAGCATCGAGCAAAGCACCAAGTAGAGCATCAGGTAGAGCACCAAGCAGAGCATCGAGCGGACCACCAAGTAGAGAATCAAGTAGAGAATCAAACAGAGTCTCAAAGTCTCAGAAGCGATCAACTGGCGATATATCTCTAAAAAGAAAGAAAAGTACTGAGAGCAAGAGAAGTACCAATACTATGAACTCTCAGAAGAAGAACTCTACCCAGCAACGCAGATTATCAACCCAGCGGCGAAACGAGAGCAGAATCGCGTCCCGAAAACAGTCTCGGCAGCCCTGCGGAACCGCATACCGCAAACAGTTTTATCGACAGTCCACTGGGCGCTCGACATCCAAAGCATCTGTCATAAGCTCATCGCAAATGTCTAAACGTAGTGAATCCAAATCTAAGACCAACGAACCAAAGAGATCAAATGTAAAAACCTCAATGGGAACCTCCGTAAACCAGCCGCGAACGGAAACACAAAGGTCTGAATCGCCGAGCACTAAGACAAGAAACGCGGAGTACTTCAGTGATTCCCACTCTAGTGCAGGAAAAGATAATGGAAGTAGAAAGAAGCGAGGTGTATGTATATGTAAAAAAGAAACTTCTTCTTCTCAAGAATCTCTGTATCGAGAGAAATGTGATGCACCGTGTGCATCTCGCGGCGCCGATATTTTGGGTAGAAGGACCCCATGCGCGCTGAAGTCGTATCGAGAACGACAAGCCAATGCAGGTCAGCTGAAGGTAGTGTCACAGTTTCAATAATACAATAAATGCAATTTTTTATTTTACTTTCTAATATTACTAACTTTTTGTTCATTAGTTGGTGAATTTTCTAATAAAAATGGGTCATTGATGAATAGGAGACAAAATTGTTACTCTAAATTTCTGTATTAAAGAGAATGGGATCGACATTACAAATAATTTCTTCCTTGAATTTGCTTTCAGATTATTATTATCCATATTAAAAAATTATGCGTTCATCAATTAGAACGGCAATTGCATATTTTCAACATTTCTATGGTTTTCTAAATGTTTTTAGCAGTGCTACATCATGACTTGTCGGATATGTTTATTTCGTGACAAACGAATGCATTTTTGAAGATCTGAAATTTATAGTTAGCCCTATGTTTATTTTCAAAATGAGTTGCTCTGCATCCATAAGAATAATTTGTTTTCAAGTTTTCATTTATATTATTCACATTACTGTTTGCGATGGTATTTCTTACACTATCATGAATAAACAATAATTTCGAAAAAATTGTTTCTAACAAGGAAATTTCAGCAATTTTTTACAAATAATAATTTTTGTCATAAAGTAAACATATTTTTCTTAATAATATGATGATGATTTTATATTCTTAAAAAATATTTTAATTTGTTTCAGTGAATTATTCTTTTGTTTACTAATTAAATGTAAATACCTCATCCTTCGGGTGTCGATCAGTGGTTAAATCTAAGATTCCCCAGATTTACGCCACAATCATAAAATGTTAGAAAGAAAATATTAATTTATTCAATATCATGAAGTGCATATGAACAATAACCATGACGAGTAATGATTTAAAACCTTTCTTTCAGTATTTCCATCTTAGTCAATTTTTCGAACCGTTTTCTCTTCTAGTTCTTTTTCGAGAAGTGAATGGTAGAATATGTTAAGTAAGAATATCAGGTGACCAAACTACACTCGGATTTAATCATTATAAAAATAAATTTACGTAAATTAAAAAAAAAATTAATTTAGAGACATTTTAATAACTAATTTGAAAAAATTTCTTTAATTTGTTTATTTAACTAAATTTGTCCAAAAATTAATTTAAAAACAAAAATAGTCAAAATAATAATATTTTTAAGTAAATTTTTAATAAAAGAATTCTTACTTTACCGATGAATAATTATTTCTTACAATCCAGGTGTCACTGAGAGGCGCCCGCGCTGCTGGGAAATGTCATTAATCATTTCAGTCATCGGTAGCGAGTGTTGTGCATTGTTTCAGCGTAAAACATTAAAAACAGAATAGTGAAAAGTCATGACCTAGCCTAGTAGGTGAGCGCACAGGGAATGTATCTGAGAAGAGAAGGAACTGTCTTTATTTCACAGACGAAAGCAGATTTAAACTTACAAGTCTTGCTCGTATAATAATTTTGAAAAACGAATTTTCACAAGATTGACTCGTACGCCATTCGATTCCTGATATTAAAAACCCTCTATATATCAAACCTCGTCAAAATCTCACCATAAGTTTAGGACATAGCCGATTATTATTGCTTGTATAATAAGAGTAAAATGAAGGTAATGTTGCTTGTACAGAAGACTCTTCCGTGGCTGGGTCGTCCGGGCGCTCGACGTCGGCGGAGAGACAGCTTGGAACAGAGGGCAGCAGCTCTGGCTCGAGGCGCGCGGGAGATGTGAGCCAAGAAGACGCTCGTCTATCTGGCAAGAGTTCCACTCAGGTTAACACTAGGAGAGGAGGTGAAACTCGTAAGAGCAGTCAACCTCAGACCAATGCAGGTGATCAAGGTATGCATAAGTATAAATCGTTTTAAATAAAGGCTCGATGACTCTGAGCCAGTTTACTCGCTACAAGCCAGCGAGTTTATAAGCGAGCGAATCAGCTAGTGCGATAGTGACGATGACACACAAAACTTCGCATTCGCTCTGTAGCCAACTAGCTAGCGAGTTTGAATCAGGGTTTAAAAACTCCCATATGCTCTTTATTCGGAAGTCGTAGGCGGAGGTGCCACTGAAAGGCAATACTAGTAAAACAACAAATTCGCGCGAAAAATGAAATATTCCGGAATTAATACAAAATGCATCAAGTACCTTTTCAAAGTGATAAAAAACCATATTTTTGTATTATATTATAATTTTGAAATATCATTTTTAATTTTCTAGAGCATGCAGAAATCGGAGAAAATGTCTAAAGGTAGTCCTTTATTGCCATGGTTATATTATCTTCGTCCTTCGACTCTTTCAGTTAACTGCTTGATGCACCTTATTTCTCACGACTTCCATGGTTTCACCCACATTTTTCTATGTCTAAATTTCTTATTTTCTTTCCTCTTTAACTCCTATTTGATAACATGAGCTATAATAACGACTCCCACGCATACTACTTCCATCGACATTCTGTCGACACTGAAACCAAGAACTACTGGGACAATAGCAGCCAGCTCACTAGCAACCACGATGGCACACGGTTAGACTACAAACTAAAAGCCAACACGCAGCAAGTAGTAGTAAAGTAACCCGGCTTTCATCTTTTCTCACAGCTTGTTTACAATCTGCTAGTTAGCGAGTGAATATGATGACTCTGGGCAAGCAGCTAGTAAACTTGCTAAGTGTCATCGAGCCTTTTGTTGTGTATGCATATATATTCCGACACGAGGACCACAAAACACTGAACCTACACAAAGAGAAGATACAATACGTGACAACTTTCAGTCAGGAGAAAAAGGCGACGAGCCGGGAATCGAGACCGGGACACCTGCTTGTTATGAATGTACGTTTGATATAGTTCTTGTCTAGTAATCCGGAAAGTGTAAATCTAAAAATTCAACATTATAAAACAATTATTAAAGTATAATTAAAAAAAAACTGCGGAAAGTACTGTTCTAGCGGAAAAGGTAGGTGTATCACGTGACAAGATGATGTGATTCTCGTTAAAGATAGAGTCGAACGAAAAATTTTAATTTATTATATGTTTTAATTGACATAATCATTATCCTTGCACAACAGAAAAAAAAATCAGTAGTGTGAATTAAATATTAGTTAAAACTCCTTTGGTAAATATCAAGATTTGTAAATAGTTCCAACTTGACTTCAGTCAACACTGATATAATAATACCTTATTTAAAAATTGGCGATAAAAAACGACAGAGAAAGAAAGAAAAATAAATGGAGTGAACCTTCTAATGACACTGTTGAAGGCAAGGTTGCAAAGATTACAGGAAACATAATCATGTGTAGCTACATTGTAAAGATATATGTTTGTATGTGAGACAAAATAAATAATTCTAATATTGAATTTATTAACTAAACAATTACAATTTATGAATTCTTATGTTCTTCGAATATATCGAAGTCGCCGCTGGTATAAGTAAAACTTGCTAGTGTTTCAAACTCGAAAGTAACATCCAAGCACTGTATTCTCTCCGATGCGACGATGCGCTGAAGCAACCAATGGCCACAATCTCATTTTCAATAACACTTACAGCCTCTGCGTGGTTCAGGTGGAAGTGTTCTAGCTTTAAATCCCGGGTTCAATTCTCGGCGGGGGCCAGAAAAAATTTATAGCTTTTCACATTAATGTCCCAGTTTATATAGCTATGACTACTGGAAAGCGAACCCTCTTTCCTCTATCCACCTCCTCCTAGTATCAATAACTCTAACTATAACTATTCCTACTAACCCTTCCACGTGGGACAAGTTGTTGGTTAACCCAGCTACGAGGTCCACCTATTAACAATAACCTACCACCCACTTTTCGTTCCATATACATAAGCTTCAATAGCATGCTAATTTCCCATTTACAAATACCACAATTGAAATAATAAAAATAATACTTGTATAAAATGAACGATGTATGTGTTGCAGATATGAATGATCGTAGGTACATCAGCGCCCGCACAGCTCTCCTCAGCGTCTACTTGTCACGTAGAGGTCTCTTCCAATCTCTTCCTGAAGGAGACCTCTCTGCGGCTGCTGGGATATGTATGGACCAGGATCAGATGGTTGGAGGTGGTGGAGGAGGTGGAGGTGGAGGAGGCAGAGGTTGCATTTGTGGACCGCAGGGGTGGAATTGGGAACGGATGAACCAGCAGCGACCCTCGTGGGGATGGTGTGGTTGCAGAGGAAATGGTTTTTCCAAAGGCATTTCGTGTCGAGACACGACGGGCAACAGTCTCTTCTGGCACGGCAATGCATCACACGTACCAATTGATTATCCACGATGGAAATGCGTAAGTACAAGCATTTCTTTAATTTATTACGATTTAAGCCCAATTTTACCATATTCGTTTGATGCCTAAGACCCAATTTCACCAAATCTTAACCAATGTCTTAAACCAGGTTTTCTGTGCAGAAAATCGTGATTATGAAAATTTGCATTTCACCAACTTCGATTAACGAGAAAATCGTGATTTACACTTAATCATTCCGGGACCCTTCGATTACCAGTGCATATCGCGATTTTCTTCAGTGCTGCAAGAATATGGCGTCCATTTTGTTTGTTTGCTCGTGGCTTGATTGTCAGTGGCACGAGGAAGTCTGGTGAGCAACAAGATGCGATTTTTGCCCGTCATTTGCCTTCAAGTTACCCATAATGCACTGTAAAACTACTGCCAACCTAGAGAATTCTTCAGAAATATTGATTCATATAATCGACAATTAGTTTTGCTTGGTGAAACGCATAAAATGTAATCACGATTCCATTTTTCTAATCACGTTAAAGGAAATCACGATTATTTTAGTTTTATGAAATTGGGTCTTAGATCATTAAGTTGTTCTTCCACATAACGATATGATTTGGACAGGGAAGGAGAGATATTGAGTTGCTGGGAACTGAAAGTGGTGAAACGACGTTGGTCTAGAGTGGTTGAGGAAACGACTATCTGAAAGGGAATCTACGCAAACACATTTGGGCGTGAAGGTGTCAAGTCTAAGCAACCGTTTCTCTGTTTCTCCATTTTCTTTCTCCTGTCCTCTTTCCTTCTTTCATTTCTTTTTTCTTTCTCGTTTCCACATCGAATTTCTGTCAAATTCTATTTTCTTCTCGTTTTTTAGACACTATGTGTAACTAAACCACTTTATGCTGCCCTCCGCAGGAAGATTCAACTATCAAAATACAATCTGCTTTGTGTATCTGGAAAATTTTACATTATGAATAATCATAGAGGAATTACAGTGTACGTCAGAATTACTTATTTCATAAAGCTCTCCATAAATCATCTGTGGTGAGTTTTGAGTGCCTCGTAGACATTTTTTTGCCACACCCAAATTCTGAAGATCAAACTGGACACTACGTTTTCCTCTGTGTTTAGTGAAAACCATACCTAGTATGTTTACAACATAAAGTTTATATTAGCTTTTAACATTGTTGTATCTATAAAAATTTATATGTTAAAGTATCTTGCATTGATTAGTAGTGGATACGTCTGTATTCCGTTGGAAGGCGGTTGCAATAATCATTACTTTTACTCAACCACATATTTTCTGTTACACAATACGGCACAATAACATTTTATTTAAGATATCGATAAGCTGATATCAAATGGAAAAATGATATTTAAGTAAAATAAAAATTATGACACATTGCTTTCATATACACTTATCCGTTACCGAATAGCAAGACATAATTTACGTCAAACGTGGCAGGATATTACTCCCCCGATTCACAACTAATTTTCCCAAGTCGTTTCAATATTCGGAGTGAATACTGAATATTGTCGAGCCATTCGTACTCAAGTATTATAAAATTATGATATAGAAAAATATTAATTACTTCAACGTAAAAGTGAAACTAGCAAACATGACAGTTAGTTATATGATTCTTCTAAAAAAAATTCAGATAAATATTTTAAAGATGATACCCTATCTATTACAAATGAGGGAAGAGGTCCGTTGAAATAATACTATTTATGTATGTGCTAACGTTTCGAACTATGCTAGTTCATCAGGACTGAAGAAAATAAATAACACTACAGTTTTCAGAAAAAAATCAAAAATGATATATAAATTTTTATATTACGTGATACATAAATTTTTATATTTCTTCAGTCCTGATGAAGAACTAATACAGTTAGAAACATTGGCACATACATAAATAGTATTATTTCAACGGACCTCATCTCAAGAACATTTTCCTGTTATTATTACATTGAAGGTCAAGAAAAATCTACGATGTGAAGTATTTAAATTGTACATTTATGAGAGTCCACTTCAAATTGTGTTAAAACCTAATTTTGTGAGTACAAGTTCCAACTCAACCCTTTTTCGTAGGACGAGTGTCACAGTGAAAGTTTCCTTCCGAATATGGCCAAATGCCAAATTCCCGTGATGGACACGCCACCTAATCCTCCAATGAGGCTGGTAAACGACTTGGGTCCTATGCAAGGGCCTCTTGGGAAAGCCCCGTTCGCTCCACCACCCTTTCTCCCGTGCTGCGGACCACCTACCAATATGGGAACTGTCATCGGCCCTTGCCCTTGCCACGGAGGCGTCGCAACGACTCCACACTTCATTCCCCTTCCGGAACCTCCTTTCGTAAGGAAACGTATGGTCCGAATAAAAATGGAACAGGATTAAAAATGGGAAGAGGCGGGACGACCTTGTTTCCGGTTGTTGCGTTGTCAGCCATTGCCAGTGTTCCCTAGCTGCAGCACTCGCACTAGATAATGCTTCTCGAGTACTCGCGTATATCTGTAAGATACGTGTCGTTTATTTATGCTTCTTGAGCAGCAAATCTCTAATAACGTATGTCTTAGTAAATAAAAATAGTTGTTAAAGCAGAAGCTCTACAAGAACATTCATTAATTTATATTTCATTAACGTACTCTTCAATGAAATTAATGTTGTGAAGGTTAGCTTAATATATATCATTTATACATGTTGCATATCAAATATGAGAATGCTGCAGACATAAATGACAATCACATTTTTTGCAGCTGTATTGTGTGTATCGCTGCTTTTTTGTGCTCTTGTAGCAAGGAACGCGTTTCCTTTTCTTGCTCCCAAAGGCTGACTCTTTTTCAGGACGCGCACAGTTCGATACAAACTAATCTGGAGCATAACAAAGCATAACGATAATAACTGGAGTAAAACAAACATAAACGGAGCTTGAGGTGAATTTTCCGGTTCCAGGAATGTACGCAGCCACACAACTTTCTGAGAAAATTTCGCATGTGCCAAGAAAAAAAGTATCATGTACCTGAGAGATACATGCGAGTACAGCAGGGCTAGCAATTTCGATGGCAACGCTGGGGGATTGCGAAGGCGACTCGCTTTTACTTTTTCCAGGTGCTGACCAGCCACTCTGACTCCACACCACTACTCATAATCCTATTCCAGTTTCATTCGGACTCTAGTATATATTAATGAATTTCAGCTCCCATTTTCTATTGTCTTTGCTACTTGCCCATAGACAAATATAAATCAATAAAAAATATTTGATCGCACATAGCTAAAAATATTGCTTAAAACTTAGTCCTACATTATCATCAGCTTCATAACAAGACCAATTGCTTTCTTTTACGAGAAAACGTTGATGTGTTAATTTGATAAGAATTCATTTATTTTACTTCAAACTCGGTAAACCTTTAAATAATAAGTGTTTTTAGGTTATATTAAAATTTGGTTTGTATTGATTGGACTGGTGATTTTTAAGCAATACATTTTCAAAATGAGCGCTACGATTGAAAGAGTGGAAAAACCAAAACTATTTTATATATACACGCAATAAAATTAAAATAGGATGCAGTAAAATGTTTTAATTTACACTGATAAACGTAGAATGAAGTACGGAAAATGTTGGTGTGGTTCAGTTTTGTGTGAAGCTACGGGTTAACGTTTTATTAATGCTCAAACTCAAGTATCAAGACTTTTTTCCACGGCAGTAGAAACGGATTGCGCCTGCCAAGGATGATGTGGCGCAATGGGGCTGTCAGAATTTCCAATCAAGCTGGTGGAGACCTTTACAACTGTATCTCTTTATGCGGATCTTTATCATTCCTTGAGAATTGGAATAATATTCATAAGGAATATTCATTAATATATTTTATAACAATTTATATTTTGTTCATATTTGAGAAGCAAAAGTATCCTCCATGGCTACGGTGTTAGCGTGATCGCTCGTCACCAAGTCATCCCGGGTTCAATTCCCAGGTGGGACATAATAAAATTTGTAGCTTTTCATTTCCATGTCTCAGTTTAAGTAGCTGTGATGTATGAAAACTTCACCCTCTGAGACTAACAAACGCAGTTCTAATACTCGGATACAACGATCTGGATCCTATCTAGACGCTGTTTCTCCGATCTCCGTAAAATTCGCGATGTGTCTAGTGAGTAAACTCACACAAAAACTGAGCCTTACTGGCACTCGTCATTCGTGGTCCTTAGCTGGCCGAAACAAGATACATACATTTGAGAAGAAAAATTGCATCGCATGAAAAATTATACTATTAACTAATAAAACTTTTGAATTAAAACAATAAAATAATTTGGTGCAAATGTGCTTTAATTTCTTTTTACAAAACAAACATGGAGAAAATAAAAAAATTTGATTAGTGTTAAGGGACGAATGTCATAACACTTTATTCTACATGTAGATTAAAATATGTTCAAATTTATTGAGAATTAACAATGCTTGGTGGTTACAGAGAGTACCGTTTTCAAAAAGTGTTGTAAAAAAAACAAAAAAAAAAAACAATTCCATAATACGAGGCCCTGTCGACATCACCTCATGTCAATGTGTTTTGTGCATATTTTGATTCATTCTTGAGTTATAAATCACGATAATTGGGCAGATATATATTACCAAAAATATATTACTGTGTATTGACGGATTTATTTTAAACAGCTTTTGTACTTATTGATATTTTAATTATTATAAAACACAGGTCTTAAAATCAAACAACTAATCAAATATTTCATACTTATCTTGTTAACTTATATCGTATTTCATATGACAGTAGTTACACATATGCTCTTTAGATTCAAGTCAAAACTCTGAGATAGCGTGAAATATCAAAACACAAAACAGTATGAACATATTTTGTTTAGCCACAATATAACAATCTTATGGACATACATATATCTCTTAATTTGCGATGAACCACACCACCAGGTAATACATTAATTATGTTATGTTGAATGAAAATGGTATGTCTGTGGGTCTCGCATGTTGAATGTCAATGGTAGACCAGGCCAAGAGGTCAACGCGTTGGCGCAGTCGGTGGCACATCAGCTCGCTACGTTGAATGTCCCGTCTCCCAATTTTATTCAACATAATAAATCATATAATTTCTTACGGAATCGGTAGGGACATTTTATTCGATTAAGAAAAGATGCATCTGATAGATGAATATTTTTGCAGGTGACTGATGGTTCACCATGTACTTGCACCAAATCTTGTGGGAACGTCTGGAACTTTTAGTCGTATTGAATTGTGAGTATTTTAATATTTTAATATTAGCTTTTATAGTAAATTTCACAAAATAGAGTTATTCTACCCTTCTGAGTTAAAGAATTTATTTGCAAATACAAATGCATTCACATTAATCATTATAATTCGAATGGGTTTTGTATCCCAGATAAATAATACATTTTATATAGTTTTAATTTATAATTTGTTTGTACTCAAACGTAATTATTAGCGATAAAATGATGTATAATTCTTCACTTTGAGGTGGTAAAAATTCTTTGTATTAAATTTTAACAATCATGTGTTATCAGATATCATTTGATAGACGACATGAAATATGTTTCAAATCATCAGATTATCCGATTTGTATTTTATGAAATCTCTGAACGGAATGACGTTTTGGATTACGTATCTCAGATGTGCAACACAGAGATTCAACAATCCCCCGTGTCTAAGGAAATGGACACATTTGGGAGCGTGTCAAAATTCAAAATGCTAAGTGAAATGAAAGCTAATGAGCGAAATGAGTAAATGGAAGACAGAACTGTGTACCCTTCGCTTATATTAACCAAAACCATCTTTAAAATATTGAACATTATGTAGGCAATGTTTGCAGTAATATATTTATCCGAAGAGTGAAGGAAATAATCGATGGTAAGTAATACCAAATATTTGTATTTTTTAGGTAATTAATATTTTTCAGCATTCATAAATCAATTCTAGAAACAGTTGAAAAATGTTTTAGATTTTGTAAGCGTAAAATAAAACTGGAACGATGTACGAAGGTAGATTGTAAGACAGAAATGACATAATTCATTTCCTAAATTCTTCATTCCTTCTACGTGTAGATCAATAGTTATCGATTCGACTAAATTAAACAAGCACAGAAAATCATAAATATACATTACTGGAAAAAGAAATTTAAAAACACATTACTATATGTGAATTTTTAAGCACTGTCTACTTAATTTGGTCATGTTGATAAATAAAAATGTGTCGCAAAATGAGCTGATGTGTATAATACAGGTACTTTTAAATGTTCACGTTGCCAAGTTCTCTGCGTATACTGATTTTCTAATTAAATTCGTACTGAAAAATCTAATACATAAATAAAAGTTGCATATTTTAATCTTTATTAGGTACGCAAATCTATATCATTTGATATATTTATGAGATGTCGTGAAATTGTCTGAAACGGTGTACGTGCCAATACCTACGTAAAATGTTAACCCGTTACTTGTGAATGGAAATTAGTGCGCTTTTGAGGAAAACTATGCGAATATAGTGTTTCCCGAGGAAATATCTATTTATCAAACTAAGTCCAGGAACGTAATTTGTATTGTTTCTGGGGAATCTACATTTACCGAAATGCCACTTACGAATAGCTTAAACCAGTATATAAAACGAAAGAGGTAGCTTGTTGAAATTCATAATATCTTCTGCGTAAAAACCATTGATTGTAAGACACAGCCTAATGCAAAAGAGTATCCGCGGGGGAACTCCTGGCTGAAACATAATTAGTTCGGCTGAAGATCAAATCTCCCCTCTTCCATCAGAAGTAGTATAGAATAAAGGCAACATGCAAAGCAAACGTTCCTTGTGATACATACAAAACTATTTTTTTAAAATAAGGAACAATTGCAAATATTTTCGTAAAGCAATAAAAAAAAATTTCAAAATCTCTTAGATTGACAATGTCGGGATATAGGAAGGGAACAAAATGATTACGGGGTGCGCATTAATTTATAGTAAAAAATGGAAAATATCTTACAAATTAATGTGGAGGGTTTTACATTCCTCACACTCATTTTAGCATTTGTAACTTTAATGTTCATTTCCATAAATTAAAATAATAATACATTTATGGATACTTCCGTGGTAACTACTATTATACGTCAATAAAATTCTCACCTCTAATAAGCATAGTATAACAATATAACTATAATCAGTGTGTACTACAATCCATTAACTTGAATGTAAGACAGATACGAATGTATTTTTTACAGATTAGTTTTTTATAGGTATATTTGTTTTTATAGGTTCATTATTTTCTTAAACAACTCTTCGGGATTGGATTAGAGTCAGGCTCAACCGTAAAAGGTCTTAAACTATTTCAAAGAACTGAAGGTAAGTCCAAATAAAAGTAATTTCTTCTACACTGAGAAGTGTGTTTACTTGATACGAAGTAGATCCTACCACGCATCTCAAGATGTTTCTTTGCAAATTACCCCGTACCTTCCATAGTGGCAGAAAGGGCTTGTAAATAAAAAAATAGGAAAACTTTTTTCAAAAATCAGTGGTACCAACAGGGGAAGGGGGTCATGACGCAAACTGCGACATAGGGTTTGGAGGTACACATCTGCTGAAATTAAGCAATACATCATTTTTAGGATAAAAAATTGATGCGTTTGTTAATGGCTAGTTTGACGTGTCCGCAACGTTTTTTACAAATAACAAGTCCACCACTGCTTTTGGACTCTTGCTTGCAATTGACGGAATGGTGTTTTACGGAAAGTAAATCAGTTTCTTAACCCACAAGTGGTCATAAACAGTTTTTATCTGCTTTCTCAACAATAAATTCATTTAATGGATAAATACTACAGTTTTTTAAATATATTTTCAGATAAATTTCATTCCTGAATAATTCTAACGTACGTTTGCTACGCGACCAACGCTGAATTGATTTTTAAGTGATTGTTTAATCTCTCAAATTCACAGATGGCATAGGAATATTTGAGCGATTTGCTACCATGTTTATCAGATTTCCTGTGTACACTTGCCAGAGTTATGTCGAATTTGAACCTTAGCCCAATATTTTAGGAAAGAAGATCTACTTAACTGAATCGAGAAGAATCCTTCCATACAAAATTTTACATTTTTCTATGGAACTTATTTATCTCATTAAACGTTGAAGATAATTATTTCCAGCGTATCTTATAAAAATATGAGGTCCGAGCAATGGTAAAATATTTTGTTTCCTGTTAGCAGCAATTGCTAAAGAATTCTTCTCCCTATGAGAGCATGCGATAAGCAACCAATAGGATCTACCTTTTGTTTCTAACAGGAGGATGGCGCAGAACCAAGAGTTACTCCGCTCCTGGTCATCGTGGAATAAGCGATGCTTCAAAGATCCGCGCGTTCCATGTGTTTGTTTCGACATTCCATGCAAGAGATATCCACGAAAGTGGATGCAAGAAAGTGAAAAGGAAATTTGGTCTGATCTGGTGAGGCATTTAAAACGTTTATTCGCTGTACTAGCGCCTAAAAGTCCAGAAATAAGGTAATAAACAACTTATAATAGAGAAAATACTATGGCACTATTCCACGTTTGCACGAAATTACTCTATTTTGGAGATTGCAATTTAACGAATAAATATTTTCGAGAAAAAGTCAACTTATTAAGAGAGCTTTGTTAAACGTAACATGTTAATTGGATGGAACTATTTTAAATGACATAAAGTTGCACATACTGGGAACATATCTACGACAGAAAGGCATCAGATCAAAATACATTGAAATGTGACAGAAAATACAACAGAGTTTACAAATACCATCTCAAAAAAGTAGATTCTAAATCAAATTAACTTAGACATTATATATATATATATATATATATATATATATATATATATATATATATATATATATATATA
>NNCF01126783.1:222804-255745 GCA_002313205.1 Laupala kohalensis
TTTCTCCTGGATATGAAACAAAAAATGTAGTTTATAAACAGGTGTTAAATAAAGAAGATTCTTAAATTTGTATGAAGTAGTGTATTATTGTGCTTTATAATTTGTTGTTTTTATTTATGTAGTATATTTATATTATTGCTTCTCCCTAACCCGTGCAAAGCCGGGTATTCAGCTAGTATATATATAAAGTATGTCCGTACTTTTCAAAAATTCTCGTTTTTTGTAGTTATCATGTGTGTGTATGCATAAATACAAACATCCAAAAAATTTACATGTATTACATTAAAAAAAACACTCACATGCTCGTATGTAGCGGTTTTTACTGTCCAAATTCGATCTAAAGTTATAAAAAAAGCGAAATATGCTCCTTTTCCTTTTTTCGTTAAAATGCGTCATACGAAAAAAATCAGCAAAAGGTGTCAAATTTGAGCGCTTACATCTCGTTTCCTGTGCGTCTGACGAAAAAATTACTGATGACCAAATTTGTTGGAAATTCTCTTAACTAGTATTTTATATTTAACTGTTTTGATATCTTGCGTTGTTCTTGGGATATTTACAACAACAACAAAAGAACCGAAGACAGGAGATTCTGCTGCGATAAATGTAACTCAATTCTTATAATATTGAAACCGCCACTCTTGTTTTTTTTTTGTTTTTTTTTATTATGTGGGGCTTTACGGCTCATGTCGACATCAAAGGTCATTGGAGCCCGAAAAACTTGTAGAGGTAGGGAAAATGCAGTTACGCACTAAGGAGAGCCAACATGACTCCCCCCGTGTGTGGGACTCGTCGAATGATTCAACCCTACCCACTAAAAACCCTCCTGATTTACAATAGATCCAAAGATAAATCAAAATATAAGAAAAAAGAATTGTATGAAAGCATTCTAAAAATCGAAAATAAAGAAAAGAATAAATTTCGAGAAAAAATAAACGAAATTAAAATTAAACAAATTTAAATCCTAACCCTCCCGAGAAATTGTGGGAGGAGCCCCGTTTCGTTGATAGATTTGAGTAAATACATACGAAGATAGATCAGATACTGTTCCAGAGGCCGATTTCTTGAAGGAATCTAAAAACGCGCATTAAAATCAGTTCATTTTGTCCCAACATAATGTTCAAACTGTTCGGTAGATTGTGTCGCTGTCGGCTGGTACTAAATTTGGGACACTCCAGAAGAAAGTGTTCCACGGTAAGAATCTTGTTACAAGTTTCACAGACGGGGGGAGGTTCACCGCGTAAGAGATGACCATGGGTAAGATAGCAGTGGCCAATACGAAGGCGTGTAAGGATTACTTCTTCACGTCTGTTCGCACGGGATGATGACACCCAGGTCTTAATGGAGTCTTTTACCTTTCTCAGCTTGAAGGCGCGAGTTTCCCATTCGGCTTCCCATGTCCCAAGAAGAGACGATCTTATTGCAACCTTTGAATCTGACGTAGGAACAGATAAGAGGTCAAGGACTGTCCTCTGGGTTCCCCACTTCGCTGCCTCATCAGCTTCTTCGTTACCCATAATACCCACGTGCCCAGGAACCCAACAAAGAACTATTTCAAAATTTCTAGACACTAGATGGCTTATTAGATTCTGAATTGTCAGCGTAAGGGTGTCAGAAGTGTACAGTGAAGACTCTTGGTGTTTAGTTCCGTTCACGTGAACCGTTTCCTCTACAATATTGAGGAAAAAAATTCTTGAAATTAATGAACTGTAATACTGTGAATTCATATCAAATCAACGATTTATGACATTGAAAGTTAGCCACACAGGAATTCGTTTGCTTGTTTAAAGGAAATGCTTATACAATTTTCTTAGCAAATTATAACAATTCATTATAACCTTACATAGTTTAAGCAATTCAACAACAAATTGTAACTTTAAAATTATTGGCAATTTCTTCTCGAATAAATAATATAGCATGTATTTGATGAAACGCGGAAGACGCTACGCCAGTGACAATTCAGTCACCACAGATCCATCACACGAAGGTCACGAGGAAGATCTCCGCGAGCGGAATCCGCCTACAACGCAGAAATTTTCAAATCTCTGGCTTCCTGATGGAAACATGTGAATTGAATAAAACTATCAAAAAAGTTAAGAATGTTAAAATAAGGCATTAAATATTTGTTAGTTTCATGTTGAGGGAATGGGACAAATAGTACTTGTTAGCAGATACAAGAGTATACAATCTGCAGTGTTGTTCACTCAACTTTCCAATTATAACAAAAGTATATAAGCATTAAGCTACTTACATTGCAATAAAATATAAGTAAACCTATAAACACGAAAAAAATTATAATAATATATCATTATCAAATGCGTGAACATATTGAAGATCAAACGGTTTTAATGTAATTATCCTAGCGACGAATTCTTCCCTTAAATATTCTGGATAATTGCAAAGCACAAAGAATTACAAGTAAAAAGCAAAAAGAATGAGTTTATTTTACAGAAAACTGACCGATACCGAAAGTACATCCCATCGAACGATTAGTATCGGTAAAATGGAATGAAGATTTTAATAGATGGCATTGTTACTCATAGACCTTTTAATAAGATCCAAATGTCAAAAAGAATGAAATGGTTATATTTTACGAATTGGCATAGAACAAAAATACTTGGTATCGGACGAAAATTATTGATACGAAATAAAGTGAAGATGAGTTTGATAAATAGGTATGATGCTCAATGTACTTGGTATCGCAACACAAGTATCGGTATGAGTGAATAACTCACGTAATAAGAATCCTACTGTAGTTGGTATCGGAATAAATTAACTAGTAATGTTTCTCGTGTAAAGTACTCATACCAAATTGACATAATATAGAATGATTAGTTTCGTTACAATTACAGTATCTAGTGTTGGAGCAATAAATGGTTGTGGATGAGGAAAGAATCATTTCTAATATAATTATTAAAATGCTTGGTTGCCCTTTGTTAGGAATCAGTTACACCAGTGATGTGCATAAATATTGATGCATTTAATTGATTATATTACAACATGTTTTGGTATTTTCGGTATTTTCTGTACTTAGTGTTTTATAAGGCTTCTTCACGACAACTTACTGCGTGGAATGAGTGAGTGCCTACAACTGTCGATTCAACTGAACTAGATAGCTGTTGAACTCGAGGGATGCAGCAGACATGTTTCTTCATGTGAAGCTTAGAGAATTATAAGGAAAGGCCACATTTGCAATTGTGCTTTGGCAGCAAGTCACATTTATATGCAGTCATGCTATTTAATTTCAGTTGTAGAAACCAAACCTTCATTTATGTGCATCCTTCCTTGAGAGCTGCTACATCCACCATCACTATCAAATATACTCGTTTACCGAAATCTTTCTTTTTTGTTTTATTTTTTTAAAATTTTAATTTTGTTTAACTTAGCGCTAAGTATCGGGTAGTGAACTGAGTCGAATCGATACCTATTCGATGCCATGAATACACAGTATCGAGTATCGAACCCTTAAGTATCTATACTTACTCGGTATGGAATATCGAACCCTAAAGTATCGATACTTACTCGGTGTCGAAACTATCGTTTAAACCCTAGACTCGAACCTCACAACATCATAAAATAAGACATAAATAAACTTAGAAATCTCTTAGATTGCTGTGAACCTCACCGCCAGGTAACAGGTAGACGGGCCCGAGAGGCGAACGGGATGGCGCAGTTGGTAGGCGCATGAGCGCGTAGAGCTCAAGGTCCCGGGTTCGAATCCCGGTCCCGTCTCCCATTTTCATTCGACGTAACATGATTAATCTGTTACCTGGCGGTGAGGTTCACCGTAATCTAAGAGATTTCTATGTTTGTGAACCAGAAATGGAAAATAATACCCAAATCAAGTACTTCCTAAGGGAGTCGCCTCAGATGAGGAATCTAGTCTCTACGAGACCACCTCAGAGGTCTTTGGGTTTCACAAGTTGAATGAGAATGGTAGACGGGCCCGAGAGGCGAACGGGATGGCGCAGTTGGTAGGCGCATGAGCGCGTAGAGCTCAAGGTCCCGGGTTCGAATCCCGGTCCCGTCTCCCATTTTCATTCGACGTAACATGATTAATCTGTTACCTGGCGGTGCGGTTCACCGCAATCTAAGAAATTTCTAAGTTTGTGAACCAGAAATGGAAAATAATACCCAAATCAAGTACTTCCTAAGGGAGTCGCCTCAGATGAGGAATCTAGTCTCTACGAGACCACCTCAGAGGTCTTTGGGTTTCACAAGTTGAATGAGAATGGTAGACGGGCCCGAGAGGCGAACGGGATGGCGCAGTTGGTAAGCGCATGAGCGCGTAGAGCTCAAGGTCCCGGGTTCGAATCCCGGTTCCGTCTCCCATTTTCATTCGACGTAACATGATTAAGACATAAATAAATAAATACGAAAGAAATTTTCGATACTAGGTGCTTGCGGAAAGAAATCATCGAGTGGAACTCATGTACAGTGCACGCCAATCGCCATCAATGTGCGCCGCACCCTTAAAAATTTATGGGGAATTAATCGATTTTGCTTATTTGTTTATTGTCTTATGACTAGGCTCAGGTCGCGAGGCCTGCTCTTCCACCTAACTGTGACTTAGGAAAGGGGATTGGGAAGGAGAGAAGTTGGGTTGCCAGGGAACTCAAAATACACAACCGACATTTATACGTAGTGGGTGGTGTAAACTCCAACTGGTAACTGCTCCTAGTTCGTCAGAGCAGAGCTCAACCGCTCAGCAATGTTGAGGAGGCGAAGACGCTTCCACGAAGACCACTGTTGTGGGTACCACAAAAGAGGAAATCACTACGATTTAGAAACACCTTCAGCTGGTCGAAGTACGTCCCAGTCGGGGAATGGTTGTGGTGATGAGAAGGAGAGGGGGTGATGATGATGTAGGAGCAGAGGGAGATAAAGGAGGGTGTTGTGATGAGGTAGGATCAGAAAGAGGTGGAAGAGGTGTAGGAGTGGGTGAAGGAGCAGGAGGAAAATGAGAGGTCAGATGTAAAGCTAGGAGAGAACCGAAGTAATATTTTCCAGACGGTCTAAGGTGTAAACCGTACTGGGTAAAGTCCTTGGCAGTCAGGTGTGGTTGCAAATAAAAAATGTTATTTTTGTGTCTGCCTGGTGATGTTTCAGGGCTATGTTTGTCAGGTTAATTTCGTGGTTTATTTGTGGAACGTTGAAACGTGGAGGTAGGTTAGTGACGATTGTGTACTGAGAGGCCGTTTTTAGTTTTTGTAGATGTTAAGATGCGTTGAAATGACCACATAAGTTAATATCGTTCTGCCCAGCTATGATTATTACTGAGTCCCGCTCTGTGAGTTTTTTTTAGTGTAGGTGTCCGGATCTCGGATAACTTTAACAAAAACGAGCGTTTGGCTTCACGAAACCGGAGACTGAGAACTGGCTAGGAAGCAATCCACGCAAAACGGAGGACATGTGACGACAGTGCGAATCGGCTAATATGAGCACGTTTGATTTATGCGTGGAAGTGTTGGCTTCATCTCTGGGTAGCACTTTTTACGTGATTTTGGGCTGTGCTTACCAGAGTGTGGTTTGTGAACATGTTTGGGTACTGGACGGGAGGTGATGAAACGAGTGGGTAAGGGAGGAAACGAACATGTCATGTACAACGCTAAAACTATTTTGTGTGAAGAGTTGAGCTGGTCTATGTGTATTTGGTCGAACCGTGTGATAGCAGTTGGAAGGACGGCGAGAATTCCTGACTGTAGTCCAACCGCCGATCGTGTTCTCATTGACCTCTTCCAGCGCAATTAGTCGTGTGTCAGTATAATGTACCAAGTCATTGTTCGCCGTCTGAAGATCAGCTTTGAATGCGTTGAGAAATACGATTGTGTCCATTGTTGTGAGTTGGTTAGCAACTTAACGACAAAAGCAAATGAGTACACGAGAACTGACAACTTACACTGACAGTTTTAGCATAATAATAAAATTATTACTACGAAAATTGCAAATGAGATATTAAATAAATAAGTAAATAAACAAACCGACAGCTAAAATGACACAAATAATAATTTAGGACGACAACTGCAGATAAATTAATTTGACAGTATCCAATTAAACAATATTATATTAGAGAGTAATGAATAATTACAAAAATAATAAAGAAAACAAATGATAAAATATTGGAATAATCCTATTTACGGCGACAAAACTTGAGCAGCGCAACAGTAGAGTGCGTTATTTATAAGTTAATAATGATGTAACAATATACGCACAAAAATTCTAAATGCACAAAGAAGTATAATATTAATGGACCAAGAAGTTAAATTATGATTCTGTTTGTACTTACGTAAACTTTGTCACACCTTTGAATGAAACACTCGAATGAAAACAATATGAAAATATATTCGGTCCGTTAGGCTTGAAAACCTTAGGAAATGTTTTTAGTGTTTTTTCACTTAACACTCACACAGAACAAAGAATTTTACACTACGATCGCAGTTAACGCCAGGAGCAGGCTAGCCAACCTGCAAAGGCTATCCGTTCATATTGTATCTTAAAATATACTTATTTCAATGAAATTTGTAATACGAGTACAATATACGCCGCTTTGACGACGAGAAAATTGGAGATTTAAAAGAAATTATTTACGAGTAGGAAGTTACTGTACTCTAACTTATTGTAATTTTGTTAATGGACTTAGAAAACTGTAACAAATATTGACTGGATAGATCATTGCATTGTTTTTATCTGTATATTGAGTTAGTTTTTCCTCGAAATTATTATATTTCTTTGTCATTTTGCCTCATAAATATCTTCCCTACTTTTGGAAAAATCTATTTGTTCGGATATTTCATTATCTGGACAAGGTCTGGTCCCTATTGATGCGGCTAAATGAAGTTCTACTGTATATACTTGAAATATTCCACGTTTCATTCCTTCAACAGTTGTTTTGCGAATGCTACTTGACAATACTAAGTGTCCATAGAAACGTTTAGAGGTCGAGGTTTATGTAGAAGAGGACTATTTATATCCCATTGCAATGGTTTTCCATGGGTCTAAGTACAACCAAAAGGCACTGTAACGTTTGAAATACAAATGATCTAAAGTCAGCAATCTACTTACATCTGGAAACCTAAACAATCTTTTTGTGAGTGCGAAGCTAGAAACAGTAAGTCTTTCTGTTCGATGGTTACAATATTAAAATTAACATTGATACTTTAGAAACAGATAAAATTAGTAATCCTTAAAATAGTCTCTTTACTCAGTAGTAACTGAGTCAGTATACTTTTTACCTATTATTAATGAAAAACAAATTGAACAGATGCTCCTTAACATTTTGTTTAACCTCAGATGTAATTTTACGAATACAACCTCAAATGTTAAAAAATGTAAAGACAGTGTTTAGGAAAAATTGACATTATGGTATGTCTTAAATATATGATTCATTTGATGACTTGATGAAGACGCTCTTTGTCACTATTTTCATCTGACTGAAATCATCACGTATATTCTTCGAAAAATGAATGCACGGAAATACGATTTTAACAAAATTTTTAAACTGCTTTCTTATATAAACCGCACTTATATTCAAATTATGGGAAGGAATTGATGAATTTCTTCTTTATAGGCTAGTATTCAGTCTCATGTTTTAATATTCGTTCGGTGAATAATAATGTAGCTGCATATGATTTCACTTCTCCCAGGTCATGCCTAGTAGAGAAAGGACATGAGCCGAGTCGGCCGTTCTGCAAGAAAATCGACCAAAAAATCAAAAAGTACAGACCAACAATTAAATGAACTAAGACAGGAAATCGAGGCAAGTCTATGTTGGCTAGGGAACCCAAGAACCAAAACAGCATGTACAAATACAACCTATTTGCCACGAAGAAACAAGCCCAAGAAGTCGGAAGTTCCGAAGAAATCCACCAAACAAAAATGTACTGCTGGTGCAGGGGAAGGTACTACAACGACCAAAGATGGAGACCATTGCCAAAAAAACACTGCCGCAGAAGAAATGAGGAAGAGACTGAACTTGGTCCTAGATTTGGATTTACAAGCTTTGGGTTCAGATCCTCCGGAAATAGAAGACAAAACTTTATTAGAAGCCTTCAAACAATTACTTCAGAATAAAGAAGTGAAGGATGCTGTCGACCATTGGATCAAGTTACAGCTCCCCAGTGACGCAAGTAATGATGGAAGTGCTTCAGAAAAATCAGACAAAGACACCTCTTGCAAAGATGTTCCTCAGAAAGAAATATCCGAGATTGAAGTTTCAGAGAAAGGAAACCAAAACAAAGATGAATTATCACTCTTTGGGGCTAAGAAGCGGCCAAAGACACCCATCCCTTTTGTACCACGATGCAAAGGGTTCATGTCGCTCTTACCTCGCGACAAGGAAAATGAGTTTGAAAGGTAGGAGAATCAACATCATTTTGTTGATCAATCATTTCATGAATTAAAATTATGCTCAGTGATACAAAAGAACTAGATTATTTTAGCGTGACGACTTGATCATTACACTTGCATAATTAGAGTATTCAGTATTATTTACACTACTGCTTTTTTGGATCTCAATCACACAACATTAATAATAAAAATAATTAATAATAATAATAATATCACAAGTGAAGTTACCTATAAATACAGAAAAAAATATTATTTTGGTGCAATTTAGACCTCAATACTTTTTATATTTATTCTTTTAGCTGATCTTACCCAGCGTTTCCCAGGAATTGCAATACGTCTCTTCCCGGTTACTTTGCACACATTCACGAAGTTTGAGAAATACAATTCCAAGAAAAGTTTAAAACTCTGAACACAAATTTAATTATTCTTGATATCTTCACAGAATCATCCTTCACAGCTAACCACCTTCCTTGGCGACATTCAAAATTAATAAATTCTCGTTTTGACATGCTATGTCACGAAAGCTCCCTTTTTTTCCGTTCGCAGGTGGCAGGTAAAAAAAAGACAATATCGTTCGGTCAGGTCAAGACTGTTCCGTACTACTTCACTCAGTTCTATAAAAGTCAATGAAACGATATAGATTTATTTATGTAATTTTCTTATAGTAGACATACAAAAACACATTTTTGTTTATATATTAGAAAATGACTATTTGAAGAGTTATTGAAACGCACTGAAAAAATAAATTCGGTAACAATAAGAGGGAGTATTTGTACCTGCAATAAATCAAAAATATTTCCACACTCTCCGCGAATGAATAATGATTTATAAGGACACTCGCTGATTACCCGGCGTTGCTCGGGTATTTTCTTAGACTAATCTTCTTTTACTCAAGAAAAAAATAAAATCTCTCAATACTGTAAGATCAACATACTTTTACTTGCTGGTTTTTAGAAACAAGAACAGCATTCTAATTTTTCAAATTCATAACAATACAAATTTCAGACGAAACTTGACTAGACACTACACCATCTCGTGGGCGTCGCACCGATCGAATTTTCGCTTCCGAGGCATGACGCGGCTGCACCGTGTCATTAAAATTCTTTTAAAACCTAAACTATTCGTCTAAATTGTACTATTTCAAGACGTTTATTATCTTCGTTAAACGCACAAAACAAGTAATCCATTAAATTTTATGATGATTGATTTTTCCCATTTAAAATAACTCTCTTAAATTGGAGTTTTCTAAGTTTATAGTTTTAATAATGTGTAATCGATAATTTAGGTTAATTTTTGTAGATAAACATTTGCTGTTGCGGACTTCTTAATGCAAACAATATTACCATTCATACTTGTCATCTATCTCTAACCGTTTAGGCAGTGTAAGCGAATATAACTCTGTTTTGCCCGATTTCACCGACATTTATTGTCAGAAACCATTTTTATCTTTATTTTCACATATTTGAGAAATAGAAGTTAGCCTACGTTTATCCTGGACATTTAAACTATCTCATTTTCAAATTTCATCACGATCGGTTCAGTGGATTAGTCGTGATCGGGTAGCAAACAGACACGCTTTCGCGTTTGGTAAGACAGAAAACATGCAGATTAAAAGCAAAAGTACAGGTGTAGGGGATCATAGCATGGTATATAATACCTGATATTAGAGTATAATTGGTTTAATTCTAATCAGATAATACTTATCTAATCGTGCTTTGGTTTTGATTTCGAAAATGGAATACTAAGTTTCTGTACGGAGTATATGCTCCCTTGGACACAATTCGTAAGAATCTTCATTTTTTGTGAGGACGACTACAAAACTCTTAATGTGTTTGATAATGAAATCAATAAAAAGACGGGATGAATATCTTTCTTTGACATGGCACCATTTTTTGATAAAATCATTTTACTAGAAATTCTACCAGTTTCCCTTATTAAAAACTATTCATTTTGATATTTTTTTACCGCAGACTTCTTAGGACTGGAATTCCGGTGAAAAACGTTCGGCCTCCGGAGAAGAACGTCCGACGATCAGGAAGCGATACATCTGATCATTTGGATGAATCTTTGGTAAGATTCTTCCTCAAGCTCGGAGTGATTCACACTTGTTAGAGTGGAACATATAACATTTATGTTTTGAATATTTTCAGTACAATTTTTCTCCACGATACGCATAATATGCACTTCAGATGTTCAGATGATCTTCAGTTTATGTTGAAAGATATTTGTTGTCAGTTCCAGTAGAGACAATTTAAGTTGCAATTTATTGTACATAATTATAGAAAAGAATGACACAATTTTTGTGATCCATTGTTTTTGATAAAGACACGGTTTAAATATATCATTAGTATTGAATGATTTTCAAAAGCAACAGCAATAATCAAAATTATGCACAGTATTTTAAAGATCTATCATTAAATCTTTTTTAGCATACACATTCGAGAACTGGTTTAAAATAAAACTCAAATATTTTCCTTTTCTCTATGGTCGGTAGCGGACCGAAAGCTATGATGGCGCTACTATTGCTGTAACTAAAATCAGCTGAAGAAAATAACTTTTTCTATTAAAAACAAACAAAAATATAAATGGTGACTTGCGGTACTTCCATTTCTTGACTATTTTGAGACATACTAGCGGTAAATTTTCTTTGTGTCAAGTAGTAATTATGTTTCAATGTATTTTTCTAGTTTCTAATCGCTTAATCTTTTTTGAACTATCATGAGTTACATTTTCAATACTTTCAATTTGTGTAAATTGCATGTTGCATTTCAAAACGTATAAATTGCATTTGAAATATTTTTAGAATAATGTAAAGAATTGATGACAGTACATATTTGTACGTACAAGTAGCTACAAGTAGTACTTTTTTGTCCTTTTTTGGGTGGGGTGTATGTCCTGATTATTCTTTGGGATGCAAAAATCCTCCGTTGCCTTTGGGTTCTTGATCGGAATGTATGGGATGGTTTCTTATTTGCTTTGCAAAGTAAAATAAATTATTTTTTATATTTTATATTTTATTTTACTCTACGTGGGTCATACACCTTAATAACATTTTGTATGTACTTATTACTGTCATAAGGATGTGTTTGAATGCGAACATCAAACGAGAAGTGCACCGACCACATTATTATTAGCAAGTTCAGCAAATAAACTGCACAAGACAACAGAACCATAATTGACTATTATTTCCAAGCAATGCAGAACAACTTAGCAACATTGGGATCAACTGAAGAAATGGTTATATAAGGGTCACTGACGCCTGTACATTAAAGCGTCAACAAGACGAATGAAATCTAAGTTACTCCGAACCGCGGCAGTGTTACCGGGTATACACAGCACGGTTCCGAAATGTTAGTTAGCTATGGCAGAACTCTACTATTCTGGGTAGGAGCGACTCCATAGCTAACCGAAAACCACCTATTACTGAATGACAGTGTGACCCGTTCCATAGATACCACCTGTTCTCTGACTAGTATGCCAGACCTGTAATCCCCGGACCAGTCAGTCTTCCTTAACCTTCATTGGCTCTGCAAAACGACCGTACCATCCGGTCTAGAGCAAGCTTTAAACACCCCAGCCTTCTCATTCAAATTCTATGGAACTTCCCCAATGCTTGCCGGCTAACCTTGATTCCCGATGACTGCTGCCCGTGACTAAGTGTTCTTCTAAGTGACTTAATAATACAGGTAATGTAACACTCATGGGGGAGGACTGGTGTAATTCTAACGTAAATTGCCTAAATGTAGAGAAAATACAAGATCTTACAGTTTCTTTAAAAGTTAAGAAAAATAGAAAAAATGAGAAAGTTGTGAAGCTTATGTAAAATTGTGGTTCTGAAGTATATGGTTGTTTGGTATTTTTGTTTATGTGATGTGTGTGATTAATATTAATGACACCCCCAATGTGTGTGATGTTTTGTTTATGTTGTGTATTGGATTCTATTTGTTTGATTTATCTGAAGATTGTAATACTTCTGACGGCCTTAGAAGTTTTCTACAATAAACTTCTATTTACTGTGCATGACAGGCTGCAACACTTGACGAGTCTTCGCCACCAGTGTCTGCAGATAGCACAATGGCGGGGTTAGGGCGCAAAGACAGGTCTGCGATGCGTCGTGGTTATCCACGCGTCCTTAGCAAGGTGGGATCGCGTCGCCTTGTGGGCGGAAGGACTCTACTTCTCCCACCCAGACGTTCGCTGTGGGAGTTCGTATCGAAGGTGGCAACAACAACCTCTGACACTGATGGCGCTTCTTCGCTACCAGGCGCACCATGTCCTTCCACCGCAGGGTAGGTTGGTGTCTCATACCTTTAATGAAGATAGATATTAGATACATTATCCGGAATGTAAACTTCCGGTGGTAAACAGATAACTTCACTTTTGATAAAAGTATCATGGTAATATGTTAAAAAATGTTTGTTATTTTGCGAAGTTTTGTATAACTCTGAATTATACAAAAAGGTAAATACATTCTTCTCGAATCAAGTAAAAATTTACGTACATATTCAAAAAACTGTAATAATATAAGTTATAACCGATNCCCGTTCTGGCTGCCGAGCTGAAAGTGAGGGCGCGGGGGTGAAAGAGGACGAAAATAAGCTCTGTGCTGAAAACATTTGTCAATCAAAGCGAAAGCTCTACTAATCCGGCGCACGCCTTCTGTATTTCCCCATCGAACTACGTCGAAGGGCAGCGTATGTCGAAGAGGCGGTGATACAGTTTTCGTAGAATGTGTGACAATCCCACCCAATTTGAATCTCGATGAGCGTTAGGTATATTTGAATGAAAAAGTATAATATTTTTAAGTCACACTTCAATATTTTTATGTGTATGTAAAAAACAAAAACAAAACGTTTTTCATCTTAGCTATGAATTATTTAGACCTAATAGCAAATTATATCAAAGTTGAGTGGCACATTTTTGAAACTAAAAACTCGAAGAAACAAGAAATAAACTTACCTTGTTGTTACTGGTAGCCACAGATATTTGTGGTCCTCGTCTGATTTTTTATTTTCTCGAGATTTTAAGAATTATTTATAATTTGATAAGTGCTATCTCTGACAATTTGAGCACTGTTTTCTACATTTCTTCCGCTTTAAAAATAAATACTTCGTTTCAATTTACGCCTTTGTACACGTTCTTCTTACTTAGAAAAGTGCTTGAAGTAATTGGGATATGAAACGAGTTTGGTCCAACATGTCATTACGATTCTGTAGCTACTAAAAGATAGTGTGAAAAAATGACGTGTCTTAAAATTTTCTTTAAATATATTACAAATTTAAAGTACTTGATTATTTTAAAGAGTAATACAATATGGGTAACTTGAAAATCTCTTGTAACAAATCGTATTTTTCTAGTTTCGTGTATATCCTCTTAAAGAACACGTCCATTACATTTTTGGAATTGGAAGGAGAAGAATTATAGAGATATTTTAATTAGTATCCTAGTCCATGTTAAGTTGTAACGGCAGTTCTAAATACAGCTCTCATGGACCGTGTTCTCCTGATCTTAGAAAGTCCTTCTTTATCAAAAAACGACCGAAGGTGGAAGTATCCAGACAAGAGTGCGTTACGACGTGTGATGCATCAGTTTTCACTGCAATGACAGCATCCCATCATCCCAGCATCAAATCAACCAAGTCAAGTCACAGAACGAGGTCAGTGTCTTCGTTTTCTTTCCTTTCCATGTACACAGTACACATACAGTATTATTATGATCACGGGGTTTTCCGCTGTCTCTTATACACATCTAGATGTGTATAAGAGACAGATTNAACACTATTTTTCTGGTGGCATTTTTACTATAATAAACTAACGCATTACTTCCATAACAATTCTCTATCAGTCTTGTTTCTATTTTATTTAAAAAACATGTATAACACCATCCAAATTTGATTTGAATAATGTGTATTTAGCTTATACATTTTACATACTTCATAAAAAAATTCGTTATAATTTAGTTATCATTACAGCTTCCCCAAATTTTATCTATACTTTTGAGAACGATTGTATTACTGAAAATACTGATTTTGGCAAGGAAAGAAAATCAAAACCTTGTCACTATTAAATAGTTTGTTATTATTAATATTATCAAATTACATCAAATAAATACTCGTGGTTATTAATATTACGTTCATAATAATTACAATATGTTGAAGAAAAACTACAATCTTTTAATCGTTGGACGGTGTACATATAGATTTGTTAGGTACGAAGTAAATATTAACAAAATCAAAATCCTTGATCCAGGATGAAAAAAACCCGAAGTCGGCATCGTCATGACATCAAAACAACTCGCTCACATCGTAGTTCGTCTACTGATACGAACGAATCACTGAAATCAATCTTACGGAAGCCTACAGAAACTGAGAAGTGGTCCAAGACGTTACACATTCGGATGCCAGATGTCAGTGATGAAACAGCTGAACATGCTACGTCAACACTTGAGGTATATGTGAAATGTGGTTGCAATATTCTGTACCGTGTATAGTCCTACGTCATATATACTTACACGTATTCTTGAATAATGCTGATCAATTTAATTTAAAAAAAATATTCAATAGAAACTAATAGTATGTGAAGCACTGATATGAGTTAAAATTCATGTCTCATTTATGCGTTTTTGTAATTATCCCTATAGTAAATTGTACTCATTGAGTAGAGAATGGATAGAAAAGAATAATAATAAAACACTTGAATGATTTTTTCTAGAGAATCTGAATTACACTAAATCGTATTTTTATTGCAGAATCATTACCATTTTTATTGCAGAAAAAATTTAATTCATTGAAGGTTTTCATTTAACCTGGTTCGAGTGAATCTCTGGAGTGAAATTTTAAAATCAAATTTTGACTCCTCTTCCTGCAGCGCCATCGAATTAAAATTTCACGGACGTGCTCTAATTCCTCTACAGTTTAATATTGTCCAATTAATTAACATAATATTGAACTTAATTAACAAAATCTTATCAATATTATTTTATTCGCAAAATCGCTGTGAAATCTCGCTAAACGGAAAATATGAAATACGGTACGGCAAAAAACTACAACATATGAATAGATACACGATTAGCATTCGGAACGTGTGAAAATTGGCATTTTATTTTCTCGATCTATATTATTCTAAAAACATAAAATCATAAATTTTATGCAGTTTGAAAAATAATTCTTATGTAATCGATTCATACTAATTGTACGTTATGAAATTGGAGTATGTTAATGATGATTAATAAATGTCTACGTGTGTGCTCCTTGATAAGGATAATCAACTATCAATGTTTTTTTATCCATAAAACCAGACAGAAAATTATCAAGGTGAAGAGTAAAAGGAAAAAGAAAACATAAACAAAAATATGAATATTGAAAATCAAAAATTGTCATCTATTTACGATAAAGGAATATAATTTATCTTTAACCAAAATAATGTTAAAAATGATTGAGACGTCAATATCTCTCAAATTGAAAGTCTTCGTTATAACAGTTTGATTGTGGGTTATAAAATTCGGGATTAAATTTAGAAACAATAGTATTTAAATGATGGTCCCACATTTTTTTTGATTAATATGATAAAAATGTGATATTTGAATATTATTTGCGTAGTATTGTTTGTACTTTTTTTAAGTAATTTTGTCAGTTTCATTATGACTGACACCACTGTCTTCGTTCTTGATGAATTTTCCACAAGAAAACATACTTGGTTCAGTTTCGTTTAAGATAACGTTGGTTATCAAAAGCATTAGTACTTAAAAATTTGAACACAAGTAAAGTAAGTGTTTATTAGGTAAAACGTCGGTTGTGAACTAAATATTCGTCACAAAAGTAATGAAATGCCGATAATGTAATTATTATTCAATTTTTGCTCTTTGTAATCCCTTATAAGCTCCATAATCAATTTTGTATTCGAGAAAACAATGTAGAAATGACTTTTGGAGTGGTGTTCAGCACTAAATAATACACTGAATTGCCAATACTGAATAAACTCCGTAATATTTCAGACTGATGTTCGCCAAGAGAGTACAGACAACTTAACTTCGCCTCCCGCGGAAGACTCCAGAGCACCAAGTTGTAACCTGAAAAATCTTCACAAAATCTTCAAGAGTCGTTCACGCTTCACATCAGCAAACACCCAAACATCATGTCGTAGTCATAAAACCAATGCCACCCAAACCCGTCACATTCATAAAGCCGACAACCATTTAAGTAAGCTAGCAGAAGCATGCCGGATGCTCGTGGACGAATTGAGCAAACGGGACAAAACGTCCGAAATTCAAAAGCCTACTCCTAGACATGAAATCGCCCTCCAGACGGACCCACAAATGAAAACAGACGCTGAAGTCAACACAATCCGCGAGCATCGTCATTCTAAATCTAGTCATCAAAGACGAACTAAAGAACTACGCGAAAAACGCCATAGAAAACATGACGCAAGTACGAAATGTTCGCAGATGATACAGACAGAGGAAGAGGAAAGTTCTTGTGTTATTCCATTTCTACGAAGTACCAATAATGGAGAGGCATCATTGTCACTCTTTAAGCTCTCCCAAGGTGTTTTGGTACCGTTTTCGGATGAGTACGTCTCGATTCCTTGTTCATCAGACATCGAGAAAATGGCCTCTCAAGAAGATAGTGCCGTAGAACCCAGGAGTTCCAGTGGAGAAAAACTAGGAAGCGGACCTGAAGAAGGAAAAAAGACGCGGATGCCAGAAATGGTACACAGTAGTGGTTCATACATTAGGGTGGTTCTAATACGGTATTTTGAAAAGAATTGGATAACCTCTCATTTTGCTTCATGTCTTAAAATATGACTTCGATAAAAAGTCAGATTTTAAAAATATGTTCTAGGGGTCGCTACCGTTCATTAAAGTTCCAAAATGTTAAAACGTGGTAGTGNATATGTTCTAGGGGGTCGCTACCGTTCATTAAAGTTCCAAAATGTTAAAACGTGGTAGTGAACCCTGAAATATATTTTTAAAATATTAAATTTTTATGGAAGTCATATTATACGACACAAAACAAAAGAGAAGGTACCCCGTTCAAATTTCAAAAGTTAGCTTTTTAGTAAACACTCTTAANTACCCCGTTCAAATTTCAAAAGTCAGCTTTTTAGTAAACACTCTTAAGACATTCTTTTCCTAGCAACCACCAAAATCTAAGCGTCAAAACACATGATCCTGTCTACTATTCCCGACGCATTGCACCGGTAAAGCTTCAGAGGAAGGCAAGAGAAAGCGAGAGACTAGTTTTTTCCTAGAGCGAATCGTTCTTTAATTTTTTTATTGTAGTATTTGTAAATGGGAAATATCGCAGCTTATCTTCATGGAGAAGGTAAGAGTTGATTGGTAGGTTATTGTTAGTAGGGGGCCGCTTAGCTGGATTAACCAACAACTTGGCTCACGTTAGTAGAAGTTGTTGGTAATAGTTATAGTTATTGATTCTAGGAGGAACTGGATAGAGGAAGGAAGGTTTGCTTTTAGGTAGTCACAGCGATATGAACTGGGACATTAGTGTGTAAAGCAAGAAGTTTATTTCTGGTCCCACTGGGAATTAAACCCGGGATGACTTGATGACGAGCTAGAACGCCACCACCTGAGCCACGGTGGGGCTAGGAATTGTTTTGGTAGACTTCTGAAAGCGAAAGAGAAAAGCATGGGGGGGGGGGAAGTACTCGTTATTCCGATGCATACTCAGTAAAGAGCAGAAGTACGAGTTAGTAGGGAGCGAACAGTTTCTTAGAACGCGATCGGAAACACAGACAGGAAAGAATTTGTGTGTGTTTGTGGGCAGCTATTAACTTAAATCATTTCCTTTGCGAATCAGCAAATAGAACCCCTAATACAGTTTAAAACAAGAAAATGGATCGTGCATATCGAAGCAGTATATGAAACTTACATTATTCATTATATTATTATTATTGCAAGTTAAACTAAAACGACGATATTGTAAAAATAAATAAAATATCAATGGTGAAAATTTTAAACTNAGTTAAACTAAAACGACGATATTGTAAAAATAAATAAAATATCAATGGTGAAAATTTTAAACTTCAGGGCTGTTATCTACCAAACAAATCAAATTATGTATATGAGAGGAAAGTTGATTGAGTGAATTCACTTACAAGTATCATTATGACCGTAAATAAAAAATTTCTTTTATTTAAAAATATACGGAGTAAATGAAATGTTTGTTGGCTAGTGTCATTCAACAAAATGCTGACGCATATTAAGTGGATATTAATCTCCAAACAGTATAAAAATCCACCCAATTTAAAAACAAATGTTTCTTACTTAATTTATTATTTTTGGAACATATAGTGGGTGGTAAACTATTTCCCTCAATTTTAATTTCAATTGGGATATTTTGTGAGTTAGGGATTTTAATACGTGAATTTTAAAGTGTGAATTATAAAGTACGAATGATGTTTTATGCGTTTCAGACGAGATTTTGTTGAACATGGGATTACTGATGATAGTCAATATGAAAATATGTAGATGTGATAAACCCTTTTCACATACTTGATCACTTTCAGTCGTGATATTAGCAAGGATAATTATGCGCTTCTAGCCTAGCAATGTAACAAAATTTCTCCCCTGAAGGAGACAAGAGGATCCGTCAGTAGTAACAAATGGATGCATTACCAGTCCTGGTGGTCCCTCCTATTTATATAATTAACCATTAGATTTTGAAACAGTAGGCGACAACCTTTATCCCCAGGCTACAACTCAGACAGGCTCCAATTTTCCAGAAACACATTTCTTCACCTTCTTGAACGTTTTATTTTTTAAATTCGCAGTTAAAGTTCAATATTTATCTCTATATAATTGCATGCCATGTGTATTTACAAAACTGAATAAATACATTTCCTTTAGGTGACGCATTCACCCGAATCAGAGGAATATCCATACGGAATAACACCAGATCAAGAACATAGCCCACGCAATACCCCGTGCGAACAAATATGTGTGAAGACTGATCTACAGCCTCAAAATGGAGAGAAATACGTGAAAAAGCAATATCCAGAAGCGGTTGGTGATGAAGGTGGTGTGATGGTTCTCGACGTGGATGATTCGAATGATTGGCGAATTGAAGACATCCCTGACGAGTTCACCGTCGAATCAGACGAATTAAATACTTTCACTTGTCTCAAAGGAAATACTTCGGATGAACACTTTGAGAAATATATGGTTTATTCGAATGTGGGTGCGAAATTCCCCGTGGCTGAAGTATGTGTGCCGAAGATGTCTTCTGCACAGACGAGCGCATACAGTGACGGGAAAAGCAAATCGTGTCGTGAATCCAAAATATCTAGAGCAACATCTGTGTCCAGAATGGAGTCTGCAGGTAAGAACAATACGTTTTCATTAGACTACTCCAGAAGGCAGTAGGCAAGCTGAGCAAGCAGAGTTGGTGGAACGCTCTGCTATTCACTTTGAGATCTTTGTGCCTGCTCTATCTACCGAAAAATTATTGTCTCAGTCACTCACACAAAGGAAACAAAAACATCTTAAAATTAATTTACACTCCGTAGACGCATTTCTGAACACACTTTGTTAGTTTTGTAATTACTGTATTTGGGTAAAGGTATCAAAACCCTGCAAATTTGGCCCTTCATCCCCGGAATCCCGTTTAGTTTAAGTGCGCTACCCTGTGCGATGACGCCCTCCGCAAACAAAACCATCGCCACCGATTGCACTCTTTGTAATACGCAATGCACGCGCAGTTCTGAGTAAAAAGTAAACCCTCTCCTTTAACGTAGAAAGGGATATAATTTTAGAAATGCCCGATATTAAGATGATGTTGGCGGAAATATTGTTGTGGTGGTCTTGTAGACTCCGTTAACTTGACTCGTTGCACACCTAACCGTTCATGATACAAACTTAACGTTCATGCACTTCTGGCTTCCGCGCACAATCTTGAATAATAATCCACAAGATATTTCCACAGAATTGCCAAGAAATTTCTTTGATGGAACTCAAAGTAAAAATATCAATCCTTAGACTTATTTCACGAAATACTCATAAAAGAAGAAAAAGCGAATATCAACTAACGAAATAAAAATAAACATTTGCTCAGGAAAGGACTAGTTTCCAAGCTCTGCCATGGAGAGAGTATTGATCACAATTTTTCGAGTGTCAATACGTACATGAATTTATTGTAGTTTTCATAACAGAATTAAAGTAAACGTTTATGTAAACAGGTGTCGATATGCATGTTGGAGGCGAGAAAAGTTGTTCCTATTTTTTCTTCATTACTAACCCAAAAGCAGAACGAAATTGAACCAATCGTTCACAAAGGAAAGGTATGGTGTTTAAATTGAGGTGTACACGCAAAGAACTACTTAATCATATTATTTATATATTATAAAAATCTTGAAAATAAAGCGACACTACTATCTTTTATAAATGGAAAAGTCTTAAAGTTAATGAGAAATAGAATGAAAAGCATAAAAACCATTCAGAAATTGGACGAAACAATTTCGGCGTCCAGCTTCCTCAGCCACGCAGAAAATGATCCGAATCTTCTCTCTTCATTGACCGACCGTTATATGAAAATAAAGACAAGGAGGAGGGAAATTTGCGATTGAATTTGAAGAATTCACTATTGTCTCTTTAAATCGGGATGGGTAGAGGCTGCTAGCGACCATGAGAAACCTAAATCACTCCAATTGCCGAAACTGTTTCGTCCAAATGTGAGTGATTTTTTGTGATTTTCGTTGTATTTAGCATTAACTTAAAACTTTTAATTTAAATATAGTTATCATGTAAAAATTATTGCATTTTGTACAATAATTAAACAAACTTTTCCACCTTTTCAGTAAAACATTCATTTCACATGGTTGGAAAAGTAATGCGCTTGAGACTAGGTACTGGACTTCTTCCTCATTATGTCTTAGACTGGTCTTTGCATTAATAAGAGGTCTTGAGATTCTTGATATAGTTTGGACAAGATTCTCTATCATAGTTTTAATATGTTCAGCAAAAATTAATGACAATACTTGTTAAGTCTAAAGTTTGACTTCTTCATTATAACACTCAAATTCTTTCAAGACTGAGAACAATGAGTAATACATATTTCCGTATCCCAGTGAAGTTTCTAGGTTTGCAATGATATCCCATGTAGACTATTACTAACTTTAATTTATTTCCAGAACAATGCAGTATGGGACCATGCAGTGCGTTCTATTCTTCCCAAAAAGAGACCCATGTGGATGTCATGAACCCAAGTGATAGTTCCGAGCCTTTGTATTGCAACATGAAAAGCTACTACGAAAACAGAGCTCCTGATGTGTATGATGGCTCCACGTATGTCCTTGGAAACTATTCGAATTCATACGAATTCATGGTGGAAGGTAGTTGCAATGCTGCTTGTAATGTTGGTGCCAATATGCGTGGCAATGTTTGTGGAAATATTTGTGGCAATACTGGTGGTGATAATAATGGTAATTGTGGCAATACTGGTGGTGGTGGTGGTAATGATTGTGGTGGCAATATTGGTGGTGGCTGTATTGGTGCTGACAGTATTGGAGGTGGTGGCGCCAATGGTGTTGTCCCTGCCAATTATTCTACACAAGCCAATTATACTCACGGTACTGGCAGTGTTGGCGGAAGTGATGGATTTAACAACGCCTACTCTATGGAAGTGGAACTTTCTCCCAATGGAGGAGGAAGCAATTGTGGGGGCGCATTTCCCATGGGAGGGGGAATGCTTCCCGGCGGTGGCGGTTACACTGCCGGAGACGGAGGTGGTGGTGGCGGCGGCGGCGGTGGGGGAGAAGTGTCTGCGGCTACTTGCTCCATGAGCTATTCACAGGTAACAAAAGGAATAGGGACATGAACTTCCAAGTCTACGAACTGGGAAGGTTCATTGGAACAGCAGCAACACCTGGCAATAAATATTTGAGATGTGCCACAATACTTAACATGGAAATAGAAAGGAAATGTCAGGATAAGGAGACATGTTGAGAACATGACATACAAATATAAAGTATACGAAACATAATAGACACTACAAGAAAATATAGTAGAATCAACTAAAGATATATTAGAAAAGATCAAACAAAACCCTGGTAACACTCAGAAAGCCAAGGTACAGGATGTAATATTGAAATAAAATGAAGAAAAAAAGTAGTTTAACACTGTCACTATCTATATTAAGTATTCGTCGGCAGCTTTTAAAAAACTAGGGGGGAGAGTATTTTTGAATAAAGAGGAAATGAGACAAGAGATCGCGTGAAAAACTAGTAATAAACTTGGGTGGCAGGTTAGGTGGGACAAAAGAAAAAAGGACAGATGACGTATGACTACATTCGGGATTAAGAATCGGAGGTGGTGAAGAATGAACGGATATCTTACGGAATTATTAACCGGACATGGATACGTCAATGATTACTTGGAGAGTATACGAGAAGACGACAGAATGTTTTTGTAGAAAAAGTGACGACATACTATAACATGTGATGTCGGTGTGTGAGTTGTGCAGCAAAGGAAGAGGACAAATTTTGAAGGAAAAAGGAGCAATAAATTTGCATATAAAGGGGAAAGTTTTAGAGAATTAAGAGATATATAGTAAATATTACGAATACGGATAATTGGGATGATTCGGAACTCGTAGAAAAAAAAACCACAAGGAGAAGACGAGAAATATAGATGGGACACAGGAAAGATTTCGAACTGATAGTGGAAGGTGGANCCACAAGGAGAAGACGAGAAATATAGATGGGACACAGGAAAGATTTCGAACTGATAGTGGAAGGTGGAAACGGTTACACTGACTTAAAGAAACGTTAACGATAACATGATGAGTGAAATAATAAAATAAAATAAGTAAAACAAGAGTATTTAATTACTATATATGAAGACTTTCCTGTCGTACGATACCTATTTCCTTTCAATTATCTCACTATGCTTTCGATTACGACCGTCACGACATCCTACTACGAATAAAGCATCCATCTCATGGACTATTTTCTTCAATATCATCACAAAGTTACCTTTCCAACAGATTTTTTAGAGCAGGATAATAAGATTTATTTTCATCACAATCCTTTTAAATTTCAGTTCTTAATATTCCTAAAATATATTAGTATAATAGAATTCTTCCTGATGTGCATCAGGGAAGGTTGCTATGGTATAAGAGTCGACTCAATTCCCATTGTCTGTAATCTCTTTTCAAAATATAAGATATTTCAAACGATCATTTGAAACATTTCTATCGATTAAAACTATGTACATATTCAAACAATGAAATAATACTGTGTTTTTGTTGTTTCAGGAACACACGAATATGAGGATATTTCCTGGAGATTTGCCTCCATGTCAGATACCATCGACCCTGGTCAGCCCGAGGCCTGCCCTAAAACTGGTTAACGATCTGGGACCTATGCAGGTGTGTTTGGAAATACTGATGTTCTTAAATGTTCCCTTCATAATACAATGTACCATATATTAAATTAATATTTTTAACATCAATTATTAATTGTACTCTGCGAAGAATAAAGTGGGATCTGCTTTCCAAATTAGTCAAATCACGGAGGTGTATAATAGTTTTCTTTATTATTATTCTAATTGTTTTAAAACAAAATAACATGAATAATAACGAAGAAAAACACGAGGAATATGTTTCTCCTATTACTTAAGCTTCTCCCACATTGACGACTATCTCTTATCAATATTCCTTCTGACATTTTCCGTGAACGTTTGATCACAGCAAGTCATTCAAATTATGTTGTACAATTCAATTAAACTGAGGATTCCCAAAACTGTGATTTGTATTATCGAAGATAAATTACAGCCTGTTAATTTATAATAAAAGATAAATTTTCCAAATACAGATTTTCAAGTTAAATTATTCATAATAAACTATGTTCAAGTTAAACTATGTTTCATAATCACTATTTTTAATATAGAAAGAATAGATAACATTATTGAACGTTTCATGAAATGGTTAGCACCTGGAACGCTCATAATGCCGTAATGACAAACTTATTGTCATCTAAGAGTTATGTTTTTAACTACTATTTGCCAAATTTAAACTTCCATAAGAGTTTGAAACATTCACAAATTAAGACCACAATCATACCATTATTTCACTACCGTATGGTGATTTCAATCTCATAGAATTTGTCGTGGAGCAAGTATCATTTTATTCTTATTTTAGGGTCCTTGTGGACGAGCACCCTTTGCTCCCCCTCCCGCGGTTCCATGCTGTGGACCCCCGACCAATATTGGGTCTACTTTTGGACCTTGTCCTAAACATGGAGAAACAATTATCATGCCCAATCTAGTAGCATGTGGTGCTACTACTGGACCCTTGGTATGTATGAAAATAATCGATCTTCTATTCACCTTCTGGTAAATCTATCTTGTTTTTCCCCATCTTCAAGCAGGTTTAGTCCATCGATGTCAAGCGTAAATCACAAAGAGTTTTATTCCTTCAAGTGTCAGAAAGAGATCTAAGACGGCCAAAAATTAATAAAATGGTCCAAAATTCTTCAAATTTTAATATCTACAAAACAAATGCTAGAATGCTATGTTGCGCAAAAACAAAGTTTTATTCTTCTCTTACCCTTCAAACTCAATTCTGGGCTGTTTTAAAAGAACAAGAAATAGTTATGTGGAGAAAAAACGCCGTGCAAGTTTCTCAATACGATGGTTTTAGGTCCATTGTGATTTATGTATTGTATATTATATTTTATAATATTAACGCTTTAGTGCAGCTCATTGGATATCACTGGAGCACATTCACAAAGAATTTTAATATTTCCAAAATGCATCTTAACTTGAAAAAGAAAATATTAGTCAAAATACGGATTCTTTCAATAATTTTCAGTCGTATGAGAACAGATAATATTAAGAAATAAATATATAGTTTGGTAAGTAAAATAAACATTAATATCAGCATAGGTCCTAAGTAAACAATAAATAAGATTTTTAAACATGAATCTAGATGATATTTCAAATGGACTTAATATTCGTAATAATTAGACCTAGAAACGCCTGTGTACGATGTTTGACTTGTGTTGGACCATTGTGCGGCGGAACACGTTATATTTATTAGCCGAAAGTATTAAAATTACAAGATGGTTGTTAAAAGAAATCAAATCCGATATGGATTCACAAATTTAATTTATCCACATAATAAATAAGAAAAAAATAACAATTGTTATCTTATAAGACTCAACACTGAGTAATAAGTGCTTAATTATGTAATATGAAATTAATAAAACATTTCAAGGGCAAACAGAAATAGGCACAACAGACTTTCGGGAAATGATCTCTGAATTCAGCATATTATACGTTTATCCTTATCTACAAAAATTTCATAAGAAACACGCAGAAAAAACAAGAATACTGTCTCCTACTATTTATATTACGCCGTTTTACAGAATAAAATATTCATCAAAGGCGTAATAAGTACAATTAAATAAATAATGAAAGACTTATAACTTTTAAGGACGAATAATATACATATTTTTTCTCTTTCACAAAATGTATATACTATTCATCCACAAAAGTTCGTATGTCTTACACCACTTATTTTATTATATTATGTAATGGACGTTAATTGTTGTAGAGCTGCTTAATAAATACATTTACTTCTATTGTCAGTACTGAATATTGTCGTAACACGGCAAAAAATTGTGTAGGAGGGAGTAAAAATAAAATAAACTTTTATTGTTAAAAAAGCTGTTGCAAACTGTGTATGACCACGTGGGGGGGGCAATAAACTACGTTGCTCTCCGGAAACAAGTAAGGGACCATCCTATCAATTCTGATCAAGTACCCTAAGGAGCAGACGGATTGAAAAATTTCAACAAAAATTCCTGGATAAGATAAAAACTTAGCTAGGAGTTATAATACTAATATAATATCAACATGTCTGTAATTTAACACAAACCATTTATTTTACATGGAAGAATTATCATGGAACTGTAGATTATTCTGAGTATAGTGAGTATTGAAATAACACTAAATTCACGATTTCTTGTTTCAATAAACGCGCCCCTAGACAAAAGCCTAGAGAACCTGTATAAGAAATCCGCCTCTACCCGAAGGAAAACTGGAGAAAAACTCGAGCCAGGATGGGGTACAGAATTAATGTACACAACTGTGCCAAAGCTGAGTACACATAAAACTAAATTAATATGAATCATAAGACAACACAATCATGCAAGAAAATAATTTTTGAAATTGTTAAAAGTACTACAGCAATGGCGTGACAAAGTACAAGATGGATTTAGCTTTTATTAAAATCAATAAATTATTTTACATTGTAGAAGCACTGGTGCAGGAGGTAGCTTTTAACCGTGAATTTTAAGAGATTCAGTTTCATAATATCTTTTATACTTTTAGGGAGGGAATTATATACAAAGATTCCCGAATATAGAGCATTCCCGAATATAGAGCGATTCCCGAATATAATTATATAGAACGCTAGGCTAGGCGTCGCTACTTCATTGAACATCCAGTTAGCATGGTTAAAACCATTGCATCAGCGGCAAACATTTCAAAACCACCTACAGATTCTTTTAGCTGTCAAGTGGATTTGGAAGAAGTAATGAAACCACAGATGTGTGACAATGGAGTACAGTTATCCTTGGATGACACTGTCGCTTTCAAAGAGACAATTGCGGGATGCAAAACAAGATTCCCAACAAAATGTAAAGTTGTCCTAAAAAAGTCAACATCGAAACCCACGTCAACATCGACCTTAACGGACACATCGACCTCAACGGACAAATCGACACATTCTTCAACAATTACGTCCTCTAAGGAACCGAAGTCTGCCTGGAATCTGAATGGCATACATGTCCGTTCAGATGACCTCAAGCTCTTACTATCCCTTCATGCTCCTAAAATAATTTGTCTTCAGAAAACACATCTCTTACCAAAACACTCTTTTCACTCTCGTGGCTATACCTGTTATAGGGTGGACTTAGAAGACGGCCTACGAGCACACGGTAGCGTCGCTGTGCTCGTAGACACTTCAGTCTATGCCAAAGAAGTCTCTATAACAAGTGTCTTTCAGACCGTATGTATGAGGGAGAGCCTTCCATCAGTTACATTCACAGAATGTAATATTTATTTCCCACTTGGGCGAAAGAGGATCTTACTGGTCTCATGGACCCAGTTGCCCTCCCCATTTCTTATCGTCAGGGATTTCAATGCCCATAATCCGATGTGTGGTTCTTCACACAACTGCCCAAGGGTGATATAATTGAAAAACTGTTAGATAGCCGAGATATAGCGCTCTTTAACACCGGCCACTTGACCCATTTCTGTAAATCTTCACGATCTTTCTCGGTGCTAGATTTTGCCATTTGCAGTTCCTCTCTTTCTACAATCGTAGACTGGACAGTTCTTGACCATCTGTATCGGAGTGACCACTACCGGATTCTTATACATTTCAACGTCTTTTATCCCTCGGTTTCACGCCCCTCAGTGGATATTGAAAAAAGGAGACTGAGATGTATTTAAACGCAACTTCAATCTTTGTGATGATCCTTTCGCCGATGTTCATGCTATGGCATCCCGAAGTCCTCAAAACCGTCGATGTTACCATCGCTAAATCATCATATAATCCAAGACTTTGCACAGTTCCGTGGTAGAATTCGATTTCCGCAAAGGCGGTCAGCGCAAGAAAGAAAGCATTAGCACGACTTAACAAGTATCCCACTGTTGAAAATCTCATTGAGTTTAAAAGGTGCAGAGCCAGAGCAAAACGAACTCTTCGAGAAATTAAGTCGTCCTCCAGGAAGGCTTACATTTCATCTCTTACTAGCCGTACTCCATCATCATTCGTATGGCAGAAAGTTCGTAAGATTCAAGATACGTGGTTGTCGGGGAGGTATTAATCTATTCTAAGTGCTTGATAAATACTATTTAAATATGTGAAACGTGTCCGATATGACTCCCCACAAAATTATACAGGAGAAGCTAAATATTCATCTACTGTCAGAAATTACGACGACATACATTCAATCATAACAAGTAATTTAATGAACACTAAGTAAATTGGAATATACATAATTAATTACACGTAAAGGTACATTGCCAATAGTCAGTAGTCTTGAAGTAGAATTGAAACAGTTTAATCAAACCAAAGCAAATGTTACTCACATGTAAAATACTCAAAGTTCATTCACTAGTCCGGTAGTACACACCGAATTATAGTTCAGAGTGGAATTTTGCATCACATCAAATAACGTTAACATACAATATGAGTGTAACACTGAATTAAATATAACATAAGCGCGTGAGCGATTAGCTCGTACGTAATTGAGCGAACGTGAGCGTAAAGACTCGTTTGAACACTAAGCGAAGAATGTCACTAGTGCGGAGCGATGTTGACCGTTCGAGAACTTATAGCAGACTGAATTTCTCGTTTCTAGTCAACAAACTTCAGTTGCTACGTATTCACCTATAATCAACCAGGTCGCCTGAAGTAGGCACACGTTTGTAGGAGCGGCTTCAACAATTAATGTTTACTACAACAAACAAGTTAATGTTTATTATGTAGTTTCCGTATTATGGTCCTCTTTTTTCATCCATGGTCTCAATGTAAATGGACATCTTCAAACTTCACCCGAAGTCATCACTGAGGGACTAACATCACATTACGAAAGAGTCTCTAACACCTCTGGTTTTTCTCCATCGTTTCTTCAACACAAAGCTCGTGCGGAGAAGTGTTTGTTTTATTTCTCCTGTTGCAGAGAAAAGGAATATAACATTCCTTTCTCAATGACGGAGCTGACCTCTGCCCTTGTGTCTTCAAAAGATACAGCCCCTCGTCCTGATCAAATACATAACGCCATGTTAAAACATCTTCCAGAGATAGACATTAAATCCCTTTTGAATTTATTTAACTGTTTTTGGAATGAGCATACCGTCCCTGCTCAATGACGTGAAGCCATAATTATTCCACTTCCCAAGGAGGGAGAAGATCGTTCTAATCCGTCGCACTTTCGACCGATTTCTCTGACAAGCTGTGTTTGCAAATTGTTAGAAAGAATAATCAATCGTCGCCTTGTTTGGTCTCTGGAATCGCGTAACCTTCTGTCCAATATCCAATGTGGTTTCAGAAAACAGCGGTCAACGCTGGACCACCTTGTTGCGTTGTCATCCACCATCTCATCAGCTTTTGTATTGAGGGAACACCTAGTGTCTATATTTTTTTGACCTGGAAAAAGCTTATGACACAACCTGGAGGTACGGAATCCTGCGCACATTGCACTCGTGGGGATTCCGAGACCGTCCACCTCCGTTCCTAGAGAGCTCCCTATCTCAACACTCTTTCCGCGTTCGCCTCGGTACTAATTTATCATCTAATCATCCTGTGGAAAATAATGTCCCACAGGGCTCAATCTTGAGCGTCACTCTCTCTGCCATAGCCATAAATAGCATTGCGTCAGTGGTTCGAGAACCGGTGCATGCGTCTCTGTTCATTGACGACTTCACCATCTATTGTTCGTCTAGCAGCATCTCTGTTATCGAGAGGCAACTGCGATTGATTTTAAACCATTTACACGAGTGGAGCATGTCTACCGGCTTTAGTTTTTCTGTATCCAAGTCATACTGTATACATTTCTGTTGGATATACCATCTCCACAATGATCCAGATCTTTTTCTAGGGGGACTTCCTTTCGTTGCCTCCGCAAAATTCCTGGGTCTCTAATTGGACTGCACACTAACCTGACACAATCACATCCGAAAACTACAATCCCTTTGTAATTCTTCCCTAAACCTCTTTCAGTGCCTAAGCGCATCATTATAGGACGCAGACCGCACTTGCTTTCTTCGTCTTTATAGAAGTCTTGTTCGGCAGTATTGTGTACGCCTCCGTTTCAACATCGACACTCACACCCCTTAACAATATCCATGATGCAGGAGTCCGCATTGCAACGGGTGCCTTCCGCTCCAGTCGCATAAAATGCTTACTAGTAGACGCTTGCGAACCATCTCTTTACGGAAGACGTGACATTTTACTTGCATATTACGGAGTGAAACCGAGGGGAGTTATAGATCACCCTACTTACCATCACATCCACTCCCCAAAATTATGTCCATCTTACGCTGCAAGACCTTCGTTACCCCGCCCAGCGGGTGTCCGCTTTAAACAGCTACTGGAGGAAAACGACATCACACTACCTCCTACAGTGAAATACCCGCACTCTCTCACACCACTTTGGTCCTTCATGCAACCAACCATCGACATGCGGCTGTCTCCACTTTCAAAGTATGACAATCCTACTGCTGTGTACAAGCAGTACTTCGGAGAACTGAAAAACTTCCATTTGGATCATATGTACATATACACTGATGGCTCAGTTATGAATGATTCCGTTGGTGCTGCTTTCCACTGCCATAGTGCCACCACTTCTTTTCGCCTCCATTCCTTTTGCAGCTTGTACACTACTGAAGAAATGCAATCCTTGATGCGCTGAAGTTCATTCATCTATCTTCAATACAATGTGTGTTTCTGTGCAGTGACACTTTTAGAGCTCTGTGGTCAGTGTCTTCACTGTACACTTCTGACATTATTACACTGGCTATTCAGAATCTAATAAGCCATCGACTATTTCAAAATTTTGTTGGCTTTTTGGGTCCTTCGTTGGCTTTTTGGGAACATGGGTAAAATGGGTAACGAAGAAGCTGATGAGACAGCGAATTCGGGAACACAGAGGGCAGTCCTTTACCTTTCAACTGTTCCTACGGTAGATTCAAAGATTGCCATATAATCGTGTATTCTTAAGACATGGCAAATCGAATGGAAAACTTGCGTCTTCAAGCTGAGGAAGGTAAAAGACTCCGTTAAGACCTGGTCGTCGTCATCCTGTGCGAACAGACGTGAAGAAGTGATCCTTAAACATCTTCATATTGGCCACTTCTAGCTTACCCCTGGTTATCTCTTACGCCTCCCATATCTGTGAAACTTGCAACACAACACTAACCGTGGAACACTTTCTTCTGGAGTGTCTCAAGTATAGTACCAGTCGACGACGACACAATCGACCCAACAGTTTGGACGTTATGCTTGGGTAAAATAAACCGATATTGATATGTCTTTTTGTATTTCTTCAGGAATGTGGCCTCTGGACCAGTATCTGATCTTTATTCGTATGTCATTACTCAAATCAATAAACGAAACGGGGCGCCTCGCACAAGCTCTCGGGAGTGTTTCGATTTAAATCATTTCCCCCCTTTTCTTTTCTTTAAATTTACATTTTTCCCTCTCTAAATTTACTTATTTGTTTTCGGTTTTTATAATGTTTTAGGAAACTGCTGTCTCTCTTTTTTCGGCTTTTTATGTTTGGATATATTGTACGTTAGGAGGGTTTTTAGTGAGTATGGTTGAGTCAATCGGTGAGTCCCACACGCGGGGAGAGTCATGTTGGCTCTCCTTAGTGCGTAACAGCATTTTCCCCACATGTACAAAAAATTTAGGGCTTTAATGTACCCGATGTCGGGAAGCCGTAAGGCCCCAATAAAAAAACCTAATCAAGGACCCATGGGCAGTGGCGGATTTAATATTTATAAAAGCAATTGTTTAATAAATACGTAGTTATCCATTTATAATTAAAAATGAAGTGTAGATATTTGTGCAGTAAAAATTCGAGATTAATAACACAAAGGTATTAATGACATTCCCGTCCATGGAAAATCCGCCACTATCCGGAGGAAAACCGGAGAAATACCCGGCCACTCCTGCTTCGTACAAATACGACTCATGCCTCACTACAATGGAATTGTTTGTATATTGTAGAGATAATTGACTTTCCTTTTGTTCTCAGCTACAACAAGACGCTCCTTGTACATGCAAACAGTGGAATTACTACAATACAGGTGATTTCTCAAAACATGAATATGTGATTTAATTATCTGTATTCGGCCACTACAGTACGCTCTTGCAGTCGCGAATCTTTTGGGCTTGACAGTTCACTGAATACGTTGTTTGAATATTCGCGGACCCCAAAGTAATGGTTTTTACAAAGATGAATATATTTGTCAGATAAAAAAGTCAAACTTATCTCTGAAGAGACCCCGAAGGTGCCCAAGGGGTTCGCGGAGGGTAGAGCTCCGCAATTACTTGACTTCGGCACTAGGAGGAGGAGGTGTGGTCAGCATCTCGCTCCGACCGGTTTCACCCCAGGACTTCATTTTACAGCAGGATGAGTAAGCCTGTGAGTCAGTCTGGATATTGAGATGCTATGAAAAATCCTCACCTCACCGGCAATCGAATCCCGGCCATCCAGCCAGCAACTCAGAGCTCTACCCACTGAGTCACGCTGTTAAATAAAGACCTCATAAATTTCAATTTGAAAATTATGAAATGCACCTATTCAATACAACAAAACTATATTTTTTATCTGTATAAAAATAAATATTCATAGCCATACATATTTGTTAAATTGACGTAACAAAATATTTTTAATTTCACAGAGTCAGTTATCGCTAAATTCGTAACTGACAGATTTATTATAAAAAGTGCACTAAGTAGTAATTATAGTAACTCTGGGTTTTGCACGGGAATAGGTCTTAGGACAAAGGGGGAAATAAATGTTATTTCTCTCCAAAAATTGTTGTGTGTGTGTGTGTGGGGGGGGGG
>NNCF01126783.1:255775-341516 GCA_002313205.1 Laupala kohalensis
GGTTCGTATACAAAAGATCCAAGTCCGAATATCAAACAAGTTAACCGTAAAAACGTATGAGATCTAGATGTAAAGGTGGCAAGTAAAATATTACTCAGTATCCAGAGTAATGTTTTTGAACAAATTAACAGGCACAATTCCTAATATTTTAATATTTGGTAATATTACATCATTCCATGTTTTGTGATATTATGGACTAGAAATTTGGTAGCTGAGAATGTTCTATTGATTATGTCTATCCATATTTTAAATTTTTCATACGGAAAGAAGAATATTTGTTGTATTACCTTTCATATTCAATCATTTTTCTCGGACCGGTTTCACAACACGGCTGGAGGAAATGGTTTTACTGGAAGTTAAAGGCGATTTTGACTCAGCGAGGGGTTGTTTTTTTCTTCAAAATACGCGCTTGTGTTTCACTCAAACGAATTAAGATGATTTGATGTTAGATTGCCAAATATTTCTAGAATGTATGTTGGATATCTTGAGCATGCGAATTAACCTTTGATAGAAACCGCAGAACTGGCAAATCTACAATTGTCAGATATTTATATTAACCTACCGTTTACAAATTACAAGAAAAAAAAGTGAGCCCAGTATTTCGAGCAATTGCGGAGCCCAAGATTAAAATCTCTAATCTTCGAATTTCAAAACTCTGAATACGTCAAAAAAACTCTTATCTCTGAAATTCAGCGAATTGTTGGAGTAGCTCTCGTAAAATTGAAATACATACAATTTTTATTGTTCCGTTTAAAGTATAAATTCTTGGAGGGAACCTCAAATCTATAAATTTTGTGTAATTGCCGTCACCTTCAATGTGAACGCTTCACACTCAGTTCATAAAAAATAATATCATTATAAACAACTCCAAGTTGTTTTAACAATGTAATACATTTTAATAAAAAACAACGAAGAAAGCTTGCTTCATAAAGACTTTTTGTGTCAACAGGACCAACGTGCAGGCCGTGTGGGCACGGGAGATCAATGTATTACAATAATATGAACAACAACCTGAATAACAATTTTAATAATAACAACAACGACTTCAACAATATCAACAACATCGCTAACAACAACAACAATAGTGATATGTACATACCGGGTATGTACTGTTCGCGAGTTCCAGCTGAAAAGGAGAGTGAATCTATTCGCACACCGGCGAATTTCTTCCGCGAGTATTGCGATGACCGTTAGGTAAATATGAAGTAATTTAATCCATACTAATATATAAATGCGTAACGCGAAAGCGTGTCTGTTAATTAATCACGACTAAACCACAGAATCGATCGTGATGAAGTTTTGCAAGGAGATAGTTAGGATGTCCAGTATGAACATAAGACTAACATTTATTTTTTAAATGAGTGAAAAAAAGATAAAAAGTGAAGTTGAAGATAAATGTCGATGAAATCGGAAGGAAAAATCGGCAATATTCACTGATGGTTAGAGATAGGTGACAACTATGATCAGGAATATTGTTCGCCTCAAAGAGTTCTATAACAAAGTCCGCTACAGCATATGTCTATCTACGAAGGTTAATTTCAATTATCGAAAAAACGTTATTAAAAATAGGAGAGTTAATATACTTCAATTTAATAGTATAATTCAAGAAAGAGGAAATCAACTTTCAATCATTTTATTTCATTTTTTGTTGTGTGCATTTAACGAATATTAAACGTCTTTAAATCGTAAAATTTGGACGAATGGTTAAGATTTTAAAAGCGTTTTAATGAGATGGCGCAGCTGCGCCGCCGCCGTTGTGTCTTCCTCGGAAGCGAGAATTCGATCTGCGCGGTTCCCGGCGAGTGAAAGGGTTCGTTGATTTAACAAATAAAATAAATTCCGGGCAACGCCGGGTAATCAGCTAGTCTTGTTATAAATCAAAATAGTAGTCAATGTATAAATCAACTTTTTTCATTTTACTTTTTCATTTCTTGGAATCCAGGTTTACATCTTTTTCAATTCTAAAAAATTGAAATAAATGATCTCATAGATCGTTTGTAGTTTCCCAGAAATCACGCTAATTATGTTCAATTATTTTTTTTTCCAGACCACTACGTGGAGGAAAATATGCCCGGGAAACATTCTTTAATATAACCAACATAATAATGAAATGACTGACACCTTTGAATCCTTTTTTAATAAATGATTAAATTATCATTTCTCCAGAAGGAATGGTCTTCTTAAAAACGCAAAACTTCGAATGGTGGAAGTTTACTCTTTGAAAAGACATTTTTTCAGTAAAATTTAAAAGCAAAATATTAACTGTAAGTCAAATATTAACGGTATTTAAAGGAATCAGTTGTTTAGGTTTCCAGCAATAAGTTTGTGCCATTTTTAAATAAATGTATTCTGAGACCTTGCATATTTTGTCCGTTTCTACTCTTAAGGTATTTAAACGCTTAAGAAATGAGTTGAAATAACATAACCCTACAAAAGAGTAATAAACAACTATAATAGTGTTTAATTTAATTCCTTCTGTAACAGTAAAAGATAGGTTACTAACCAACAATACTATTGTCTTCGCCACCGTTAATGGTTCATGTCCTCGCAAACAAAGAAAGTAATTCTTTAGCATAGTGGATAAATTTGTGATTTCTAACATTTTCTCCCAGCGCCTCGGCTACCTGCTCCAACGTATAGAAACGGCAAATAGAGGCGTGTTCACACGGCAAATTAAGTTCCTACTTGCACTAACAAACCTACAGTCAACGTGTAAAGACGACTAGCCCGCTACGGATTTTCTCTTGAATTGGTGTTACATGGCAAATTAAGTCCCTAGCTTGCATTAACAAATCTGCATTTGCCATTTGTCAAATATGATAAGACACTGTAACAATAACTGCTGGTCATCCTAGCCCTATGGAAATCAAAGTGTCTTAGAAATAATTCAAACGTCTATTCACTGTGGTGTCCAAGAGAGAAAGAGGACACATATTTTTACAGCTCGCAGGAGGAAAAAAAGCAATGAGGGAGGAGTCTAAAGACCACGCGAAAGTCAAGAAGCCAATGCCAGCATTCCGAGATTGCCGACTCTTCCTCTCGCTGTAGACGCGTGGGCATTTTACTCGTGTCAACAGAATCTCAGTGAATTTACGTTGGGATACTGTCGCCCACATCATCTAATTCGTAGAGCCAGCATTACAGCAATAATTGACATGCCAACAGTGATTGGCTTGATCTCCTAACCTTTGGCGGAAAAGACACCACCTGAAGTTGTGCCTCTGTGTTGGTGCTTTTTTGTAGTATCTGTGTGGGTGCCGTGGAATGCCGTCTGGAATGGATGGATCTACGCTAGGCCACCCCACGCAGCAGACATGAGTACATCGCGCTTTCGATTCATTGGTTACATCTCATTACTTTTCTATCGCTGTGAGGACTGAAAGTTACTTCTTCACACCCAAAGCCACACACCTGCTGGTGACAAGTGCTATAGCTTGGTCCCTAGGATAGAACAGCTGCTACAGGGCTGCCACATTTTGTTGGGTGCCATAATGAATCTCAAGAGACACTATTTGTTGTAGAGGACGTTGAAGTTGTTGCGCTCTCTTCTGGACACTAATGTCGAAGAAAACACAAATATAATATTCAAAAATAAATTAAACGTCAATAAAAATACTTATTTGAGAGAAAATTACAAGAACCCGCAAATAAATTGAGAAAAATAAAAATAGCTAAACGGAAAGATTCATGTAATTCTTACTTGATTTCATGAGGTGAAATCTAACACTTTAAAATTTACTACTTAAATGTAAAAACGATCAAAATTGCGCTATAATAAATATTTTGCATGAAGTAGTTTAAGTGTACTACAGGTTTTCAGATACATACAATTTATTTTTAATTCCATACGATCACAAAACTAGGGCCAAGAAAAACTAATTGGTCGTCATGAGAACAAAATCTATAACCTACAACAAATACTTCCAAGGCATAGCAAGCTAAATGAGTTTACGTTACGTAAACATACAAGANTTATTTGTTGACCCCCTCGATTACGCATACATACAAGAATCAGACCACGAATTACGAAATAGGAACATATTTTTCTAGTTTAACTCATTTGTGCTCTTAGTTTTCCCATCAAAATAACGAAATAGATGCAGAATTGTATTAACTCATTAACCATAGTAGTAAACTTTCTATTTCGTTCTTTAACAAAGAAATCACACTATTATAAATTCTAGTGTTTACGACGCACAATGGAGTATTTGAGGCCAAAACCCGGATAAAGAGGAGAAAATAAAACTTGTTTCCCAACATTACGTTTTATATCACCGAATAGCTGAGTAACAGGTGCGTTTAACGATGTTAATTTACCGAACTGTTTTGAATCTAGCGTCTGTTTTCGCCGATTGAACGTATGGTTTGTATGTTTGCAGACGCTTTTAAATTACAGTTTTTAGCGTTTGTAACGTTTTAGAAATAAAAATATTTTACCCATGACTTCAAATCTGGATTGACTTCAAATTTTACTCAAGAAAGATATGTCTTTTGTTATTTATATGTTTTATAATCATTGAAATTAAATTAACTGTCTTTAGAATGTATCTTTATTTGAAAAATATTTTTTTTCGAAAGCATATATTTAACGTGGATTATTAAATGTGTGTCGGGGTATGTCATGCAACCTTGAGACCGCTGCATTAATATACGATGTATGTAGAATAGATCCGAAAAAAAATTACCCAAAGTTGCTTTTTTATGAATATTTAAACAAATAATGCGGTTGAATACGTACATCAAGAGCGTTTGCAAATATTGAAATTAAACACCTGATTATTTTGAAGAACTCTTCTGGGACATAATGTAATTCTTATTTATACATCTGATTGACTTGAAATATTTGATGAGAGCCCTCCGATTGCATAAGTCCAGAGTTATCAGCATACTATTCCATTCAGCTTTCATTCAACACCCTTCACTGTCTGCAGGGAGTAACCTTCGAGAAGAAGTCCCAATGATGTTATTACATTGAAAAGAATCCTCTGTTGAAAACATGAAGCACGTCTTGTAGGCGTCAAATGATAAATTCTATAATGTCCTCACTGCGAAGCTATGTCCGGCATTGGGATTTGGTGGTATTAGTAAAGGAAGCCACTGTAGCGTGTACATATTGCGTAATGCGCTTCCTACGTGTGTACTAAATTTTTGTAGTGCTTTGAGATAAATTGGAAGTTTGGTCATTAAGTGAAATTCTTTTCTCTGAAGAGAACATTTTAAATAATGATTGAATATTATGCAAAAAGAGCTCGATAGTTTTTTTCTTTGACTTTTGTGCAACCATTGTCAGTGCAAGTTCTGAAAATCTTCATAATCATCAATAATTTTTTCCTTATTCACGATAATAGACCGTTTTCGTGACATCGAACAATATCAGTATCAGTAATCTACAGTATCTATCAGAAATCTTCAGACAAAATAGAGAAAAAAATCCTGAGTTCCGAAGAATCGGGTCAACTCCTCGATCAACATATTTTAAAATATAAGTAATATAAATACAGCAATTTTAACTTTATTCCTCTTTACTTTAGTCAAATCATTTCATATCATTTTTAGTAATTTAAAACTGCAATTTATTTTTTTGAATTCATATTTACAAAAAATCATTTTTATAAATTTTTTGTAAAAATTAAAAACGTCTATGAAAACATGTCAGTATATTTTTGTGGTAGCTTTAGTGCTCGTCAACGTCCAGGTCATTAGAGCCCTTTTCAGTACACACTAATTACCACTATAAACACAGTTTTTGCCTACATATGATATAAAGTAATTATTAGTAGTTCTTGTTAAAAAGAAGTCGGAAAAAATAATTTTGTCTTCGTTTAGAGGGTAAATTCTTCACAGTGCGACGCTTCGATTTATGAATACCTGGTAATCTGATTCGAAAAAAATATAACTTGTTCTTGTAAACATATCTTACTGTTTTCGAATAAAAGAAAATGTAGAGGGAAGAAACCTTTTCCAACTTGTCTTTCCATATTACAATACAGTACGTTACATTTCGTAACATACCGCTTATAATCTTACGTATCAGTCATCCGTTTTGTAGGGGACGTTTTCATAATTTTATGCAATACTCAGTAGCGTCTACAAGAAGAACTCTGGGATTCCCCTTTATTTGAAGCACACCAAACCTTCAACGGTCTGTCTCAATCAGCAGTCTAGAAGCTTCTGTCAGTAGTAGCATTATTAGTCGGTAGATGGCACTAGTGTTCGTACATTACGCAAATTCAATTTAAGTTGTAATAAAGATTAAAAAATAGAGATATTAACGAAACTTTGTGCATGAAAATCTATACAAATATTATTCCAACCACAATTAACATTAAAGAAAGGTATTGTGATACCAATCATAAATTTAATTACGTAAGCATAATGAAAATGCAACAGTTGGAAAAGTACTATTAAAGCCCTAAATGTTGTAAGTAACTTTGTATAAATATCTAGCAAAATGTAATATAGATCTATAATCTATAATGTAATTTGGTATAATTATGTAAGAAATTACTAGTCTAGAATGGCAACCTTGTAAAAAGGGCGGTGGGAAGCACGCAAGCTTCGCGCCAATCGCGTCACTATCCGCCAGAAAGTCGGGGAGGATAGTCCTGCTACATTACATAGCAGTTCACTCCGACGTAGAAGAGTGAAATTTTCCTTTATGAGTTTTATGGAAAAGAGTGTTATTTAGAATGAAAATTATGAAGTTATTAAGATGCAAGTGAAATCAATGAATTTGATCAATTTTACATAAAAGAGTGATATTCAGAAAAAATGTTATAAATAATTAGGAGGTAAGTAAAATCAGTATATTGTAAAGAATAACGAAGATAAAGAAGATGAAAAAGGCAAGTGAGACCAGTGAACTATTAGATCACCAGTGTTGTAGTAGAACAGCGATAAGAAGTTAAAGTAAATTAAACAAAGTTGCAGGAATATTGAAAGGCGAGTAAATAGAACGTTGAATTCAAATTAACATTTGTATAAAAGCAGTGAACAACAGAAACAATAAAATATTTAAAACTAAAAAGTCCACGAAAGGTGAAGCTTGGAGTTCATTAAACTGAGTGAATACAAGTGTTGCTCCGCTTCGAATCTCCAAGTAGGCAGCCTCAAGGTGGTAAGGCTTCACATCATGTTCTGCTACTATCGGAACCAAGAAAACTTCTCGACGACCGTAAAGACGACGGCACAAGTTTGGCCAATAATTGCTGTTCAAAGCAATCAAATCTATGAGCTCCAACGTAGTAAATTATTAAATATTTTATCAATTCTACAGAAAATTGGTAATTATAGAAACATCAATGATAATAATTCCAATAGAGAATGTAAATCATCTCAATTTTAATGTTGTATTGCTTGACGATTTTACTTCTAACTGTAATTGTTTATATGTTCATGCTTACCCAGAGTCAATTGTAAATATATGGTCTATTTTCAGCTTTCATAACATTAATTTGTAGCAGGTAATTTATTATTCATTTTTGTATTATATTTGTTATTTATTTTTAAAACATTTTCTTTTATGTCTACCTTTCAAGGTTGTGGTCCTCCGGAAATTTAATATACCTGCCTTCTCCATTATTCGGAACATGGTGTTTTGCTAACCTTATAGAACTACCTGGCAATTTTAACGTGGCAATTCGTAGAACAGTACATTATAATATTGTCAAGAAAATTCAATTATAAACAGGAGAGACCTTTGAAAGAACGGAAGGTTTATGTAATCTTGTATTTAATTGTGAAATTATATTGGTCTATTATAAGCTTGTATAATTTACTTTTCTTATAACAAAGGTTTCTATAGTACCTAATGATGTACTACATTTATTCCATAAACATTGTTAGCACAGTTAAAATTAAAGTTTAATTTTGACAATTAATTACAATTAAGATGGTATTAGTTTTCCCTTGTTGGAATAAACATACAATGTACAAGTTAGGAAGAATAGTCAGAAGGATGAAAATTATCTGGCTCCCTTTACTGCGAACTCTGATAGGTTTCTCAAACGTGAGGAATTCATTGCATCCGGCAGAGTCTACGTACTATCAAAGATTGAAAAAAACATCTGTATGAAGAATTCTCAGTTCATCTCTATCTTCCAAAGGCTCTAATGACCTTGACGTTGACGAACCCAACAACTCCACACACAAAAATCTATCTTCCACAGGCGGATTCAAAAGCTTGGCGCCCATAGGCAGTAGTAAATATAGCGCCCTTTGAGAGAAGGTTTTACATACATATATTTTAAATAATGTATATTATTTATATAATATGTAAACAAAGTAATGATCATATATTTTATTTATTTATTGTTATTATGTACAAAGTAATATAAACATTTTTACAAAAAGTTAAAATCTTTTAATAAAACGATTAAAAATTACTGTATAATTTAAAATTATAGAACACGCTGATAAGACTAATACTAAATTAGAAATACTGCTATCACAAAACTAATACTAAATTTTACTTAAAATTTACAACAAAATCACCCGGGAACAATACCGGTTATTTAGTTGTAAATACTTTCAAGGGATCAACCTATCCCGGCCGAGTTGTTTTAAAACAATTTAAAACAAATAGAGTGATCATTGTAGGTCACTTTAAAAAGAGAGGTCTGAGGAAAGCTTTTCCCGTGAACGTCCTAGTTTCACAACGTACCGAAACAACACCGTCTATTAAATGGTAAATACTTATGTTACTGTACCCGTAGTCACGTCGAAATCCTATATTGATTATTATTTATTTCGTATAATAAATTCTAGACAGTTAAGCCTCTCTCTCTCTTCGCGTGCACATGTACCCAGAGAGCTGACTAACTTCCGCTGACCCTTGGACGGCGGCTAGCGTAAGAACTCCAAGATCAGCGGCGTCCTTTCAGTGGCGTGATGCTGTCATCTTAATTCTGATTGGCCCTTTTTCCCCAGACGTCCATCTTCTAAGATGAACGAGGCGGTAGCCGAGCGAACGAGTAGTCAGTGTGCCATGAGGCACGTTCTTCAATTCGTAATTACTCAATGTATTATAAATTCTTTATGTAATGTCGAGAGATCTTGGCATTCCGCAAGGTGTACCTTCAGTACGTCTTGCGTAAAGAATTATGTTGGATCGTTGTGTCCATCAGACACACGATCAATAATCATGTTACCTTTTATTTTACTATTATATTATGGGATGAATGCCGACCGGTGTTTATACCAATTATTATTTGTCCGGTACAGTGTGTCGGGGAAGATTTTGTATTGTATTCACAATAAAGTCTCCTCCTCACCAAAATAAATATTCCAAGTAGGTTTTAAAGAACGAGATTTATTGCGTAAATGTGTAACCGTCTTGGAACAAACAAAGGAAGAGCACAAGACGACAAACGGTAAAGCAATTGAAAGTTCCGTATGGACTTCGTTCTCACGTATAGTTGGCGTTGATCACAAGGAGTATTTCCTGCGTTGACAGAGGGCGCCGTTGGTGGTAGCAGTCCACCGATTATAACGATCTGTGATGTGACGACACCACCAGTCGAAGTCGTATGCCTTGTGTCAATTCTTGAAGTCGATATTTCCGAGTTGGAAAGTATTTCAATCTCTTGATTTATGAGGTTAGACGTTGTTTACAGCGTCGTGCGAAATTTCTTCAATCACTGAATGGACTTTGAAATATTTATGATGTCGTGAAATATTTCGATCGCCTAGTTTGGAGATAGGCGTTTTTCAGCGTCGTGCGAAATTTCTTCAGTCGCAGAATTTGGGAGATAGAATTTCTCCAGCGTCTGGCGTAGTCACAGAGTTTGACTTTGAAGATTTCTTGAACTTTTAGGAATATTTTCATCGCCCAATTTGAAGATAGAATTCCTTCAGAGGTTCGGCGTCTAGCGAGGAGCTCCGGAGCACGAAGTGAACAGTTCAAGAGCTCGAAGGATAAAGATTTTATCGTTGCTAGAAGGTATAATTTAAACAAAGACATATGACGGTCTGGGGGACCCAACACTGTGTCGCAGTTCGTTTCTTGAAATTCTCTAGAAATTTCCTAACAGGCTAGACAGAGTTCTCGGGTTTTCGAGCGTCTCGGATGATGATTTTAGGCGTCTCCCTGCCGTCATGGAATCGCAATTGAGGCGATCTTTGTTTCATGGAATCTTCTATTGTTTACTATGTTGGAGGTTCCTTGGCGTCGTAGTTTGAGACTCTCTTGTGTAAAGAGTGGTATCGCCTTGAGAACCAGTAAACAGTATGGCGGAACATGTAACATGTATCGCGTTTCGTTACATGGGGGAGCTTTCAACATATTATTTGTACGAAAGTATGTGCCTTTATTTATATGTAGGAACTGTGTTCCTACAAGTGTATCTCCCCTGTCTAATAGTCACTCGTGTTCGCTCATTCACAAATCATAGTTTCTTCTAATATGGTATATAAGACTGTATATCAGCGGGATTTTTCTGAGGATTCCATTTGTATTCCGTTAAACGTTTGTACGTACAACATATATTCTGAGCGTTAGCTGAACGCTCGTAAGCATTTCAATTGTATTTCATTGGTTGTTAGTACGATACTTTGTACGTCAATGTGACGATCATGATTAACCCTAAATTATAACCATATATTTGTTTAGGTATATGTATATTTGGGAGACTGGTTGTCGGCCGAAACCAATTAGTTGATAGAATAAATAGAAATCCTTTTGTTCTCTTTGTTTAATTGATCCTGGTTCAGACTCACATTCCAACCGATTCCCCCTTTCCGCAATTGTAGATGATACGCTACATGCCAAGCGAGTGAGTTTTATATTGGATAAACAGTTAAATTCAGTAAATCGAACTTGTTAATCTGAATAGAATCAATTTGAAGGTGGAGACGCCGAAAGATAAATTAGGACCCCTCACAAGGGGGCACGTATCATTCTGGTAGATTGCGCCGAATATATGTTAAAATTGAAAGAGTGGAACGTATCTCTTATTCGTCCAAGTTTGGCAATTAATACCAAAATTATCTAAAAATCCATATAACTTAGCTTTCAATCCTTAGAGAATCTTTGCTGTTCCAACAAATATCTTGTAAGTCAATTTTAGAGAACATTAAAGAAGTAACACATACTTAAAAAAAAAACTTTTTCCCCCAAATGTTATATTTTTTTCGTGGCATTTTTTGACGTCCCCAAAATCTAACGCCCATAGGCAATTTGCCTATATTGCCTATGCTTAAATCCCCCTCAACTCACTCCCTCTGTGATATAATTACCAAGAATCATTTATACTTCTGCATTACGCTTCTCAATGACCTTGTTCATCATCCTCCAGTCGTCTGTTTTAATATTCATATTTTATTAGTTAAATTTTATTTCTGTCGAATCATTTTATAAATATTCGCTTCACTTCCAAAAAAAAATATGTAGAAAAATTATGTACGACTACCAAAATTATGTACGGCTATTCAATAACATGTATTTTATCATATTATGTTCTTTAAAAAATGTTATACGATAATTACTATTTCATTCTTAACATTGCCTCGGAAAGCATAGGATTCTGCCAAAAATTAAATGGAGAAGTGCAATTATACAAGCTTCATTAGGATGGAAATGTGGGTCATAAAAAAGAAACAGTTTACGTTCAACAAATGAGAAAGCTTATTAGGAAAGAATTATTTGGAATAAAAAACACAAAAAACAGTTTGTGTGTTGTAGAATGTGTATTGCAAAATAGAATTTATATATAACTCTATTCAGAGACGGAGTAGAGGTTATCAAATACTAGAGAATTGAATTTTTGGGACAAGTTGGAGAAAAGGGAAAAATTGATATCCTTGTATTACCTGCAGGGAGGAGCATCGAGTAAGTGATCGGAGAAGAGGACGAAGGAAATCAGAGGGAGATAAAACGAAGAGAATGACGATGTCCGGGGTTGGAAGTTGAAGGGCGATTGTATAAATGAAGAATGAAAAAGGATTACTGAGGAGGAGACGGTCTGATACGCGTTCGCATCTGATACGCCTGTATTTTACGAAGCTTTAAGGGCATGATCCTGCTTCCAGTTCAGAGCGCTGTAGCGCTGCTCGTAGAAATAGAGATATGACGTCACACAGTGGGTCAAAACCCATGGATTTGTTTTCAAATTTGTGATGAGATTTAACCATCTAGTCACATACTAGAGTAATTAAAACGAAATAAAATGTTACCACATTTCTTTCCATAAAAAATTAAAATGCAATGAAAATATAATTTTTTAAAGAAATACTCTCTTGAGGACTAGGTTAGGATCACAAAACAAGAAACTTAACTTGCCAACGTTTCAGATATATCCCCTGCATTCTCAGGGTTCGTTACAAATTTCTAAAACCTCAATCCACAGGTCCTCATCCACATTCCAAATACATCCATCACTCCAGAGCAGGAGACACATTCTTCATACTTAATACACCAAAAGGGGGAACTAAGTGAGTATGATGTATATTAAGTGCTTCTGACGCATAATGTGAGAGGCGTTTGTCTATTGTGCAGGAACAAAGGGGATTAGGTGAGTAGGATGTACCTGGGTAGGAGTGATGGATGTAGTTTTGAATGTGGGTGAGTGCCTGTGGATAGAGGTTTTAGAAATGTGTAACGAGCCCTAGGGATGGATAGAATATATCCGAAATTTTGGTAAGTTGTGTAGTTTGTTTTTGTGATCCTAACGTAAACCTCAAGAGAGTATTCCTTCAATATTAAGTAATCAAGGATTTATAACTTTATAATTTATAACCGAAATTTCAGTTTTATTTCCTCCTTTAGACGGATTTCTTATTTGTTTGAAAATATATTGAATCTTTCGTCTCAACCGAAAGTCCGCTCGCGAGTGCCACGATCACAATATAGATTGATAAGTTATTTAAAAGGAAACTTTCCATCACGTTCGAACTAGAACGTATGTTGCTGTTACCCCTGCAGTCCATGTAATCCGTGGCGCTGTCTACATTAAATTTCGTGAAACATTTATTACAGTTATAACATGTTTTCGGTCGGTGGGTAGCACTAGAATCTAGCGTTGAAGCGCAAATTGAATTTTCTGATAATACTGTAAATAAAAAAAAAGTATCTTATTTCTATAATGGTAATACTATATTAAATAACTAAAAGTGACGTTTCTATAAATTCAATTTCAAATCAAGAATCACCGCCTTGCGTTCATTTTCTCTGTGCTTCTCTTGCTCAAAACGATTGCCATTGTAAACTTTTAAACTAAACTTCTTTAAATGGTTTAATATTTTACATTTTTCATGTAACCCATAATCTGCAAAAAGATACGAATACTCCCATACAAGGTTAGGAATTTCAAAGATGTTTTTTTTGGAACAACTCGTACCTCAAGAGGATATCACTGAAACAGATTTCGGAGCTTCGCTCTTTCTGTCCTTTACCCTCTTGCTTCTCGGAGTTCGTCTCTCTCGATGGGTTTGTGTGAAAAGCTTTGCTCCAGAAGTTAATTTTAACTTCTTGTGGTAAGTATCATGCGTCGTAGAAGTTCAGAATAAAAGTCACTTCCTAAAAGTTGGGACATCAAATATTGCTTGGAAAGAACAAATATATTAAATTCATTATTGCGAGATGTCAATCAAAAGAGAGGCAAAGTTTTCATTACATTTTATTCACACATATTCCTTTAAGGTGGATTAAATAATAATAAAAATACTTTCAACTCCTTTTAAACTGCGCTTTCAATAAAGATTCAATAGTTAAATTATTGACAATATTTTCATCTACTGACAAATTAATTATTATATTTTTCATTATAGTTATTATTATAATTTATTATATTAGACAACCTTCTAAGTAGATAAAGTTTAAAAAAATGAGTGAGTTAAAAAAATGTCTTTTTTAAATGTCGCCTTATACATTACAGTTAAACTATACTGTACAGTTCCAGGATTTTGAAGCATCGATCGATTCAGAATGTGAACGGTAATAAAAAGGGATTTACTCTGAATACGTGAAACAATTTTCTTTAAATTAAGTAAATTAAATGAAGAGACCGTGTAACTTTTTTTTATTACACAATCCACTAATTTGTGACAATGTAAAGATTCTATGGAAACGAAAAGCACGTGACCAGGAGCAAATATGCCATATAAAAGATATTTTAAAAACATCATTATGTGAGGATGACAGGATGAAACCTCCATTGACACCGATGAGGTCTCCAAGAGCTTCGTCACATGTGGCCAAAGTATACCGGGGTAACATGGCAGTTATTTATTCTTTTGTATATGTTTTTTCTCTCGTTTGTAAAATACTTTGATACCGTGAACTGTCATGGTGGAGAAGAGTGTTTCGGAAGAATCTTCACTCTTCAGAGATCGACAAGGATTCAGTTTGCGTGGAGTCGTTCGTGGTAAGTTCTGAATGTATGGTTCAGTTATTCATTTCTTTTGTATAATATAATTCTTACTATTATACAAAAGACGAGCTGCAAAGTAAAAACGGCTGAAAAATTGTAATTTCAATGATACTTTTTATTATGATGTTAGGAAATGTAAATAATGAACCAATCATATTTTTCTTTACAGCCCATCATACACAGAAAAGAACGCATTAAAATAATTCATAGATTTAAACATAGATGTTTGAAATAAATCTTCTGGTAAAAAGTAATTGTTCACTTACAGATCGATCCAGAATTAATGAGGAGATTGGTCATCGATCCTTTATACTTCCCGTGTACACGTGAAGTATGTAAACCAATTCGTTTGGTGTGCCATTGAGGATGTTTCAATTCAGAAAATTATTTACATTGGAAATATTCTAGTGTTAAATAGTTAAGCATGAAGGTAATATCTGGAATCAACATTCCAAATGGAGAACTCACATCAGCATCACAGTGGGACTTCCCATTCTAGGGAAGCCCTAGAAGTTACAGCGGCTCAAATTCAAAATCAAGTTGGACAATGGATTGAAAATGTTAAGAGTTTATTAGAAAGCGATTGTCTCAGCCAAGCTGTCCAATTCTGGTCCGTCAAATCCAGAGACAAATCTGTTGTTGACAGTGGAATATCTAGTTCAGGGGATTCCAGTCCTTCATTGGCAAATTTCACTTCGCCACAATCCAATCTATCGAGAAATGGCGAATTGTTTTTGACATCAGAAATGCTGAGAAATGCGGCTTCATCAGATGGAACTCCTCTTGACTATCGACTACCACTTTTATCTCACCCGTACTGGAAAAAATTATGCAAAAGGATTAGGAAATTTGAGAAATATTTGGCAGACCAACCGAAATTCAACTTTACTCCCAATGTAAACATCTCATCTAGTAGCACAAATGTATCCCGGAAGACACTAAATAGGATATCACTTCGGTCAGCACCCTATTCCTGTGAACAGAAACCTAAAGTTCTTGAGCCGAAACCCAAAATCGTTGAGCCAAAATCTAAATCTATTGATCCAAAGCCAAAGGTTGTTGAGCAAAAACCAAAGATCGTCGATCCAAAGCCAAAGGTTATCGAGATGAAACCTAAGATCGTTGAACCGAAACCGAGGCCAGTTGCCTTCAAGTTCAAAGTTGAATCAACGGCATCAGAAACGCGTATGACTCCATGCAACGATATTAGCGAGCAACCCTTCAAAAACAGAGTAATGGACTCTAAAAGTAAGAATTACTCTCCCATATATGAAATAGAGAGTGTCAGAATGCTTTCCACTCAATCGACCCAAACACCGAGGTCGAGGACGTCGTCTAGTTCTTCAAAGAGGGAAAGACGTTTGAAGTTCAGAGCTCGCATACGTGTATTGCCGTCTAAGAGATCCATTTCGAAAAGAATTAAGGGAATCAGAAGTGTTTCTCCCAAAGAAAATCAATCGGTAACTCACTCTGGTTCTACTGCTGCTTCTAAGAGAATTCAGACAAAACCATCTAGTTATTATGTAGCATTATCTCGAGATCGGTGTCTCTCCGGATATCAAATCCGGATGTACGGTCACAAGGGGAGGGAAGGAATAAAGCGCCGTCATCATAAATGTAAATCACGAGAACTTTCCCAAAAACACTCAAAACGCTCACTGCATTCCCAAAACTCAAGAACAGGTTCATTGAACAGTGAGATTCACAAAACATCCAAAACAGTCTGCAAAATTCCATCCAAAACTAAGGTCTTATGTACAGGTAGTCTCCAAAAATCTACGGATACGCTGAATCGTATTAGAGGTTCACCATCTTTAAAAATACGGTCTGCAAGATACAGATCGCTGATCTCTTCACCCAAAGGAAGAACTCGATCTTCCAGAAAGTGCTCCAAGCCTGCTGTATCAACTCTCAGAAGCAGAGAACCATCAACCTTCAAGCGGAAAGGATCCCATCATAATAGTGTTAGAAATGACGCGCGAGAGAGATGGAGATCGCAGAGCTACGCGTCTAAGGTATAGACGCAATATTATTATTCTGACAGGGCTTCACTCAACCAATTTTAAACTTTTTCTCTACCATAGATATTCATGAAAGGACGTTTCAATTCTTAACAAATAATATTTGAATATAAAAACCATGATACACATGACAACATTTAAGTAAATTTTCACTTCCTTGGTAGCATAGACAGTACAAGCGCAAGTTTAGTAAACCCAGGGATGCAGATTCGATCTTTGTTTAGTCTACTGAAAAAACTAAACAAATAAAAATGTAACAATAATCTTGTTACCAGAAATTTATTTGAAAGAAGGAACTTTGCATTGTTAGCTTCACATTTCGAATTGGAGCTGAAAGAGGCGTGTACACCAATAAAAGGTTTAGATCAGTGATAGCCACAACTGCCCGTCGCAAGCATTAAACTCGGACACGTGATATGACCCTTCGCTAACTGTTCTTCCCAGAATGGTATTAATCAGAGTTGTCAAAACCTTTTTGAATCATTTGTCCGCTTAATGAGTAGAACTGAACATTATAATTTAATACAAGAAATAAACTATTTTCTAATAAATGTCCCAAGAAAACCTTAAAAAATTAACTCAATGTATAAAAATGTTTTGAAATTTCTTCCTGTATTTGTATATTTTGAAATTATATTTGTTTGGTAAACACTAATTAATTTAAAGGTTTGTACAGTATAGCCAGATAAACGCTTGAGAATAGTTAAAAATTCATTGATTCTCATTTTTTAAATTATTAATTCCCCTCTACTTCTAGTAAATGTCAATAAAAGAAAGCTCTGCCTTTGTTAGTTTAAGAGGGAATAAAGAGGAAGAAAAACTTGAAATAATTTAAGTTTAAATAAGTTGAAGTGGGGTAATATAAATAAATTGTATTTTAATTGTTATATTTTTGGTGTCTACACAAAAATAATCATTTCCACCATAATCGAAAGGTTTGACATTATATAGAACCAACCACAAGCAAAATTTACTTCCATAATATTTTATGGTAAAAATATGAAAATCAATTTTAACTACATTAGTAAAGGCGCAATGTGTGAGTGAGTTATTACATTCCATTATAACCACCAGATTCATTTGACAAAGATAGGTCTTAAAATAAAATATTTTATTGATTCAAATGCAATGCAAACCCACGAGAAACATCCCGAATAAACAAGCGTACGGTTAGGTTTAGCTATCCTTTCTGCAAAATTAATATATGTATTTAAAATACAGAAAAAGTATCAAACATTGAAAGGCCGTTTATGACCTACAATAGGGGTCTCCAAACTTTATAACTTGCGGACCGTACAGAAAATTTTAGTAGACAGGAGGACCAACTACATTTATTACAAGGAAACTACAAGTTTGTTACGACATGCTACTACAGTTAATGTATATTATTTTATCAGTTAATATAATAAATTTTGTAATAATTCCAGACTTACGATCTTTATCGGACGAATAGTATATATTTTGTGATTCAAGGCTCACAACGGTTCGACTTTATGTTTAAGTCGTCTTCAACATTAAGTCAAAAAGTCATGAGCTTCAAATCACAAAATATATAACGTTCGTCCGCTAAAGATCGTAAGTCTGGAATTATCACAAAATGTATTATATTAATTGATATGCATTTGCAACACTAGATGAAAAACAACTTCAACTATCTACTTGTACTAAAAAGTGAAGTGCAAAACTTTTTCAAGCAAATTAAATAAAGATTTAAAAATGAAAGAGATTAATAAATTAATAAAACTCAAGTCATTACAGGTGTGGAAATAATGTTTGTCAATTTACTTTCAATTGCTTTTCGAGGATATGTGAAGTTGCTTTTGACCAGCAATACCAGTTCAATTTTGGTCGAATATTGATTCCGTCACCAGAATGCTCTTCAAATTTCCCGGTCTGGTCGCGGACCACACAAAGCTCCTCCGCGTGCTGTTCCTGGCCCCCGGGCCCTAGTTTGGAGATCCCTGCCCTAGAGTAAAGGTTGGTACACTTGATATTGAAGGTGATAGTGTAAAAAACGTTACATTCAACATCTTAGAAAATGTATTTGCACTGATTAATTCAACATTATAGAGGATAATACGCATTCATTTGATTGACGTTTATCGAACGCAATGTCACGTGACCTTGAATGATGTTCCGAGTTATTTTGATCATCTGATGTTTTCATTAAGGCATTTTACACAAAAAGTAACCTAATTTTGAAAATTATAGTTAAAATGGATACTGAAAGCTATCTTTTAAAACGTTTATATCATTTTTATTTATGTTTGCTACCGTATTTTATACGTAAATTGTCTTATTGAGCAAACTGCATAATCTAGGTAGCAAAGAGGAAAATGCACTGAACACAGTACTTCTTTGTCTATTCTTGTCTGGAGCACTATGAATCTGCTCAAATTTTTTTTCATAAATCAATTTTTTACAGCCTTTACGATCTGCCCCAGAGCTGAAGACCCGGAAACACTCGTTTCGTGTCACCCAAGAATACGCCTCCCCTGGTCCTCCACCACCGTCTCCTACTGAAAGAAGCGAAGATGAGAACAATCAGGTCGAAATGAAAGTCCAGAGCTTGCTGCAATACCATCAAAAGTTCCGAGAATTGCATAGTGCGAATAACAAAACGCCAAGTATGTTCTCCAGACCCACAGCTGAAACAGACGTAGAAGCGTTATTATGCCATGAGTTGAAGGAGTTCTGCACAGACGAAAGCAAAGTAAAAATTCATGAAATTGTTCGGAAACTATTAGAAAACGCAGGAAAGATGTACTTAAACGAAGAAACGAACAAAGAAATTGTCTTTGACAATTACAAGAATACAGCAGATGGTGTAACCATGCCAAGGAATGAGAAAACGAAGCCTACGGAAACTAGCGTTTGCTCATCTGATCAGCACGAAGATGAAACTTCCACGGTATGTTCAATGGTTGAAAACAAACGATCACGCAAAGTTATCAATGTTGCTAGTACTCTAAGCGATGATGTATCGTCGTTGAAAGACCAAGAAAAACAGGTAAGCAACAATACACACTTCAAAGTAATACTTGACGTTACTTACCCAAAACTAAAAAATTCTAGGTTTTAGTTAAATTTTGTGAAATTGTTGATATCATGACTGTTAACAAGCGGACAAGACCTTCATGAGAATTGTTGGCGAGTTATTGCAATTTTAATTTAACATGGTCTCTTACGGGATTTCAAGACTTTTCCACTTCATCTGCGAATGGTTTATCTGTGGAAAATCTGTATTGGAATTTCTTAACACTTTTTGAAATTACACTGGTACTATGAAAGTATTTATATCCTATGAAAATCATAAGTCACGGAATCAGAAATGAGATAGTTGATAAAAACTAAAATTATGTCAGGTTAGTCGAGATTACGATAGTGATATATAATAACGCCGCACTATAGCAAGCAAACAACTAATTTCGTCGTTCGCCACAAGGGTGCGATAACTTATGTCACGGCCCTTCTAACAACTAAATACTTAGAGTTCAAAGAGTAGAGAATGAATCGACATATAATTTTTCTTCGTTTCAAATTTCAATTGTAATAAATTACTTTGAGCTATTCGTTGATGGAATACTTTTTCAGAAACTATTTTTCCTTTTCACATAAAACGAGATGAGTTTAAAGACAATCTTCAAGTAATCAATTTCGGAAGTAACCTAAAACCAATTTATCAGTTAACGTATTGTTTACAAGAAACAAGATCAGCTACGAATTACAATGCTACCAACTTGAAGCAGTAAAATTCTACGTTGCCGCTAATAAAGTGTAAAATAACGCATTATCTTCGTTCGTGTAATAAAATTCATGGTTTAATACATGTGTCGTATTTCAAGTCATCTAATAAGTTTTCAAGAAATATCATCTTCACAGTTTAATATTTTACGGCACAGTTTAAATTAAAAAAAATTTCGTCTGTAAGTTACAATTTAGGTACAGTCACGTTAAAACTTTGAAAATTCAAAAGAATATTTATCATTTACTACCGTATTCACTAATTTAAAATATTTAAACAATCTTTTCAAGCAATTTTGAAACAAATTTTACCATATGAATGTGTAATAATAATAGTGAAATTCATCAACTATTTTAAGTCCATTAACTTTTAACTAGTTACAGCCTTAAGTGTCTTTTTTTATAATGGTCTCTGTCTCATGGAATCACGAGTTGGCAAACAACTGAAAATTTATTCGAAATAATTCCTGAGAATATTGTTTTCGGATATTAAAGAATAATTTCTTAAATCGATACTGTCAATGAAAATTCATTAATATATGATTCAGGTAGAAAGAAATATTTTGTTTTCATAAGTGAAGTGCTTATATAGGCAACTATTGCAATTATTTCAGAAAAATAAATATTATTAATTATTTTATTCAGTAAAAGAATAGCTCGGCTTATATTTAGGTAAAACTCAAATTACAATTTCAATTTTTTTAAACTGAAGCGTTGTATGTACGAGATTTGTAAACTGTAGCGTTGCAGTCAAGAAAATTTATTGGCGGACCGCAAAAAGTCTCTTGTCCCGGACTTTATTATCTGTAGGTATGGTCAAATCTTTCGAACGAGATGCAAGTTACTTGCATTTTTATCCAGAGCAATTATTTGTGAAGATCTTCTCTTTTAGAACTTTGTAGACATATCGCAAAGACTGTAGTAGTACAATTTGATTCTCAGTTCATCACTGCATCAAAACTGAAAACTATAAAAAAAACTGATTTGTAGCCTCCCTTGTTTTGACTGATTTATTTGCTTCAGTAGTGTACAAAATATAAACAACATGCATTTTCTTAGATGCGATTTTTGTTTTAGATAATATCAACGCCAGTAAATTCGCTGAACTTATCAAATAGCGACGTATGGACTACAGAGGTAGGTATCATTTTGTTTAATAAAATATATCAATCATTACGATGTACTTATTTAATTTATAACGGTTTTTTCTGATTTAACGATTGTTACTAAATGAACTTTATACAAAATTATTCAGAAGTATTATCATGACTGATTGGGCTGAGAATCATCTAACGAGACATAATTGGACGTTTTTCGAAAATTACATAGCTGCACAGCTTCTTTCTTAAACTCTTATATTTAAAATATGCATTTACAAGATATTTCTCAAGAAAATATTAAAATTTGTTTTGCCAAAGTAATAGTTCTCTTATAACAAGATTTCACCAGTAAGACGAATGCGTCTTGAAACGTCAAATACAAAACTTTCTTTGTTCTCCCTACAATACAATTCAAAACCACGATAAAAGATTTGATCAATGAACAATAGTATAAGATCAATTTTGGAATATGATTAGCTTTGTGCCATAAATTTTTTTACTCATTCAACGAAAAAATTCACTCTCAATTTTTTTTAGCAAATTTCATATAAAAACCTTTTAAAAATAATCATAAATGGTTTTGTTGTTTACTATGAAATGCACTAAAAGATAATGACGTTATATTTGATCCAAGTGTTTGAGTATAATACAGAAATGTAATAATGTATTGATCGAAGACTAATTAGCCGTTTTCATCGTCTCATTACCTCGCTAGGAAATGGGAAGTTAATGGACATTGATGGGACTGATGTTCCTTTACAATTCTTCGATTAGATACTTTGTTTTCTCCCTCCACGAATGGGACGTAGTTTCTGAGATTCCAGTTCCCATATGTCAAAAATGGAGGTAATATGCCATCAAGCGAGCTAAAATGGCCATCCAGTTGGTCAGTTTTATGGCGTCGTAGAACGGAAACAATAATTCGACAGTCACACATCAGAAGAAGTGTTTTGGTCATTTTGAATACTTCGATCATAAAAACTGAACATAACAATTCTTCTAAAGAAGGTTACAGTATGGTAACCGAAGGTTTGTTTCTATTCTATGACTCGTCACCAAACTGTAAGACAAGAACTGCATGACATCGGTCGCGGAAGCCTCCAGGAACCCCAACACAATGGAATGTCGAACATTTGATTGATCAATGGAAAAGTCTAAATGTCTTTTATATTGATGAATTCCCGTCAAAGATTAAATTAATTTATGAACTGTTCTCTTACAGACTCAGAAGATCTCAGAAGAAGAATCTCAAAAAACCGATGTCGTGTACGACCGACCAATTGAAGCATGTGTTGTCGGGGAGGAATTCAATCCACAGAGCGTGTATTCGGATTGCTTCAGAAACCCACTCACAGAAACATCTACGGAATCAGCGGAAGAAAAATCAAGTTACTCGGATATTATGAGTACCAGCAGCTCTGGAGAGATTCCGCTAGATAGATTAAGGGCTGCCGAAATCTATCTAGACCGATATATAACTCAAACGTTTCCACCGATAATTGAAAATAGGGAAAGTGCGGACTCTTGTAAGTACATTTTCAATGTTCTGAAATAATATACATTCAATATTAAACATTTATTTCGTAGATATAACCTTAAAAAGCAACGGTATGTGACGTCACGGTACACTAAAAGCAGGAATCTACAAACTAAACCTACGTGTTAGTGGTTCAAAATTATGAGGGATAATGCGAACAATCTGTATGTAACATCTGCAGAGGGCTGATGAATAATGTGACGTGAGTTTTCATCCTACACCTACCTCTTTGAAGCGTTTCAAGAAAGTGTACTCATAACTTAAAAGCTAAATTAAAAAAAAATTCAATCACAAAAAAATACGTAATGGAAGATTTTAAATAGTTTAGGTAAATATGACGCTTTTAAAACCTAAAAATTTGTCAAAAACCTATTTTCACAGATTCTTTAGTATTATGTATCCATACAATAATTTAATAGACTTTGGCACTTACTAATATTTTGAAGATAAAAAACTAATTTTATTAAACAAATCAGTACAGTAAAATATTTTTAGCCTGAGAAAAATAATATATATTTTTATTGCATTTTTAACGTTTAACATAACTCTTTTATTACTTTTTTTATTTAGCTTGAGAAAAGCACAAAGCACATTTTCTCATGTTACGAAAAAATTACTTACATTTCATAAACGTTCGTAATATTTCTACGTTGAAATTTGTTTATTTATATTGTATTCATAAAAGTCAACACAATACAACCGGTAAATATTCATACTAAAATATTTATAAATGGCGGTGACCAGTCTCCCAGTGTTACCAACTATTTAAGTCCAATTCTTGTTGTCAAAGTAGGGTTAATTCAATTTCATACCTAACCAACCTCCAAGGGCAGGAATACCGAGTGTCCGATGATACCAATCTCTCCTCTTCAACGGGGAACGTGTGCTCCTCGTGGAGGTAGGTAAAGTGTCAGTCTATAAATTGGATAATATATACTCACTTTCATGGGCATGCCATGTATATCAGACGCAAGATTATTGACATAAACATAAACTCTGCGAGTATCTTTGTTTTACTCCTTCGCCAGAACTTTTTAACACATCCATTACCAAATTCATAATCCATCTTACATGTAGCGTTAATCGTAATAAAATTTGGTAGCTATTGGCATAAAATGACGCTAAATGTTTTTGCGCTCTTCTGTGAATCATACAGTTTACCGATATATTTAGGTATAACACAAACTTCAACATTGTATTAAACTGTTTGAAAATAAGAATTTTTTCGTAACAAGACGCAAGACATAGCAATTTTTAACACTATTGAGAAGTTACCCTTTTCAGAACAAAATAATTTTACCTTTCTTTGATGTTAATTTTGAATATTATAAAACATAATGAGTCACCAAGGTAGGTTTATGTGGTAGAAAGTGTGTAATTTTGTTAAGCAAGTACATGTTACTGGTGTATTTGAAAGTTTTTAAAAATTAAATTGATTAAGGAATAAAATAGAAACTTAAATTACAAATTTTTCTTTGTTTGCACACACTAGAATACGATGAATTGTCTCCGTGCATAGCGAGACTAATATAATTAGAAATGTTATACGAGATCTAAATTTGTTTATAGTACTTTTTCTTTCCCTGTAAGGTATAAATTATTCTCTTCTCTATATTTATCCAGTATTAATGACTTGTTTGAATCAATGTATTATTACAACAATAGTATTATTTTTATATTTGGCAAATATTTTCGCGTTTTTCAGCAAAAGTGGTTTAAACCCTGTATGAATAAATAAATACAGTATAACCCCTCTTAACCGGTCTGGTCAGGACCGAGACCTCGGTCGGTTATCCATTTGGCAGGTTAAACCGAGATTCCAGTGAAAAATCGATTTTCGTTTAAAATAAAACCTACGATTCGATCAGGTTATCATAAATAAATTAATCATGTTACGTCGAATGAAAATGGGAGACGGGACCGGGGTTCGAACCCGGGACCTTGAGCTTTGCGCGCTCATGCGCCTACCGGTAACATGATTAAACTGTTACCTGGCGGTGAGGTTCACCGCAATCTAAGGGATTTCTATGTTTGTGAACCAGAAATGGAAAAATACTACCCAAATAAAAGTACTTCCTAAGGGAGTCACCTCAGATGAGGAGTTTAGTCTCTACGAGACCACCTCAGAGGTCTTTGGGTTTCACAAGTTGAATGAGAATAGTAGACGGGCCCGGGTGGCGAACGGGATGGCGCAGTCGGTAGGCGCATGAGCGCGCAAAGCTCAGGGTCCCGGGTTCGAACCTCGGTCCCGTCTCCCATTTTCATTCGACGTAACATGATTAATCTGTTACCTGGCGGTGAGGTTCACCGCAATCTAAGGGATTTCTATCACAAATAAGTAAATGAGACGTCGTTGCTACTCATCTCATTATTCCGTTCGTACATACATAAATAAATACGAAAAAGTTGATTCATAAAAAAATAGTCTCGGAAGTAAGGGGGAAATCAAATTAACAAATTCCTTTGCCGCCCATAACACAAAAACGTTACAAGTCGCCTCACCCTGTTTTACTTTTCAGGAACTTTCCAGGAAAGGCCCGTCATACAATGAATGTTTGAGCCTTTACCTGTCAGCTACTATACGCTGAAAGAGAGGGGAAAAACTGACCCGTTAATCCTGGGACAGACTGATCCCAGGCCTGTTAAGGAGGGTTCTACAGTAAAAATAAAAGGGATTTGATAACTTTCGGTCAGATGAAAATAACGACGAGCCGTGAATCGATTCCGCGACTCCTGCATTGATTGTAGGGGTCACTACCACCAGTCCGCCTTCCACATCTGTACACCATTTCCACTCAGACCTAAACTCCGGAAGACCCGAGACACACCCCCATACAGGAGATAAGTGAAGGGGCCGGCAAACAATGCTGTGTGCACTTGTTTGATTTGATGTATGTGTTTTAAATCCTTTCCAAAGCGCGAAGAGGTCACAGCGCAGAGAAGATCGCAGACCACACCGCGGCTTTCCTGCAGAGGGTAGCTCACAATCATTCACCCGCACACCGACCCCTAGTTCGCCCTGCATCGCGGTCGCCGTCGAGTATCCACCGACGCGTGGCACCGTTGCCGGAGCGTCGCCTTCGCATGCAGACGCCGCCGGCGTCGTCCGGCGCCCCGCGCGCACGGATTGTATCGCCCGCCGTTCCACAGAGCAGCCCTTTCGCGAACAGGGATCCTAATCAGCATCCACAACTAACGTACCCACGCACCAGACCCACGTAATGGCCTCTCAAGGATTTAAAACACTTGCATAGGATTTGGTTGCTCTTGCGTATCAGTCATATACAATAACACTCAATATTTACTCGCCGTCAGATCTATTTGGCTTTCTCCACCAATCGATACTTATTTTTCCATCATCTTTTTTCTTTATAAGTATATCCAAAACAGCAATAGAATTATTGTTTTCGTTTTAGATAGTAAATTGTGGTCATTAAATGTTAAATAATTCAAATACTTCTTGTTCACTGTCCTTTTGAATAATAAGAAATCATCAATATATTTACACGTGAAAGGAATATAACTCTAAAATGTTTTTTTGATCTCATCCAATAAATAATTTATTACAATATCTCCTATTATTGGAGCAACTGAGCTACCCATGGTAACTCCATTCAACATCTCATAAAATTTATCATCATACACCAAACAACCATCTTGCTAACTTCACCAATTCAATAAATTCATCTTTGCTTAATTTAGTATTATTATTAACACCGCCCAATTTGCTGGAAATAAGTTCAACACCTAAATTTAATGGTACTTTGGTAAATAAAGAATGTAGTAGGTCAAGAACCAGATGGAGAAAACATTTTAATGACCCTTACGACCATTAATAGACGAAAACACATCACCCTCGCTGTAATTATTGAGAAGAGAGCTAAACACGCCTGCGCATAAGTCCTCGTACTCATCGGTGTCTCTTGCAACTCGATCAACCCGTATGCGAGGAGTGTTGTTGTTCTTTGAGAGTGCGTCGCCTATCCACCTATATCTTTGACAGTGCGTCTTGGTCTTGTTGCAGATTTACCAATAATTCTCGGAAAAGAAATGGAGATCATGGTAATAAACTATTGAATTTTATAAATAAATCGCGGCTTCTCCCATAAGTTTCCGAGAGGATTTAAATTTGCATTCTTCTTTCCTTCTCCTTTTCTTCTCCCCTTTCATTTTTCTTTTTACTTAAAATTATAGTTTTGGAAAATTATAATTTTCAAAATTTATTTATTTTTGGTTATAATATATTGGGCAACTGTTTTCTGTTCTTTCATATAATCTTTGTATTTAGATATTTATTGAATTCAGGAGGGTTTTTTTTAGTGATCGAGGTATTCGACGAGTCCCACACACGGGGAAGAGTCACGTCGGCTCTTCCCTATGGTGCAAGACTCCATTCTTCCCCACCTGCAGGGACTCTAATGATCTTGATGTTAGCGAGCCCTAAAGCCCCATTTAAAAAATGATTGCTATGCACTATTTTATACTGACACTGATTTGTTATTTCCACAATGAACATACCACAGAATAATCAGAACACATACAGAGAATAACCATACAATAATTAAAACATTATTTCTGATAAAAACTAATTTATTTTAGAAATTAATGAAGAATTCCAAGAATTCGTTCAAGATTCTATTTTAACGATGTATACAATTAAATCTTACGGATATAAACTAATTCGTAACCTATCCGAGTAATTGAATGATTCAAAATAGTAAAAAATGTCTGTTTCCCTATACTGGCAAAGTGTCTGCATTCATGTTATCAGCTCCGAGCAGCCACGAATTTGTGACCACCTTATCATTCTACGCACCTCGGGTACAAACAATTTTGTAGGGAATTGTAGGTGAGTTACGACATGCTCCATTATGTATTATAATTCACTATTCACAACTGTTACGATGTCCTGTTTCCATTGTCTAGATATGAAACTAGATATATAGATCAATACTAGATATGAAACCAAGGGAAACGTGCCTATTACTTGCCTAGCAGGTGGGGAAAGGGATCATCTGCTTTATTATCCAGGCAAATATAATAGTCTTGCGAAGAAAAGCAAGCGTTCGTATGTTTGTTACATTCAATTTCCCGTGCCAATAAATTGCACGGGTTTAGATCGTATAAATTAGTTCGTAAATGTCTCAGAAAAATACCATTCGTTTTCTGCATAATCGGGCGGAGCGAAACACACAAATGAAGTAGGCGTCCTTGAGATAACTTCTCCATTCCATAATATCAGCATTTAAAAGTTACACCAAGAAAATACGCCACTCGACTCATTTATTTGAGAAGGATGTCTCGTGATTACTTGATCATGACAGCTCTGACCATGCTGGTAATTTGTGGTCGAGTCCAACAATTTGGTTTAGCTGGTTCATGCAAATCCGTTGTATCAGTCACACGTGAAAATTGCCATGTCAAGCAAGCTTCTTATTATTTTCAAATACGGATATATAAGAATATAGTGAATTCCTTGCATATTATTCTCGTACGTAGTAAACAGAATTCGTAGAAAAGTGTTCGTGAGTTATACATTGTTCCGTTGTGAATTATCATATTCTATTTTACATATTCCGATGTCCTGTTTATATTTTTAATGATAGGTATGAAACTGAGTATAACTTTCCTACAACTAATAGATAAGGGCAAGTAGTATGTGCTGTATTATTCAGGTCAATGAAATAGTCATGCTAAATAAAAGTTAACGTTCATATATTAGTAACGCTACATTTTTCATGTGGTTTAGCTAGAAGTCTAAATTGAAGATCGGACACAAAAAATTCAATATTTAATACAATTTAAATAAATACAATATTTTGGACAATATGTATTATATTATATTTTGTACATTTGTACAATATTATATTTTGTACATTTATTTATTGTATAGTGTTCAATTTCGATGTTCGCTTGCTGATAAAGTACTGTCATATAACTGTTTTGTAATTTATTTTTTAATTTATACTACTCAACAGATCTAATTCAACCGACAGTCAAAACGGTGTGTGAATATTAACAAAAACAAATTTTTCGTCTATTAATGATCTTATGGTATATTAAATTAATATATAAAGATTGACGTAAATTATAAACAGATTTCAATTATTGTCCGAATGAAACAGACATGAGTTTGTGTGGTGTTGTGGTGTGGGGTTAGGGGGTATCTTCTTGAACGTGGATCGTTAAAAGTGGAATGTTTGAAGTGGTCACCCGTTTACAAGTGGTCACCTGCAGCAATAAATGTTTGAAGCGTTATGTTGAAGTGCCGTTTTTCTGTGTCCTCGTGGTTCAAATATAGTTGTGGTTCTATGGTTGTAACATAGCATGGGTATATTCTAAAGTATTTGGTGAGAATAGGAAAATAATGAAGATGTGTCTTTGTGGAGCAGCTGAAGAAACGGGATACCATACCCTATGGCTATACGAGCTTTGTAGATATGGGCGGGCATACTATGTGAAGGAATAAGCAATCTAAAACAGTCGAATACACTCGCCTTTTATTCTATCTATATAGAAAATTAACCAGTCGGGATAAAAATTGTTTCTTTTTATAATTTAAGGTAAAATAAAAGTTTTGGTTTATCGGGAGTTCATGAGGATTTTCTGGGCTACGAAATGAAACCGAGAGTCGAGTGCTCATAATTCGTAGTCTGATAGAAGAACGTGATGGTAACAACCCTTAGGTGAATGCCAAAAATTGTTTAGACCCTAATTTCTGAAATGAGGTCCCCTTTTGATATAATATGGAATTAGAAGAAGAGGTCGTAGAATAATTATATTAGAGTAACGGAAACCTGCAAAAAACGACATAATGGCGAAGAGAAATGTCAACTGGGGCCACATTCAGTCATGACACAATATCTATGTCTATCCTAACATATTTGCGTGTCATGATGTAAAGAGCCGGGAAGGATCGGAGCTTGGAAATACGGCGCACCCTATCTTCTGGGCGCGGTCAGAGTGCGTTTCGAGACGAAAAGTTTTCTATGCGTATGCAACCCGTAACACGCAGGTGTATAACAGTGAAATGGTTGCATCGTTCTTTTGCCACAGACTATAATCTGAAGTTGAACGTTTAGTCTTGCGAAGAAAAATAACACACAGCAATTATTAACAAGAAAAAAATTTTTTAAACGTAAATAATTTTATTAAATATAAAAACGAGAAAATTAACTCATACGTTTGAAACCGTGGGTATTTAACTAATAAATTATAATATATGTTTCTCCAGAAACATTATGAAGCATTTTGACAATAAAATTTAGTTATTTATGTAATGATATTATGGAATTCCCTGTTCTCTACAGTGAGAGACCAACATCCAGAACACTCCAGGGATCTGCTCATAAATCAAGACGAAACTACTCTGCGGATGGAAGGGATACGAAAAATACATTGGGACACTACAGCAGGTAGTTCTTAGTTCTCTGCAAGCTAGTCCGTAGCTTTTTCTCTCGATCAGACTAAGGGTACGCTCACGTAGAAAGCTGGTTTCCAGCACTCAGAAACCTGCGCCGACCAGCAGCTGAAATGAACAATGTTTTTAAATGCGAGTGTACTCAAGGTTACTTGGTGGCGCTGGGTGTCGGCGTCTACTAGCTTTTACCATCGCGCTGTCTCCACGGATGTTAAGCTTTGCTGGTTTCCTGCTTCGCAGCTAATTGGAGAGAACGCGTTTCACGACATGATGTGTAGTTAAGTGCCAATTCGTTTTGTTACCAATTTATAATGTTTATGTGCTTATTCGTATTCTCTTCTGCAGATACCTCATGTTTAAAAGGTAAACAATTTAATCTCTTGTAGAAATAATTTACAAAAATGATGATAACTCAGCACATTTTTCAATGGGAAGAACGCCCATGTTTTTCTGGATACATTTTCAGCGCATATGTTGTATTTAAAACAATTAATATTTTTATAAATTATTTCTAATGGCAATTATCGTGCAGAATGACCTCAAAATACGTCAGATACGCATTAATAACACTGGCGAACAAGTAGAACGTAAGTTCCTCGCTAGAGATCAAACCGCTTGGAATAAACTTCTCACGTGTCCACGTCAACAAGCTGGTACATTTCTTTTCCTTTTTATTTTGTTACCCCGTTCTGCGGCTATCAGGCCATTACCGAGGATTTTGTTCTTTTTTAAATTTATTGCTTGCCATTGTTCCCGATGTATTTCCTTTGCTGTCTCGTTATTCTTTCTTTTCATTTGAATAATCTCGATTTGTTATACGTTCTCTTATATCGTTTTGGCTTATCAAATTTATTCCTCTCATCCTTATCATTTCTATCCATTGTGTTTTCCTTATCCACCTTGTCATTGTATTCCTCTTTATTTGTTGCCTGTTGATCGACTATTCCACTCAGCCTCCCCAGGGGATTATCCCTAGGGGAGTTCCCATTCCTACTAAATGGAGGTGGGAACTTTCCTACAATATAGCTATTTTTCTTTTTTCACTTCCTTAGTATTTACCGCATACTTGTCTATTGCAGCAAAAAAAGTTGTATAGAAATCTGCCCACAAGTATACTCCTGCTCTTTTCAACGTCATATACCATTTCCCCCCCTTCCTTCTTCATTCAATGCACAATCAAACAAGGTATGTTCAACCGTTTCTCTATCCTTGGTACAGATGCATGTATCTGTCTGAATAATATTTCGTTTCTTTAAATAACTCCTTATATTTAGATGTCCAGTGAATATTTCAGTTAGATTGTTGATGGGCTTGAACCACTTTCTATTCTTCAAGACATACTGTGCACTTGCTATGAATCTATGCAAATCACGTCCTTCATGTGCCTTATTCCACCTAATCTCCCAACATGCCCATAACTCTTCATCCATTTCTTCTTCTCCCAGCCATTGGTTGTTATGTCTAATTCTTGTGTACCTAGTCTAATTTTATTGTTCCGTCTTATTTGATATCTCAACACATGTCTATCTATAAGTAAGTATATTGGTATCTCTCCTAATATGACTAATATTACCTTCGAAGATACACTACGATAGCCGCCATACCAATTGACTATGCAAATTATTTGCAAACTCGATAGTTTCCTTTCATAGTGTTTCAGTTTACTCTTTTTGTGCCATATCATACTACCATATAATATCATACTATCATACGTACAGGCGCTGGAAACAAGCTTCGGAAAACCAGCTTTCTATGTGTACATTAACGCTTCCAAATACACAATAACCCATCACTAATATTAGCCGATACCATTTGGAAATCGAAATCCTCTTTATAGACAATAGTCAGACAATCTTCCTCTATCAAAGAAATGTTTATTTTGTCTCAGACATGTTTCGGAAAAGTTATTACATTCGGAGTTTGTTCGAAATGGCGTCTTTATTTAGATTAAAACCATTTTATTTTTTTAATTGCTTTTTCTTCTTCTTCTTTTGGTTCTATTAAGTCTAAAAAATAGACGAGAAGTTGTTCCAAAATATGTCTGTAACGGAATAATTTTTTCTTAGTCTCAGATTATTTCTTGTCATCCTCGGTATTATGAAATAATTCATTCGAACTTATTATGAAATTTTCATCTGTTACTTGAATACAGTAAATTTGGTACGTGTTCTCTATTTCTGGAATGGGACAGTAATTTTGTGGAATCTACTAGGATGGTGATGATGAATAAAATGACGAGGTTGATGGATAATGAAAACAATCTTGCGATCCACAAACAATCTTGCGATCTCATGTAAGAATTTATTTACATGCTGTTTATGAGATTGTAAAAATAAAGGTAAATCAAGAAACAATAAAATTTTCGACAAATTTATGAAAAAAAGGCACTAAGTAGCATAGAAAATTTTCCATGGTGTAGGTGTTAAAAGAGGATGAAGACGTGAAACTAAAATAATACCTGCCAGAAAAGCAAGGTGACGGAGTAAAATTAGCTCATTAACTAAAGATTATATTAATTTTAACATTTCTATTTTGGGAATCTATCATCTATTCCCTCCATGAATCGGTAATTTATACTAAAACACGAAAAGCATTATACATACAAAATTGTTGGACGAACATATAGTTAAAATTAAGTTACAAGATAAAACAAATTGAATTAAAGTTTAATGAATCTCTTGTGACAAAAACTCATAAATCCAACATTCCATAATACGTGTATTTTCCGATTTCAAAGTAATGGGATAAAGCATGTAATCAGATAGAAAAATCAAATACAAATTTTGTTCTATATTATTTAATACCATATAAATTGAAAAAAAATTGTCCATGAAGAGCGACAAACATTGGCTAGAACCATGCAATCATTGAACTTTTATTATCATAAACGTCATGTAAAATGTAATCAAAACCATGAGTATTATTTTATAACATTGGATCCTGTATGCATTGTTTTCTTACGTTCGCGGAAAACTATCAACCAAATTTTCAAAATGTAGTTTGCAATTATTTAAAAAAATTTAAAATGAACTAATTTAAGGAACGAAAATACACTATAAAAATTTAAGTACTTACATGGCATGAAGAATTACCGGAGAATTTATCTATTTACATACTTGTAAGTAACTAAAACATAAAACGAATAATGTCGTGTCCGTCATCTGTAACAAACATATATTAATACAAAATTATTTAATGAACAGAAAATAATATTTATTAGTTAGAAATATTACAGAAGACACAATAATGAAAAAGATACAATTTTTTAAAATTATGTTTCAGTCAATACTTCAAATCGAAAAAGGGTATTATAACATAAAACATATCATATAACTGCATACAAACACGAATTAACCCCATTTTCATGTGTAAAATTGTGTATTTAAACAAATTGAAATATACGAATTAGTAAAATCACCGTAGGAGAATAAAACGTGAAAGGAATGGGGGAAACATGTCTCAAAACTGTAGTCGTAAATTTCGAGAAATATAATTGGACAAAATTTATAATTACACAACAAACTTGTTCTACCAAAGAGGTGTAGTAAAGATGTATGGGGTGATTTCTGAAAGTAATATGGTAAAAATTTATTTCCCAAATACAACAATCAACATGAAAAGATGAATCCAGAGGAAAAGCGAGTGTCCAGAACACAATATTAAACCAGAATTATGATATTTCAGGCAGGGTTTTGTTATCAGAGAATTGTAAAATTTAAATTTCGATCAAACCTTTGTGAAGGAATAATTTTATGGTAAATTATGAGATATTTTTTAAAGATTGGGTTAAGCTAAGGTGTTAATTATGGTGTGGATACCTTAGGCCATTTTGCCCCTCCATCAGCAACATTTGCATAGTGATCAATAGACCTTTGTTTTCATGAAACGAAATTACATATTATTGTACATATTTTCAATACTTCATGTTAAATCTTGATTCTTCATTTCATTGACTAATCTTTTTCAATATTGCCGTTTATTGATATTGAAGGGGAGGCATACTTTCAACATCACGAGATACAGAAATGTAAAATACTGCCCTGATACGATTTCAGAAGGTTTTCTTAAAGTCCTTCCATATGCATATTGTAGATCAAAAGCTTCTCCTACAAGAATGTATCAAGAAAGAGGCAGAGAGCAGGAATCCAGATTCGGGAGCAGAGCAGCTTACTCCCCCAGTTGCGAGAGAAAGAAAACTGCAATAACCCCCAGGCAAGTATGAAATTCGTTAATTCTCTTAAATACATTGATTTTAATTATTTATTTATATTGACATTACATATTTATATCTTTAATTTAGTGGAAAACACATGCCGGACACAAATTCCCATGCGGTGAATAAAACGCAGGATAACGGATGACATTATGCATCACTTAAAACTTTCATACAATAAAAAGAACACTCTAATATGTCTGATGATTCATGTAGTTCATCATTGAAGCATCAATTTTTGAAAAAGAAATGCCATTTGTTCAGGCCCAGTTCACAAACGCGCGGGAGGCCTGAATTTCGGCAAAACCCTCGATTCCAACCCTCTTGGAGAAATATTTCTGCAGTGAGCACTGATCGGAGAAAATTAATGAGGTAATTGTTTTCTCTCTCCGTGGAAAAGACTACTGTACACATTTTCTGAAAAAAAATTATTCAACAATATGGTAATAGATCATTCTTGTTGAAAAAATGCAATTCTACAGATTCAGAAACATTAAAAAAGAGAAAAAGAAAATTTTACCAAAAAGTCTCCGAGATGTTTCTAGGGATTTTTAAGAAAAAAGTAAGCCAAGTTTATATATTGTGATATTGTTTCTATTTCCTTTATTACGTAAAGCCTTCATTTTGCTCTGATAAACGTTTAAGAAAATACATATCTGCTGATTAAGAACTATGTACGAGTCGATTTAATATAGCATGAAATTAAAATTGTCTACAAATATGAATAAAATATCTCCGATACTTGCTGATACTTGTTTTATAATGAACGAATATAAAGTTGATAACAATCACCGCATTTACAATAGAATTATAAAACAAAAAACACAGGTTGTGCAATGCAGGTGGATGTAGTCATGACATTTATTTTGAGACGGTATATTTTGAACTCTTCTTCCATTGAATTATTAAACCTATTTCTTAAAGCAAACTTTCTGTCAATACCCATTATTCTTAACCGATTGGCATTAACGAGGTATAATTACACGGTTGTTGACTGGAGCGGGATGGGATCGTAATCATATATTTGAACTACAATTTCTTATTAAGTTCAAGTTCTATCCGAATTTCTTTTAAAGAACAAACTGAATTCGAATTGTAGTTATTTCCTATGCTGCATCACGCATGACGCTACATACCTCAGATGATCCAATTTGAGACAGCTAAAAGGCTGCACATAATGTAATTAGTTCACAAGCACTCTCACAAGTGACGTTCCTAACGACTCGCTAATTTGGATGGCAACATTTATTCATTAGTACAAAAATACCTTATGTACCTCACAAAAATAATGTATAACAATTCAATATGCCATTCACGATATAGTGGGTCAAAATATAATATCAATTAAACATTGTTATGTATTCAATATTTGCTAATGTCTATTTGATAATTCTAGAGAATGTAAGTCCTGAAATAAGGTGACAGTTTTAGGGAGACTCCGCCGCTGAGTCGAGGTCGCGAACGAAGTCGTGATCACGAAGGAAGCCATGTGTCTCGTCCTCACACGCGCAACTCCAATCAACAGTCCAACGAGAATCCACGAGCTGTACTCTCGGGCAGCGGTTATCACTCCAGCGCGCGGGAGCACTCCAGGCAGGGTTGTTTTTTACTTTTTTTCTTTTCTAATCCTTAGTCTTTCAGTAACTAAGAGAAAGAGTTAGAATCAAACGATGTAATACACACGGGGAACTTTCACAAAATAAAGTCGCAACCTATATTATACCAAGTAGAAGAAGAAAAAGATGGAACAGCAGTTGTGGATAGTTTAATAAAGCTAAATTTGTTACAAAATTACCAAAACTAAGAGAAAATAAAGTAAATAAATAAAAACAGGAGAACAAAAATACTAGATTGCTGTTTTCGAATCCATTGGTGAAATTTATAATATGATCATGTTAGAAAAGAAAATATTTATCGGCTTGTTAACTTCAGAATATAAAGAGACGTATATTAGACAAGGCGATATTATATGTGTCATCGCTACGTTCGCGTAGCGTGAGAGTATAGAGGAAAACATTGTGGTGAGAAAGGTCATAAATTTGAAGTGTGTTAATAGGAATAAGTCAGGGAAATGTGCGAATTGTATGTAAGAGGGTGAAAAAACTATTCTTCGTTAGGCTTCGATGCCAGGAATATATACGTTATAGAGAAATTGTGAAAACACAAATTATTAATGTTTATTGTTGGTATTGTTATTAAAATTAGTATAGAAATGACTATTTACTGGAATGACTTCTTCCTCAGACCCATACTACTTTAGCGTTGGAGTTAGCTTTTTGTTCGAGCCAATCGTAGGACTATGAAACCAATATTTTCAACATTTTGAATCAATCGGATTATATAGTCCCTTTCTCAACTCTCAAAATTTCCTGTATACTTACGCACAACGCTTTCACGAAATTTACAACTAAGGACTTCTCTGACCACTCCCAAACCAATAAGTAGTTGTTATATTTGAAATTTTCTATTCGCTACTTGACGAAACAAACTTTGAACCATCTATTCGCAGCAAGCTAACAATTTATTTTGTGATATCATGTTCTTGAGGTTCGAAATCCAATTACACTTACATGCTGTTTGTTTAGTTTCGAAAATAATTTTGGAAACATTAAACAAATTGGTCTAATTATTACTATGTAGTTCTGAAACCACACTAACTATTCTAAAAACACATCAAAACATAAACGTACGCTTTCACGGTCTGAGTCAATATTAAGTTGTTTGTCCGGGACACACCGCGTCTCAAGAGACGTAACTAAGGAGAGTACGAGAACGACTTTGGTTCATATGACCCATAAGAAGGCCACAGCAAAATGGTCGAAACTTTGATATTTACGTCTACTGACACGTGGTTTGTCCGGACAAACAAGTTTACGCATCCAAACGGTCGGTTTTTTATTTCAAAGCAATCAATGCGTCGTTGCGTGTGATACAGCGACGGCGGAGTCAGACGGAAGGAGGACAGCCTATCGTGCATATCTAGAAGCTCGGCTCGCGCAACTCGAGCAGGCAACCGGTCGGACCCACGGAGACCATTGGCGAAGCAGAGGAAGGCCAATGAGCGCGAATGTCGTTCGCACGCATCCAATTTCACCCCATCGACGTCTCTTAGCCCGCTCCACCAAGTAAGTCTCCTTCATAATCACGGTGCGAACGCTCGTCTGGGACACGATTAACCAAAACGCGTCGAACGCGCATTAACGTGTGGTGAATGGCACAGCCACAGAGAAGGAGTCCGACCTCCGTATTCTCTCACACTGAGAGTTTGGTACCCAAATTGTAATATTTGAATAGTTTCATTTTTTGCCAATCGCAGCCATCTGATCGTCAAGTGCGAAAACGCAAAAATATATGGTAATTATCTGTTTCAAGTACCGAACGTAAGTACCTATAACATTTTAAGCCTTTTTATTCTTTATCACTCCTAATTTGAGAATTATTTTCACTCTAGTGTTTTACTTCAATTTATTTAAAAAAAATTTAAATATTAACCGCGATATCACACCGGATGTTACCCTCTCCACTTACGTAGGCGAGAGCCCTCCTTATGTTCGGAGGACATATTTCAGGAAGAGTTCGGACTCCTCCTCTCTAGTCTCCACGGGCACAACGAACAAGAACAATCCACTACTTCGCCGAGGTTTGGCTTGCTTTGTCACGGTGTCGGGAGGAAAGCGTTCACACAGTTCGTGATCGTTCGGCGCGGTTTCGTTACAGCGTTGCCCGAACACGATTATGCGTTCCTTTCTTTCAGTGCATCCTAGTGCTTAAAGTGCGATGCTTATCCTGACTGTTGGTTATCCGTGGTTCCCAACGGTGCTTAACGAACACACTAGTTGCCATAAGATTTAATTTTATTTTACTCGTATTCGTGTTTACCTAAATTAAACTTCGTTTTATTTCGCTGACATTAGAATGTATTACTAGAACATACATGATTATAACGATGTGTAATTATTGAATCTAACATTAAACCAGTAGATAAATTAACGAGTTTAGGTCATTAAAATAAAATTAGTTTGTATGTGCCGACGTTTGAAGAAATTTATTTTCTTCCTCAGGTCATACATATACTAGCTGATTACCCGGCGTTGCCCGGAAGGTTTTTATTTTTCGACCAACAAACACACTGTCCGTAAGCCACACAGGTCGAATTTTTGCTTCCGATGCAAGATACAACTGCGGCAGCGCGATTGCACTATTTCATTAAATCGCTTATAAAATCTAAACCATTCATCCAAACTTGAATGAAGATTGATTTTTTCCTTCTTAAATTCCTCACTTAAATTGAAGTATTTCAACACTTCTATTTTTCATCACGTTTCATCGATAATTGAAATTAACCTTGGTAGATAGACATATGCTGTCATGGATGTTTTTGTAGAACTCTTCGAGGCGAACAATATTGCCACTCATAGTTGTCATCTATCTCTAACCGTTTAGGCAGCGTAAGTGATCACGGCCGATTTTTCCTCCGATTTCATCGATATATAAGTTCACTTTTATTTTTTTATTTTATTTTCATACATTAAAAAAATAAAAGTTAGCGTATGTTCATCTTGAATATGTAAACAATGTCCTTGCCAAATTTCAGCACAATCGGTTCCGTGGTTTCGTCGTGATTAAGGATTAAATGACATTTATGGATTAAATCCTATTTAACCACCTACATCGTTGCATTCGTGAAGAAAATAAATTAATTAAATTAATTTAAAAAAATAAAATTTTTGAAACGTCGGCGAATACAAACTAATTTTATTTTATTGACCTAAACTAGTTAATTTACCTACTGGTACACGATTACGGTTGAAAGTGCAGACGGCGTAACTGACATATTCCTTAAGAATGAATACCAGTATATTGTAAGCACAACCCACGGCAACTACAGGGTCAAATAGACGAACGGGTCATCAGTTCCATCTAAACTACGCTTCAATGTAACCCTATTGCAAATGGCAAATAAAGCCCTCTTTAATTCAACTCACTTCAATTCAACTACGAGTCCTTGAACCACATCCATTTTCAGTCCTATTACATTTTTATTAATGAAATAAAGAACTGAAATAAACGTTTGGCTTTTGCCGCACATAATTTCAATAACAGCAGCCTAAATTTACATGTAATTTTATGGAAAAGATTTCGCTGGGTCAAATATTTCGAAATGAATAAACAGGGAAACTAATTTCAATAAATTGTTTATGCAAATTGTGACAAATATTTACGAGTAAATATTCCAATGATGCAAATTTTTACGAGTATTCACGAAACCAAAGAAAATAATAAGAGAAAACTCGATCTAAGTGGCTGCCATTTATCGCTTCAAACATTTTCACCAATGTTGGTAAAAATGTTGTATATTTACATACAGATTACTAACCTTGATTATTACTTTTGAACTAATATACCTTGGGTATTAACCGGAAGAGCGGTAAATTGAAGTTACGTGCATAATCATGATTTAATTTATTTTTTGGAATCGAAACAAGGATACGGAAATCAACGAACATTATTCTCAACTACCATTTTGTCAAGTAAAAAATTCATAATAAAACCCATATTCTAAACAAATAATTAATTTTTATCTCAGAAATTTTTATTTGATATTGCAAATAATGAGAAATATTTTTACGTGATCTAACATAATATATTTTCATCAATATTATATACAAATGAAAAATGGTTGACCATGTAACTTGAGTTTAAAGCAATCATCCACAAATATGCCTTCAATAACTATTATGTATTTTTTCCTAAAAAATTTGACTTCATAGAAAAGTTCGAATTAGAGGCTTTTTCGCATGAGAAATTCATTAGTTTAGTTTTTTTTTCTGAAAAGAATCCGCTCCAATCCCATACGTTGTGCTCTAATTTTTCGCTCTTAGAGTACTTAGAAAAGACAAGAAATAAAAATATGGATATAATTGAATGTGTAATGCGCAATTAAGGGATATTGTTTCTTCGGTTCAGTTACCGGGGATGACTTGATGGATGATGAATATTCGACAAACTACTTTTTCGCTAATAGTAACCATTCTTAACCGGTCTAGTCGGGACCGAGATCTTGATCAGTTACCCGTTTGGCCAGTTAATCCAAGGTTCCCTAGAGAAAAAAAATTTAATTCAAAAAGAGCCTCAAGTTTCATTAGTTTATCACGAATAAACTGGCAAGTGAGACGTCATTATAACTCATTTTATTGTACTGCATGTAGATACATACATAAACGAACACGAAAAAAAAATTATTAACAGAAAAAAATATATATATTAACATATTGATCCATAAAAAATAGAAAGCAAGAGGTCAATCACACTTCCGAACCTTTTTATTTTTCAAACCGTTTAATTTTCAGAAACTTTCCACGAGAGGCCCGTCAAACAATCAATGGTTTGAGTCACTACCTACCAGCTTTTACGCGCTGAAGTAGACAAAAAACAATTCCACGTAATAGGTCGGTTGATCCGAGGCTGGTTAAGAGGGGTTCTACTGTACAACGAGTATTTTTCTTCTTTACTTCTCGAATATTTCCTTTGCAGTGGGCGCACAACCAGATAAATAATTCTCGACCCCAGAGTCCTACACGTGTTAAGGAGTTTGAAAGAAATATTCACTCAGCAAGTTCATTCTACGATCCTTGTCTTGGATACACAAGATATTCCTCATCGCACATAGCACAAGTTCATTCATCGCAGTATGTTCCTCACACGAATTCGTGGAACTTATGGAGGAGTCCACAGCAGGAACATCATTTGAGAATGGTACGTCATCTAAGGATATTCAAAGAGGATTTCGTATCTCAATACATATTGCCTTATCATGATAGAATGTGCATCAATACGGTGAAAGTTACGATTGCCGACATTAGTTTGGGATTAGATTGCGGATTTTGATTTTATTTTTTATGGTTATTAATTTCTTTCAATTATATTAGAGCAACTATTTTTACGTTAAGGATATAGAAGGAGCAATGATATATGTGTGTATTTTGAAGCATGCTTGTAGTACGTATGACTGTGTGTCTGTTTATGTTTATAAGAGAAAATGTGTTGATGTACGTATGTATATATACACACATATTGGTCTCATTTAGATTATTAATTTCTTAAATGTAATTTCTGTCTCGTTTCTTGTGTACTAATTTTCTAAGCAATTTCTTCCCGTTTGTGTGTGAGTATTTTATAGATATCAGGGTGATTTGTTATTTAATTTACTATTATTGTATTATGCATACTTTACTTTGTCTTCTTTTTTCATCTTCCACCGAGCATTTCTCACTTGCAGATTAATAAATTATTATTATTATTATTACTATTATTATTATTATTATTACTATTATTATTATTATTATTATTATTATTATTATTATTATAGGTTCTACTCAGATTCATGTATGCGAGGTCCAGTTCCATAAAATTAGGTAAAAAATGTTTAATTGGGTTTAGACATTTTAAAATGACAGAAAAAAGGTACATGTTTTAAAGTGACGAAAAGACAAGTAATATTTAATCAGTAGGCTGGTGTGAAACTTATTAATGTGAAGTAGGGAATTTTAATCAATTTAGTATTAAATAAAAATACGGATGTGTATATTAAGTGTAAATGTTTCTTTGTTGTTTGTTAAATATATAGCCCCGATGAAGACACGATAGGTGTCGAAACGTTGGCAAGTAATGATTGAGTTTAATTCAAGACCTATACGCGAAATTATAAAACAGATATATCAAATTTGAGGTCGAAAGAAAAATGAAACAAAATAAAAATATAGTTTGAAGATTAAAAAGAAATTTGATAAATAAATAAGGCTCTACTGGTAAGGTAAATAGCTGTGAACATAGTAATCGGAATGCACGGTCTCTGCGACTAACGTGCTTTTGTCCGCTTAGTCCCTTTATTAGAACGCTTGGACGCAATTTCAGGTTCGGCTCGACCCTTAGTGGGTGAGCTCGTAATCCAAAGCTTGTAATACATAGAATCAGTCAGTAAATCACTCAACGCCACTTACATTGTTGATAACAGTGAAAAGAGGTAGGTCTGTTTTAAGTCTGGTCCTTTCTGCAACTTAAAATACATCTGAACCCATATTTCGGAAATCGGAAATTTCCAACTGCAACCTATATTTTCAATTCTGAAACGTTTCTTTTTCTTTTTTCAGAGAGGAGCAAGCAAACCTGACTTACATTCAAGTAAATGGGCGAACTTCGCTAAAGAATATTATTCAGGTATTTTCTGAAGACTTGTGGGGGGGCATTTTTAAGTGTAAAAATCCCTAAAAGGCTGTTGTGACCTTAAGTAAAATTCCTAGTCATGAAAAATTAAAGGAAAATAATAGTAATTGGAATAATATTTCACTACGTAAGGTAGACCGAGTCATAAAAATTACCAAATATATCATAAGGAAGGATAAAAGGCAATTATCACTATTACGAAATATCAAAGCGAGAGCTACGATATAAAATAAAGATATTAGATAGTATGATGGCCTCCCTGAGCAACGTGCTAAAAATCATTCTAGCTGAGTAGACCAGCCATTTCACTAAACAATATAAGGAAGCGAAACATTCATCATGGATGTCATCCACTCAGCAAATCACAACATGACAAAGCAGAATTTAATAAAATTTAAAAATACATCTCACTTTCGGTAGAATATAAAGGCATATACGTTGTGATAGGTTGTGTACATGAGCTATGCATCCCCATCATGCTCCGGGATTATTCATCGTTTTACTTTCGGGTAGAGGTGAATTTTATATATTTAGGCTCTATCCTAAGGGTGGCAGTCTCATTAATACTATAGTTGATATTATTAATTTCAATTTTGAGTTAATCAAATTATTACGATTCATTATCAATGTTTTTGGAATAATTTAAACATCTGATAAAAGGTCCTGTGTAATAAATATTATTTTTTATATTCTATTAAATATACATTCCTTGATATTTTGTAAATATTATAAAACTAACTGTTTTCATTCTTATCTTAGGGACGCGTATGCCATGGTTTTGGCTTTGGGTGCAGAAATGTTAAATCCTGCCTTGGAGATTATTCGGAATTTATGGGATGGTCCCTTGCTTGCTTCAGGACAGTAAATTAGTTTATTGTACTCCACGGGTCATGTGCAGTTTGTAATTGCTTTTAGTAAATTCATCCATCGCCAGAACTGTAGAGAGCGAAAATAATACCAATAGTTATAGCAGAACCTTTTCTTATTTATGAGAACCTAAATACAATTTGAACCGCTTATTTACGAACAGTAAAAAATGGAGTATTATTATGATATGAATAGTTTGATTTTAATAACGTATTCAACTTGCGAGACCTCTGGGGTGATTTCATATACATTACTATCCTCATATGAGACGACTTATACATTATTTTTGGTCGATTTATACTTTATTGTTGGTCTATATTTTCCAATGCTGGAGTTCAGAAACCTACAGAAATCTCTCAAATTAGGTGAAGCACACCGCCAGGTAACAGATTAATTATGTTATGTTAAATGAAAATGAGAGACGGTACCCCCGTCTTCCTTTAATAATGCAGTTGACTTTAATCGCGTTTATGTGAAAAATGATGTAGTTACACTTAAAAATGAATAAAATTATCAATATCTCTAGCGCTAACGTAGCTGAAAATCATTGAAAGTCATCAAATAATTTCGTAATCTCACGAAATACGTCAGTGAAAAATGCGTTTCGATATCTTTATTCGTTTAAGAGATACTCGAGAAGTCCGCTTCGCTGACTCATCAATCATAAGTCTCCTTATTTACAAAACTTTTGGGAATATTCATACGGACACCTATGTTATATTTTAACGTCGGGTTCCTGTAAACTATCACAACAATTCAATTAAGTGGCGTATATATGTTCCAAATACAAGGGTCCGGCCATTGCGAATAAGTTGATTAGTTTAAATTTGTTTGTCCGGGACAAACCGCGTCGCAGTAGACATAACTATCAAGGTTTCGGTCATCTTGTTGTGGTCTTCTTCAGGACAATGTCAGAGTCGTACAGATCTAAGTCGCTGTCATACTTTGCCTAGACTTACGTCTGCACGACTGTCTAAACCTAGAAGACTAGGACAGACAAGTTTAAACTGACTCCGAATGTGATATGAAGCCACAAACATGCAATGAATTTTACTTATATTAAGACTAATAATATAACCGGACCTGTTTTATTCATAGTTTAACAAAAATTTTAAATTGCACATCTAAATAAAAAGATTTCTCGGTCCACAAATATACCATACAAAATCACCATAAAGAATCCACTATACTGACGTTACACTTAATTGATTTCGTAGAGGAGGAACTTCTACACTACTTACGATTAAGCACACGTGACAAATCGAACGAATGTAGTCCCATAAATATTCTAAGTTTAATTTCTGTTTCAGGAAATCCACCATATGATAAAGGATATTTTGGCCACAAAACAAGACCATTTTATAGGTAAAATTTTCCAGCCTCTCGCTTTCCTCAAGAAACAACTCCTTTTTCTTAGAGGGTAAGAAGAACTTTAATAAAATATTTTAATATTTTTATTTTAAGATAAATTATATTGTGGTTTTACAATTAGGCTTTTTGAAAGCATTTCCTCATTACAGAATATTATTGTGGAAATATTTTTTGTGTGCTTAGTTGTTAATCTTCTTTATTATTTTACTTCTATCTCACATCTCTTCAACTTTTAAAATGTAAGTTTTTCTATATAAGTTTACATGAAGGTAAATGATAAAATAGTGCATCAGTTAATCAGTTAGAAGAAAAAATGGTAGTAAACTTCTTTTACAGCGAGTGTAACGCATAGAGCGAGGTAATCGTAAAGTTTATAAGATTGTTTTAAAAATCTTTTATGCTTCCCAGAAAAAAACTTATGTTTGTCCAGATACTCATTTTCGTGCCTATACATTATGTTAAGCATTTTTTAGATACAAGTTAGTATAAAATAATATTTCGACTTCTTTGTGGACCTCCGTGAGATGACAGTAATTCTCAAATTATAAGGCGTTTTTCTTAAGAAAACCAGACGTGAAACCCACCACAAGTAAATGAATTTTTAATTTATGTTCAATTCTACCTTGCTAGTTTTCCTTATCCTTTCCAATTATTTAGGAGAAATATTATACTATTTGATGATACTGCAAAATATTGAATGAGGTTACATTATCGAGAACAAAATTAAGGATGTTAATTAACTCTGGCTACTGTCTTTTTACTTTTTACTTACACAAAATTATTTTGTCTTTTTACTTTTTAGACTACACAAAATTATTTTGATTTCAGGTAACGAACTGAAGTATTTCCTCTACGATTTACACGGGGTGTTACAACAACTCATTCTTTACATCCATTGTGTCTTCAAGAATAGCACATGTTTATTTTCTTGAATATAATCATCTTAATGCTCAAGCACATTCGGAAAGAATGTGGAGTTTGAGTCGCAAAGTATAAAGAATCGTCTCAAGCGTTCCTATTACACCCAGAGGGAACTGTGCTAAGTTTTTAGCTGGCTAGTAAGAGCATTTATAGCCAAGATGACCAGCTTAATTTGAATAAAGTTTTTTAATTTTGTTATATATTCAAGTGTCATTTATTTGTAGTAGGATTACAAAATCGAACGAGTAAAATGTCGGGTCATGTGCATTTGTGATTAAATTAGAAGTGGGGGTGCTGAGTGAAATACGGATAAGGGTTCAAATATGACTTCTAATCTGTATATAATATTTCAATTTCAGAAGGGTTTTATATAAACATAAATGTATACAAAGTATGGCGGGGCTCAGGACCCGTGCGCCTTGTAGAAGTCCTAAAATGTGCCGTGGGTTTTGCATACTATACCCTTGTATTCACTCTTAATAAACTGAAACAGTTACAAAAATATTATTACTAATAATATTATTAAATGATATAAAAATATAAAGAATTACGGTTATTTGTTAGGTAAGTAATATCAGTAGCGGCAAAATAAAATTAATTAATGTATTGAATACCGTCATGACTATTCTTTATTTTATTTTAAATCAATTGTTATATATACTTAAGTGACTGTTTCGTTCATTGATCACCGTTGGGAACCACTTCTTATTTGTAGATAATATAGACATACTGGAGTATATATATTTCATATATATCCGCATATCAATCTACGCGTAGCATTCAGTACTACTGTTTTTCTACTTACTAGACATTTTTTTCGAATCAACATTCTGAAAAGAACAAAATAATTTTAATTTAAGACCAAACGGCACTTACACCGTCAGCAATAGCACAATCACCAAATAATTGATTTTAACGACTATAAAGAAACTACCCTTGAGTTAGGCTAGGTGCACACCGGCGACACCACAGTGACCCGACAATCTTTGTGCTGTCTTAAATCTGTCCCGAGACAGGAGGGACAAAACGTTTTGGTGCGATGCCTGCGTATATCAAGCACCAGAAAGTAAGCAGACCAGGCAAGTGGACGAGTTGAAACGCAGTTGCTGTGTATTTTCTGATTAGTCAAGGGAAAATTTAATATTTTTTCAATGATTTTCGTTACCATCCCAAGAATTAAAGGACTATAAACAGAATGTGGAACTTACGTAGTTCCCTCTTCTGAACCCTACCTCTCAGTCGAGGTCAATCGCACAGCCAGTGCCCGCAGAAGAACACAGTAGAAACTCAGCCCCGATTCTCCAAATTCCCTTATATCTTAATCGGCTTCCATTACTGAGATGTTAATTTGATTAACCAATTTTTTCTTCGGAAAAAATGAAAGTGATATTTTTCATTTAAATTTTTAATTAATTTTTCTTAATAATGTTTTCATGCGAAATGTATATATTACAGCACACAGACTGAATTTAAATAACATGAAATATGTTGTCCTGATCTTAATAAATACAAGATGTCTGTTTACTCAGAAACAACTGTTAATCTTACGAAGGGTATTGAGTTTTCTAAGGGGAACAAGATAATGAAAGTTAATATTTTATGATTTAAGAATTGTGATTTACTTAAAATTTCAAAGACAATTTATCCAACTGTAATGCAATTCCCACTTTCTAAGACTTGAAAAAGTGAAGTAGAAAAAAGCAGTACGTTTGTCGCCGGTGTGCGCACTCCCATTTAAATCAACGCTCAGACAGACAGTCTCGCGAAACAATAGGTCGGGCTGAAGCATAAGACAGCTGGTAGACAGTTTTGTTTTTCTCCTACCTTGGTCGTCTGTATGCGCACTTCATTGCTCCCAATGGTAACAGAGCGTTAAGAAGGCGCTGCAGTACCCCTTATTGAATATCAAAATAATAATAATAATAATAAACTCAACAATTTCAATATCATTTTTGTGCATCGAGATATAAGCTGATAGGAACAATGCATACCAAGTAGCTATACTAGGAATGTTTACTGACAATCCCAAACAAAAACATTCGCACTTCTCCAACTTGGAGTAATGTGATACGAATAAAATTGTCATAAGTACACTTATAAGTACACGAAGATACAAATAATATAGGAACACTGTATTCACCGAACACTGATAGTGTGTATCACTACACTAACCACATTTTGGAAATAAGCCTCATGAAGTTGACATGGAATGACGAGAAGTACGTTGAGATGGAATGACGTGTAGAGATATCAATGTGAATATTTGAAATATAATGAAAGTGACCAACGTCGTAGTGGCTTAAACAGAGTAGGACCTACCTGGTGTTAACGCTCCAACGCATTTATTATATTCGTGGATAATCCAATCTTATTGTTTGTCGTATTTGCAATTAAACACGAAATCCGCTATCATTAACTTTTCGCACATTCAAAATAGACTTCGCATGTTCTAGTCACAAATACAATAACACTACTGAATAGTTTAATAGTGCTGATGGAATAATTCATTTCCAATTGGTTAATTGAAAAAAGTAGGGTAATGAAGAGGTCGATATCGTTAAAAATGTAACATACCGTTAATTTTAGTATAAAGTTGAAAATCATACAGGGCAAAACTTTTACAGGACACTAAAGGTGATGTAATATGACATTTTTTTTATAATTTCTTGATTTGTAGAATAGAACATGGTAATTAAATAAATATTTCGATTTGAACATTTTTTTTCAGTAAAATTAAACTTAAATGGAATACCGTAAAATAGTAAAACATTCCTGCAACAAACAAGAGGTAATATAGATCAATAATCCAGATTGTAGTAATATAACGTGTCTGGGGAAACACGCTTTGTTTACAGTTTGTCAACAAAGGTCTTAGAACATATACATGGAATTTAGGATGGATTCTTTGACTAAGTAGGATTCAGGAATACCTGTACAAAAAACGGGAAAATTGATACGATGAATGAAGAAATTAGGGGTAAACGCAATTCATCTGATAAGTGTATTCTCTGGCTAAATTAGAAGGTAGTCATTCGATGCCTTCCAATAATAATGTCATCAACATTCAACGCTGGTATGGTAGAGCTGCGGGATGCTGTGTCAAGCAAATACACCAGCAACCTCTTCGGTAAGTAAATCACGATAGCTCTCATATCCACGGGCCGCGTATTTACATTTTAGCACCATGCACATTAAAATCGATGTACGTCATTTTTCTCTTCAGTTTTGCATCATACATAACAAGTAAATCAAAGAAGAAAGATATAAACAATATTCATCCTCCAAAACATTTTCATTGATATCCAACCCTTCTGAGTAAAAATATGAATCATACCAGAAAAGCCCCCAATTGAATACGGACTAAATTCTGTTATTCCTCTTTATTGATCTTACCAAAAAGGGCAAGTTATAGACATGATTGTGTCGCAAAATGGGAATACCCTTTGAATAACCTGGATGAACATCATTTCTGGTAGAATAGGAACTTACAGTCATAACCATCAAAGACGTAAATTTCTTCAAAAACGCAAATCAAGATAAAATTTTCATTCTTCACTTGGCGACTCTTCGAACTTTGCGCATTATTAAGGAGCTTTTAGTATCTTCATTTACATTATTCTGTTGTATTATTACTGAAAATTACGAAGTGTCCTCAGAAAATGTATATTACAGAACGATATTCCTAGATTCAAGATATTGCATGATACAAAAAAAGTTTCTTAGCGCATTTATTTATACCACATACATCCAATTTTTAACGTTTTTCCAATTTAAAAGTAGAATATTACGAAATATTTTTCTATAATATTTCTGGACTTGAATTGTCATTTAATTGACATTGTTTTGTCATTTAATATACGTTATCGAACATAATTTAGGTAAACTTATTTCTTGAGTAACTAGTTCGTTTCTGTTACTCCGAATAAAATCAAGAGACAACCTATATATTTTGGGCAATTATGGGACAGCAAAGATTTAATTAATTCATAGTATTATGTAATGTTGAAAGAAAATGGGAAACGGGACCTAGATTCGAAATTGGAACCTTCAACTTAGCGTGCTGATCTGCTAACATCTGCGCCATCCCGTTCGCACCAAGGCCGAGTCTACCATTGACATTCAACTTCGAATCTCGGTCTCGTCTCCCATTTTTATTCAATATAAAATAATTAATCAGTTACATGGCGGTGTAGTTCACCGCAATTTTAGAGATTTCTGTATAATTGATAGTATCTTCAATTTAATAAATTCTTATTTTACCTTCTTCTAGAACTGAAGAGGCAGTCTTTTCTTGATAGGAATTCCTGAATGATGAGACCTCTCTCATTCCAAACCGAAGGAAGAGCGTGAAACTTTATGACTGCAACCCACGCTATGCAAATCTCGGTTGATCGACGAGTCGATGTAGGGTAATATGCTTGGTTTTGGCAACAAAAACCCTCCAAATCGCGCAAAAGGGCACCTTTGGCATTATGAACCTCAAACGAAAACTCTTGCAGTGGACAACCCACCGATTGCTAGACCTGGGCTTCCAAAAGTCAGCGAGGGTGATATAGATGAGTATGATAAAGAACGAGATAGCCTTGAAGTCACAACATCCCCTGATGAATACGATGAGCAGACACCCATCATTGGTTATTCCCAAGGAAAGACAGGTGAAGTTTGGTCTGAAATACCTACATGCCCATTAGCAGAATCGAACAACTACAAACCTACATGGCCTAATAATATACTGAAACTCCTACACTCAGAAGATAGAGAAAAGGCCATAGGGTTTTGGATGAATCTTAAGAAGACCGCTAAGGGTCCTCGTTACCCATATATTACACTCCAGGATAACATCGGGAACAATGAAGTGCTGACTAAACCTCAAACACCTTCTCCAAATGACACGCAGGAATCAACGCCGGAAGAATCGCACAATATGGAAAACAATCTCCACATTTTGATTCCAGATTTGCAACGTCAAATCCCGCCCTCTACTGCTAACGTCAATCGTGGATCGAAGATACAGATAAAATCCAGGAGAGAACCACAACGGAAGTAAGTGTTTGTGATAGCTAATCGCATATACATTAATACGTAAGAAAAGGATAAAATTTAGGTTCCGGTACGAAGTATATTTCTTCGAGATTCACAAATGCCAATTCCAGTTCTAGAACGTTCGAAACCCAAAATACAGTTCTTGCGAGAGGCTTTCGGACCTCATGTACTTAACATTGCATTAAATTTAATTTACGCTTTTAATTTTGTCAGTTAAAATAAAATTTTAAGTCAACATCCAGCATGTTTGAACAGGAATAAAACTATTATCTAAAATGTTAACATATTTGGTTATAGTTCACTTATAATCATTCAAAAAATAAGTTCTGAATACACGCGTGTCTTCTTGCTGCAAGATACAGAGTGCTATCAATTTACACAGTAACGGAAACATACATCCACGAATTGATAGCTCCCAAAGTGCAATCATAAACACACAAGAATGCGGATGGCCGTCAACAGGCTATGAAGTGAACTGATCGTACATAAATAAAAATTTAACTCCTTAATTTGGCAACGGTACCGAGTTTTAATATGTTTATGTAATATTGCCGTGACAAGAGAGTTGTCCGAAGACCATCTTCATATCGTTAAATGAAAAAGTTGGTAGAAAAAAGGGTAGGGATTAACTTGCAATAGTGAATAAAATCCAGAAACAAGTAATAATGGAGAGGCAACTCTACCAAAAGTGAGTAACTTGATAATTAAGAATTTTATTTCACTTTCGATTGAGCTTATACTTTTCAAACATTGTTTACTTGTGCTCTGATCGGAATTTTGCTCCACTAGATACTTTACATCTCCCAACACCCCCTCACCCAAAAAACAACAGAGGAACCCGACGCCGCGTTCTAAAAGTCCGAGGAGACCTTTTACTCCGCCTTACTCACCGAGCGCTTCACTACGTGAATTGCGTCCTCCATCGCCCTCACAGAATAACGTTCGATCTTCACGCACTGGAGGGCAGACGAAATTTCGTGGAAGCCCACAACGATCGCGCGTAACTCGCCGAGCCTCGTTGCAACGGTTCGACGCATCACATATTCCTGTGCAGGTAATATGAAACATCTCAGGTTGTTTCATTACACAAAATACCAAGATTGAAACAAGATACATTTTAAAACTATTACACATTAATATCAAAAGTTTATGAATAAACACTCAAACTCGCAAATAAATACTGAAGTGAAAGAAAGTAAGAAAATGAAAAAAACTAATAATACACTACTACTTCTTGTCTATCATTAATTCATGCCAAAAACAAATTGATAACAATAATCTTAATTGTTTGTTATTAATTTTAGGTTTTTTAAAAATTCATTAACCCTAAAGAACCGAACGAATCCGTTTTTTTTTTGTTTTTTTTTGGGGGGGGGGNACACAATGGTTCTATACGAATGTTCACATCAAATATCTCCAAATATATTAAAAGAAAACGGAGAGTAGTTTTTACTAAACTAAGTTGAGGCATCAGTTTAATCATATAATGTATTCAAATAATTAGTGGTATTTTCAGCAGCAGTGATATCGAGATGTGAATTGATTATTAAAATAAATATGGATATTTTAATCCATTTAGGAGATACTGGAGGTGAATTTTCGTTATGAATCTCGCTTAAAACCACAATTGAAGATGTTATTCAACTAAGTTGTAGGAAACACTTGCAATAAATGCCCTTTTAGAAGGAAATTTATCTTTGAGGAATCCTCAAGTTAATTGACGTCGTAGGTACGACGTATCAGGTCAATTCTACGTAAATAAATATTCTAATCTGGTTGTTTCACTACGTGTCGAGTGACTTAAATAATGTGGCAGATAACACATATTTAATAGGTCGATTTATAACGAATTCAATTCTACGTCAACATCATAGATAAACGTAGGTTTTCTTTGTCTGCTAGTTTTATTAAGATTGCAGAATACGGAATAATTCGAATACGATGAGAGAGGCGAATTCGGAAATATACACCTAATGAGCATCAAATTAAAAATAAGTACTGGCCTATTTTTATTTCGAAAAAATGTGTATTCTTCTAACTTAATCATTAAGCTAGCAGAATACGGAATAACTGGAAAACTAAGATAGTGGCAAATTTGGTTATTAGCACTTAATTAGCATCAAATTTCCACTAATTATTGTTTATGTTAAAAATGAATGCTGCCATATGTTGGTTGACAGCATAACGGACGTTTGTTTTTTGTCCCTACAGATATTCCGGCCAGTATCCCGTTGTACCCCAACTACCCCTCGCTATCCGCCTTCACAACACCTTCTGCGCTATCAAGACTCACCTCGAAGTATTATGCGTCAAGGTCAGAGTCAAAGGTGGGCACAGTTAAAGTTAACTTCGTTAGTAGTTACTTCATTACGCGGAATGTAAAATTCGTTAATTGAAAAAGTGTTGGTTTGTTGAATATTTTACAAAAATTAAAATTAATGCTTAAAAGCTAACTGAATATTTTAAATATTAAATCAGTCAATAATATTATAATCACATACGTAATAGTCTATTATAACATACATAGTATAGGTAGAGAAGGTTGGTAGAGTGTAAGTAAAACCGAAAGTAATATTTATTGTGTTAATTGCGTTTGAAGAAATGACCGAATATATTATTCGTGTAAAATCGTGCATAAAGTTCCCTTTCATGAATATTAACTTCTTAAAATTTTTCATCAGAGAGGGAGATGAACCTTTATCCCGCCAAATACCGTTACGTTGTAAAAAACAACGAAACCCCTGTACACCAATATATTAAGACCATCAAGTAAATAATAGTTATTCTTTCTTCCACTTAGTTTGATCACACTAGATTTTAAATTCAAGGTCAGTCTACAAATTGGAGGGTGGGAGCAGGGGTTGGGGAGAAGGAAGAAGTCGGCGAATGACTGGATCTTTTCCTTTTTGTATCGCATTCGAAATCTCGAATCAATGAATTCTCGTGTCAACTTGCATAGCCATGCTGCCTACCACCTCATCTGAGAAATAGCGTCTTTAACCACTGTTTAACTGTCGGATAGCACATTTCGGATAGTTTATCCGTCCAGTTAGGGTAGTTGTCCGCTCGATAAGTACCTGGTAGATAGTAATAGAGTGGTGAAAAACGCTATTATGCTATTATCATGTACCCATAACGGCAATAATTGGGTTTCCTGTTAATCTATACTAATAAAAGTGAATTATATGAAATGTCTGTTGCATGGAAATCGGAAAAAGCAATCAATGAAATTATTTTAAATTTCAAAGGGGTCTCCTTAAGAATGATTGCAAATAAAATGGAAAGTATGGTTAATATCGATAAATTACAGGAGCAGAAAAACAGTTATAATTTTCTGCTAATCAGTAGATGTAATCTTCAAGGGCCTAATGCACTCACCTTCTACCTCTGCGGGTTCAAACCCGGTCCGATCGAAGTAGAATTCGAGGTGGTGGACGAAGGTTCCCGGCAGGTTTTCTCGGGGTTCTCCCGTTTCTCCTGCCTATCATTCCACCACAACATTCACTCATCATCATTCACCTACATGTCATTCGGGGATGTGCGGCAGGAAGGGCATCCGGCACCCTGGAATTTTCCCAGCAAAATCAAAGTAGGAGGTATCATACCATCCCCATTTAAGCCGACTCCGTCTAACACGGGAATAATAAAGATAAAGAAGATAAAGAAGAAGAGTGTCGGGGAAGAGATTTTTATTACTTCACAAGTCTCGATATGGAGACTTGTTTCGCAATAAGATTCTTCCTACCAAAATAAATATTCAAGGTTATGCAGGACTAGGTTTATTATGCAGTTTGAATGTAACAAATAATAGGTACCAAAACACCAGGGTGACATCAACAGGCATAAAAGTTATATAAACAGTCAGTTTCCTTGGTATGACTCACGACTTCGAATGATTTGGTCGTTGATAATAGAACTTCTGCCGTCTGTGGTGAGGTGGCGCTTCGGTACGAGGTCCTGCTGGCTAGATGATAGCGTTGGAGTACGGGGTTCTACCGTCTGCCGCAAGATGGCGCTTCCGTTCAAGCTTCTGCAGACAGTTACACTGGGTACTGCGAGAGGGCGCTGTCGTCCAAGCTTCTGCAGACAGTTGTGTAACATATCGTAAGAGGGCGTCTCGTGGCCTCTGAAGATAGTTTTGCCGCGGATAGGGCTATTGCGCAGAGCTGGATTTCTTGATAGAGGTTATGATCGGAGACGATGTTCACTCATCAAGAGAATCCGTCGTACTGATTTCTCAGTCGTTGCTGTTGCTATAGACTAAACTTTGACAGATGACATCTACTCAAACATCCTCGACGCGTTGTCGACGTAACATAGCGTCGAGGTTCGTCTATTTAAGCTTTCTCGAAGCTTCTTAATAAACAGATCCAAGTTTCTCGAAGTTTCTTAATAAATAGGCGACATACGCTTGATGATACATGCGACGCGTGCGTCTCATGGAGTCTTCTAATGTTTACAATTTGCGTCGTATGTAGAGACACTCTTGCGGACTTATTATGCTGGCCTTGGATCTTGAATCTCTGAGTCCTTCGTCTTGACGACGGCATAAACAACATGGCGTGTAATGCCTCGGCGTAACAACATGCATCTCTTATGTGTTAATGCATGGGGGAGTTTCATAATATACGTAGTAAGGTACGTTTCGCCGCATATGTAGTAACGTCTAAAAAGAGTATATGTAAATCTTCACCCGCTTGACTGTTGAGATTTACTCATGTATCTCATGTGACTATGAGATTTACTCATGTATCCACCGCAGTTCAATTGCGTTACGTGAGGACTATCTATTGAACGTATAATCTTGTGACCGAATCGTAGAAGCAAAATTATATAATGAATTTGGTTTGGAACAATATTATTTCTAAGTATATAACCTAAAAGTGAAACGAAAACAAAATAATTAAGAGGTCCTACCTTCGCGCTTTGTTTATTAATCTTTCTTTATAAAGCGTATTTTCTTTCTGAAAATAATTCATAATTACGTACATGTAAGCATACAATACTGTAAACCTTGTGTATTTTTGTAGGTTTTCTTCGTGGTATTGAATTTTGTAATTTCACGAAAGTAAAAATTAAATATCTCGAAAGTAGGGAAATATGAAAACAAATATATGGGTTCAGAATATTATACGAAGAACCTCGAGTATCACCAGAAAAATGAGCTAATAAAATTCAGACTTTGTAGGGTAAAATAAATCAATTCCAATCTTTTTGGGAGTTTATCAATTTTTTGTTTGTTTAACAATGAAAATAAATAACATTTTTTTCTAATTTTTATGTTAGATTAGTGAATTGTTTTAAAATTTTGAATATTCAGTAATGGACGTTTTAAGTTTCTTTTCAAATACCGGGAAACGTCGGACAGTTCTGCTAGTGGTTTCATAATGTTCAAATATTAAACTAAATGTTAGATTCAGTTACAAACGATTAACGGATTAACACCCTCCTGCCTAGCTATGGCCAGAACTATCGTCGACCTGCGTCACTCACCCGTCCCCGATCTCCAGTCGGAAACAGGAACTTTCCTTTACGAGCCATGACTTCAGTCACAATGGGGATGTCCAAAATATCTCTCCCCAAGTTTCCAAAGAAAAATTCTTCCAGTGGCAAAAAGAAGAAAAGGAATAACTCAAAGACGGTGTATAAACGAAAGAAGTCATCGGTATCTCCACAAGACTCGAGAGTGTCGCCGTTAACCGCATTCACACCGATTCGTAATGCGGGTCAGCAGACCGACTTACACTTATCGTCAATATCTACCCAGACGGTGCTCACACCTAAGTCTAAATGTATAGCACAATTCAGTGACGCAACCGATACCAACAAAGTGCAACCTGTATTGATGTCACGAACCGCTCAAACGTCGCCCATAATTCCGATTGAGTTAAAAACGAATCTGAAAGGGCAGGAACAATCCCCAGACTCCGACATGTCGCCTATCGAATCACAAACCGATATTGGTTGTGTGATGAGAACATCACCTAAACCGACGGCTGTATCTTCTACGAAACTAACTAGAACTTCATTGGCGATGTCTAGTGTTGCGCAAGAAGGCAAGAGATTCTTTGCTCACAAAACGTCTTTTAGTAAATTGTCACTTCTTGCATCAGGAAGTCAAACAGATACGCGTGCGAATTTATCTACAAAGAAATTTAACTTGACGCAATCCAGCAAAACGAATCAGAATTTACTATTGAAATGGGAAGGGCAAAAGAGCGAAGCAGCGCGGCGTAAGCCTGAAAAACAGGAGACGTCGATTGGAAAGAAGAGCATTGAGCAGTCCAAAGACAGTAGAACTGCATGCAATATTTTGGGTTCAACCATCAAGGGAGGTGCAAAGGTATTTATTTATTTATTTATTTATTTATTTTATGCCTTTTGGAGAGGTTCTGGACGTGAGGCTTGCTCTTCCACCTAACCGTAGAACTTGGGGAAAGGAAATAGGGAGGGAAAGATGTTGGGTTGCCACGGAAGCCAACCGATATTTGTCTAAAGTAGGTGAGGGAAACCCCAGCTGAAAACCTCACCTAATTCAGCTGAGCGGGGTTTGAACCCTCACTATCACTCATAGGGATCGTGGAAACGAAGATTTTAGCGTACCTAGAGATAATTATTTAAATGCAATTATTTTACGAATGAATGTTATGTCTATACATGAATCAAATCAACTGAGCCTGATGTCTTATCTCTTCCTTGTCGAATCTACGACAAGAAATTGCGAAGTTACTACCACTATGAGAGCACGTTTTAGGGCATTTAGTGAGGCAGTTTGAACATTTTCACATAAAGTAAGAAAAACGAGAATAAGATAAAATTTTTCTTTTGATAATGTTGAGTAAAATATAGGATACGTCTGGACCTTGTATTTCAACAGCGGCTTCACACACACATAATAGTACGCAAACATCTATATGAGACATATGTATACATACAGTATGATGACTCTATATAGTTTAGTTATCTATATCAGGATTCAGTCAGGATGTTAAATAAACATATTTTTTCCAGACAACGTTTCGATTTTAATCCAGAATCTTCATCAGGGCTTTCAACTATTAATTAATAACGATTATAAATTTTATCGTTTAGATTTAAATATCATACATTTTGAAATGATGTACTTACATATTTTTTTACTTGATCATCACTCCATTAACCTGCATTTCCCTTGTTTACATCACGTCTTGGTCCAGCGTACAACTTTCGTTCATACGGAACCAACCGTCACACAGTCCTCCCATTACCAACTTTACAGATGTTAATATTGCCATATTAATATATAAATAATTAATTCTCAAATATATATTTGAAATATTAATAAAATATTAATTAGTATACATACTTGCTTACATATTTATTAAGAATCAAATGCCTTATGTATTAAGTCACATATAAACCGATAAAAACTGAGAAAATCAGCAAGTAGTAACATAAAAAGATCTGTGAATTTATGGTGAATAATTCATCCTCTTAATATTTTATGGATATCGTCTAACTTTGTGTGATATGTTGTCATTTAAAAATAAATTTAAAAATTTACTTTCATTTATGTTTTGTTTATCTATATAATTGCGACATAAGAATTTCATATTCAAATATATCATTTTACAGAAAATTGGAACTTCACCAACGAAGAGTGCGATCAAACCAACACCAACTGAAGACGTTCCATCTACATCATCTTTCTGCGCTAACGCAGATGGCATAAAGCCTATGGTTGCAAATTTGGCAAAGCAACATGAAAATCCTTTGTCTACAAATCAAGAAAACATAACTTGCATGGACATGGATCCTGAACTTCGTAATAAATTTGCTCCAATTTTCCACCGATATGCGAACAAAGGAAAAGCAACAGATCCACGTGCATTGGTAAAGAAACCGAAAGGTATGCAGATGCCAATCAAAGATAGAATATTGGGACGCAATAACATTTCGCAATCCTTACTTAAATACGGAACCCATTTCCAACCGAGTGGTAATATGATGAAGAACAAAAGTTTCTCCTCTGTAGAAGTAAGGGCAATGTTCAATCGAAAGAGGATAAGTAAACCAATGGTATCAAAAGAAATCGGCCCTTCGTCTTCAAGAACAGGACAAACTCGAGACTCAGTGGTAAAAAAGAGCCTTAATATGTTGATAGAAGCTTGTCAAAATTTGTTGAGTGAAGCTATGAAAGAAACTGAGAAAAAAGAATCGGACGAAAAAATAAAGCACAAGCGTGTAGGTCCAACTACTCGCGAAACCGTGGCGTGGATTCTCCAAACCTTGAAACATACTTACGGCAACGAAGATGAAGCACCACAGGAAAATAATTTCACGCCAAACGAACAGCAGTGTCAAACAAGTTGCAACAAACTCCTAACACCGACAGTAGGGAGAAGGTCTTTGCATCGTTTGCCATCAAACGACCAAAGCGAAACAGCGGCAAGCTCTCAGATCAGCTGGCCTGATCTAACGTTTTCATTGAACTCGGTGGATAAAAGTAGCTGTGCAGCTAACACCTCCGAAGAAAAGGTAAGTCAACGCTACTGGAAACTCGGAAATCTTCCTCTGAAAAAACCATGTTTCCATTTGATTCCTAATAAATCTATCATTGGAGACGTATATTTTTTTGAAACTGCGACTTTAGGGCTCACCAAAATCATGGTTATTATTAGAACCCTTAGGAGTCGTATAGGTAAACTTCAAAGTAGAAGAAAAATAATACATCTCAACGAAATGGTTTATACAGTATAAAATAGTTGAGACCTCTTTTAATTCTTCTTTATTCAAATTACTTGGGACACCCAAGTTTTATTAATCGAATCTAAAAATGTTACTATTTTAGCCTTACACCGTCAGTTTGACGCCCTAAGTTGTGTATTGTACTTTATCCTACCGGAACGGTGTTTAATGTAATAATATGCTTGAAATTTGTTTATTTTACATTTTTAATTATTTATGTAGTAGGTGACCCAAGAGAATTGTCGAAATTTTTTGAAATTGATGTCTCATTTTCATTTGTTTAATTTCTCTACTACAAATAAGCTTCATTTTGCACTTAATTGTTGCACGTGCTGAATATAACACTCAATATTAAGTTTCCACAAAAGTTCCTGTAAATATTAAAACCTCTGTAAGGTCGAAAAGTTGATCGAAAAGTACCTAATTACAAAAATTAGTAAAGACTGTCTTATCTCAATAGTGTTTGTTGTCAGATAGTCACATGTGTACCAAGTTTGGTTGAAAGAACTCCTGGCATTCTAGAGTAACGGTGGGATATACACTTATAAATAAAAAAAACTTCATTTCACCCTGTTAGGGATAGGTTTTGGTAAAATTGAATCATAGTAATCTACTGATGTGGATACCACACATATCTGTAAAATTTCAGCTTGATCGATTTGAGAGAACTCGTTTACAGTGCAATAGCATAATTTCACCCAAACACAGTAACTAACAGGTGAATTTTAATAAAACATGTAAAAAGATAAATCATATTCAACGATGCATATATTTTCTAGATTTAAAATCTCTTTACAGTTTATTTTTGTGTGTGAATAATTGTAGTTGGATGTTGATGCGTTATAAGATTGCTTCATTCTGATCCACAGAGTCCTGTATCAAGCACTCGAGAGCATTTCTGTCAGATGCCACCTAAAGATTTCACCACATCGTCCCTCTCTATGGGAGATTCATTTGACAACGATTTGTTGCATTTAAATTGTGGCAAGTTTAAAGTCGCTCTCCGACAAGTTCCTGGAGTTTCGTCTAGATCTTGTCTGGAAACAGTGAAGGAAGAATCCCATTCATCTTACACGATCGAAGAAGTTTTGAAGCAAGCACCAGAAGAAGTTGTGAATAAATCCGTTCATGCCTTGCCTGACTTGGCGACAAACGTCGTCCTAGTAACACCAATAACCATCCCACTGCAACAGGCAAATATAAACCCTGTAACGAAGGTGTCTATCTGGTCGAAACCCAATTCAACCAATTCAACCAATGCTGACTCACATGAAGATCCCAGCACCTTAGGCTTAAAAACATCAAATTCAATTGGTGACGGTGATTTTTCAGATGCTCAAGAGAATTTACGACCGCAAGATAAGAATGCCAGGCGCCGTTACGAAGATGACCCATTCAATAAGGATTTTCGTAGATTTTTAAGATAAATTGTTTTACTGAACTGTATCGTCGCGATATAAAAGGAGTTAAATTTTCTAATAATTGGTTGGTTCACAAAATGCCTTTACATACTGTAATTTTGCTAGTAATGTTAATTTACGTGGAAATTAGGGGTGACCCTTGACGTAGTACCTAGCGTCTCGCCTTCTACCTCTGGTGACGCTGGTTCAAACCCTGTCTGATCCTAGTAGAGTTCCGGTGGTGGACGAAGCAGTGTTCGCAGCACGTTTTCTCGGGGTTCTCCCGTTTTCTCTGCATTCATTCCACCACAACATTCGCTCATCATCATTTCACCTCATTCGCATCCCCATCATTAGGGGGCCGTGTGAGAACAGGCGGTGGTCGTGTGCAATGACCAGGGCACAGAAAAGCCTCAACGGGGTGTCCCCGAAGCAGCAAATGCTGTTAGAAGTCCTCTACTTCAGAAGCAATTGTGGTACGATATTATTATCATCATGACGTCGCTCTCCAGTGATTTTGTTCCATTTTGTTAGTTCACGTAATGAAGACGGCGTACAGCAATGTTGCAGTTAGCATGATGCAGAGGAGAATGTTCTTATTTTGCGGATTTCTTTTACAGAAAATGTTTTTCGGGACAAAAAAATTAAGTCACAGATGTCCCACGGAGCACACAAAGTTTATCTGACAGTCTAGAAACTTGTTACACCTCCACTAACGTAATGATGATTCATTGTGATTTATGTAAAAGACTCCTCTGTGAGTTTGCGACGCGTATCACCTCAAGTCTTAACGGGACGATGATAAGACCGATAGCACTCCCGCACCAATGTATATTCAGTTACTTTTTATGTACTTATAACCCCACAGTAGTGGGGATAATACCATTAATATCTGCATTTCTTTAGTTGAAGTCTGTCCACAAAATTTCATCACATAGATATTTTATCACATGATTCCATAATTCCTAAAGACATGAAAGGGATTTTATGTGTGAGTGCGCGCAGAACAATTTAAAAATTGCTATACATGACTTCACTTACGGGAGTGGAAAATAACATTGTTCCTAGAGGAATAGTCCAATTGAAATTTAAAGTTGATTTGTTTAATTACGAGTACGTTGATAATTTTTTGAAGTATTTCATACAAGAGTTAACATGGTAATATTCATATAAAAATCTCTTTGCCTAATTCTACTCTCACAAAAGTAGTCTTGAATTTCTATGCATTTCTACTATCTCTAATCTTCATAAAAATCACTTTTACTGGAACCCTATAACTCCTATTTACTTTGTACCTCAATTAGTTTTGGTAAGTATCGTTGAAAGAGATTGATGTGTGGCTTGGTCTTCTGCGTTGGTGAGTGAATTTGCTACGGTTCCTACAAGTGGAGATGCCCCAGGTCTTACAGGAGTAGGGGAAGGTGAGGCACGGAGTACCATGATAAACAGTGGATCAAATGATTCATCTCCTTACCTATTTACTTTACACACAGAATATCGATGAATCGCACGTCCTAGTACATATCCTTCCCACGGGCCAGTGTCCGAAACGCTGTGGAAGGACACGCTAGAGCTATCTCGCTGCCCTTAATTACCGAACTTTTTTACTTGTATATACTTAACTATTGTACTTGAATTATTATACTAGAGACAGCTTAAAACTGAGTAAATATTGTGTTCCCTAAACAAATTAATATGCTCTCAATATAAAGAAATAAGCTCTTTGTCCAGGTAATGCTAATGGTGCACTGTTAAAAAAATGAAATTTCAAGCTCATTTAATGATCTTAATGATCTGATCAGCAGTCCTTTAAAATCAACATTAATATACATTATAAAAAAGTTAATTAAATATATATATTTTTTTACACATTGATGCTGTCTACTATAACCCATCAGAATGAGAGAGGCAATTTATTATGTTGAATTTCTGAGCCACAGTAGGCTACCTCACACGTTGTTTCAGTGCTAACCAAATACGGAATCCAGTGAATCATTTCTCACTTCAGAAAAAAATTGTTGTTTTTGCTAAAATTGACTTGAACTTTGTTAGCCAATACCTCATAATACAAATCATGAAAACTTTTAGTGAACTGGATATTACCGAGTTAAGCCAAGTATACAAAAGTATCGAATGTTCTCCAGCTTCCCCTAAAAACCAGAAGAGAACCAACATCACAAATTAACTAAAAATAACAAACATCGAATATGACCAGACTCTGCACTAACTAATGAAGAAAAAAATCCATGTAATTGGAAGAATTTTAAGGCCAAAGATTTATTTCTGATGTTGTTCGTAGTAGTGGTGAGTTTCTACATTCTCATTCAGTAATGTCAAAAGAAATACCGCAGAGACATATCCAGAAAAAACCAATTGAACAAATGAATATTGCACAAATATGAAGAAAGTGTGTGACAAATGTACTTCTAGGACACTACTAAACATTTTCAGAGGTTAGAATTTTCTTCAATTTAATGAACCGAGTTCTGATTTTCCATGAACGTGTTCACTTGTTAAATGAATTTCAAGAATTTATGAACACGTTCACGGAAATTCAGAACTCGGTTCATTAAATTTAAGATAAGGTATTGAACAGTGGTTTCATGAACAATTTCATTAAATATATTAAGATTTCTAACGGTGTAGATATGCTTTACATTTTCTAATATGACGTGTTGGGGGAAGAGTCGACCATTTATATTAGTGAACTGCGATCTACTATGACATAAACTGAGAGGGGTTAACTTGAATCGGTTGTGGAACAAATGGGTATTCTATTTTAAGAAGTTCAAAAGTGAAAATGGAAGTTTGTTACCTTATGTTCCTGCTTAGTGTCTTACAAGACGTTAAATGATGTACCCACCTAAATTTCGAGGAACTAAACAGCAAATACAGATCCTTGAACTGGATCTCGACTCTTCTGGTTGAAATTTGCGTTAATTGTTTTCTTTTTCTTTCCAGTTTTACTTTTTGTTAGTTTTAAGTTGACTTCCTACAGAATATTTAAACTTAGAATTTTTTGATGTTAGATATGTTACCACTGGTCAATATAACTTAGTAGGTGTGTAATAAAAAAGGCTTTTGCTTTACCAGTTTGAGTTGTCTAAAATAAGTACAGAATATTTTGGGATTTTAGTTGAGTTAAATTAAATAAATACTGAATATTTTGGGATTTGAAGGCAATAATTCTTAATCCACAGAATGGAAGAAGTCGTTAAATACTGATATTTGTATATTAGTATTAAAATTAAAAATGTTAATTAAATAAATATTTTATTTAACTCTTTGATTAAGGCTACTGTAACCTAGTAGAAAGTGTGTGGTATTTTCTGGTGTTGAATTGCTGTGCCCTTCTACACTCCATAGTACCCCATATTTAGTTTCAGTACGTGCATCATTAAAAATGCGGAGTACAGTGCGTCATTAAAAATAACATTAAATCAGACATACCTTGCTGTTTTTGCTCAAATTGATATGATATTTCCTATCCAATATTTTGTTGTACGAATTATGAAAACTTGTAGTGAATTGGTTATTAACTGCGTTAAGCCAAGTATTAAACCTCAGCTTTCCCTAAAAATCAGAACAGTACCAATTTGAAGAATTAACTAAAATATGACAAACATCTTTTGTAAAAAGACTATGCAATAACTTATGTCTAGGTAGTTATATGTAGGAATTGGTGTTCCTACACTAGCAATAAAAAAACAAAAAACAAACACGTGATCAGACGGATTTCTTCCGTAAATATTCAAGTATCATTTTTAAATAAATAGTAAAAAAAGGTTGATGCATCGTTTTGTGATGTGTCATCTGTTCATGAAATGGCGATTTATTATTTACGGAGTTGTAAAAAACAAATATGAAAAATTTCCCACTATCGTATAATTTCAAAATTATATGTCAAACGTGACTTATGTCACTTTCGGTTGAGAAGTTGGAAACATTTTGATTGTCTCATTATACTAGATAATGTCGTAATGATGGTGAAGGAGGCAGAATTTTGGAACGCGAAGAAAATTCATTACACTATTGCTTTCAAAACATTTTGTAGCAAGGCGACGTTTCTTCTAACCTGGTCACCACACTAAAGGAGTGGTACTATAGCTTGAGGAGCAGTTAACCTATTCCCTTATTGGTCTAGGAAGAGAGGGAGCAAATGAGAATAGGGATTGACCCCAGTCATGACAAACAGTGGTTTATTGTCCTTAAACAGGCAACATACACGGCGACTGCGGAGCGACGCTGTTTTGTCCCCGAAGGAACGGTTCTCCCCAAGAGCGACTCACCATTGACCATCGTTAAAGTGACTGAGACACTGCAAAAGTGCACGAGAGGTGGAAAACGTTGGACCGTGCTGGTTCGGAAGATAATTGGGTTGAGCAGCGGGAGGATAACTCTAGTAGGATCAGTCTAGGTCAGTCTAAACTACCTAAGGCGTCAGGAGACAGTTGGCAGGACCAGATTGGGTCGACCCGAAACAAATGAGGGACAAGGGATTGTTGACAGGACCTGTTAGGGTCTATCTGAACCAACGAGGAGGGGGAGAGAGGAACGTACACTCGGCGACTGGCACAAGAGTAGCGGCAGTTCCCCCCAGATGCGACGAACTGTGGCGTTATATAGGTCTTTAGTGCTGAGTCACTCTTTTTTGAGACGGCTACATCACTCACTTTGCTACGCGGGTGCCCTCTGTCTGCGATTACGCGATAATTTCAACGAGCCCTCATTAACTTGAAAACGGAAACTGTCTCATAATTCACATACGCCTTTGCAGCCGTAGGAATCGTGGATTGACAGGACATCAATCAGTCAAGAACCTATTTTTTCTGTTACTAAGGAAAAAAAAGATTAATAACCAACACAATACCTCAACGCAAGTGAAATTACGTTTTTAGATAGTATTAAAATTAGAAATGTATAGGTAAATACCATTGTATCACATCTTTGGCCGACAAAATAAAATTTCCAAGCAAATATCTCGTCAAGACAAATTCGATCTTTCTTACAACGAAAAACAAATAATGTGATTCGACTTAATACGATGTGAGTTTTGTATGTGTCATGTAATTTTCTGTATTCGTATAATGTTACAAAAACTTGTACACAATGGTAAGAGAGCGAGAATAATGAAACGTGTATTAATAAATTATTAATAAACACAATCAATTTTATCATAAACCAAACAATTTAATGGTTTACCTGCATATATTGAGTTGCATCTGTACATGTAGGGCCTCAATATAATTTTCTGAGATTTTATAAATCTGTACTTTGAGGGGTTTATGAGAATAGAATGGAGTAGCGCGTATTCAAATAAGCGTGTTTAAAAAATCATATTCATCTATTTTGATGAAAATATTACTTATTATTATCTGTTTACTATTGCTATCTCCTGACATCAGTATGGAGTCCATATCCTCCATAATGGAGGAACGTCATTGACTTATGACCACACTCTTGCGGCACTGTTCCTCAAATATTCAACTAATAAACTTCACATTACTAGGAGTATAGCCATCCTTCCAATTCGCATACGAATCCCGAAATAGGAAGTGTATGGGTTGATTCCCTCATAAGCACTGAATAAAGATCTGCAGATCAACCGACGAAGACAGTAAGGTTGTGTTTCTCTTTCAGCGCTGAAGTCGTTATACAACCCTTATCACAAGTGGAAAATATTGATCTGATATGTGAGATGTGGCGCTTTCTTGTTTTTTAAAATAGAAATCTGATTGAGCGATCACCTTTTATTTTGGTGTGCAATTATATCTATCGATTCATTATCTTATTAACTAAAACATATTTTCGCGATCTCTCAGGTAAGTGAAAGGGTTGTTGAGAATGTACGCCCTAATTTCGGTTGACAGATTTTTTTTTACGAATAAATTGCGTACGTTTATTGACACCAAATGAAATTCTTTTTGTCACGAAACAATCAATTCAAACTTGGAGACGAGCTAATTTTCTAAAACTGATGACATATTTAGAGAGGGGTCTTTCAGAGGTTTACTCCTATTAGTTAGGGCATATCTGAGCCATCCTGGGAAAAGCGCACACCGTCCTGAGTAGTTTTGAAACATATGAAACATCAACTCCTCAAAAGGAGTTGATAAAAATGATGGTCTTCAGATGTGGGTGACCATAAGTTGTCATCATAAGTGTTCTGCACTTGCGAGACTAGGTCTCCATAGACTGAAAGTGCGATATTTTTGCTTTCTCTTGAACTCTTTACCTCTTGACACTGTTGAGGTGATTATGCTCGACAGCGGTGGAGTAGAAATCTCGCTATGAAGGAGAGCCTAGAAACATGCGAGCACCATCACTCTAAATTTCACTTTGATATATTTCTAAACATAAATCTTGTTTTGACGGAAGTGCACCGCTAATTTTGTCTCGCAGTGTATTTCAATCCAGAGCTACGTAATATCATCATTCTCTTGAGATCTCGCTAACGATATTACTATTTGTGATCTTCAACCTTTAGTTCTTGTGTAATGTGGAGGTAATAGTAAAAAATTAGCTTATTCTGCTCTCCGGACGTATAAACATTTTATGTTAGTCGATTCTCATATATTCATCATTCATTTTATAAATGCTAGTTTTGAATTCTTTGTTAAGATGATTCGTGGATGACTGCACAGAACAAAAAGAAACGTCAATCACCTCACTTGAAGGAGTTTTAAGACGTTAACGACACTCAATTAAAAATAAATATCATTTCATCTCAATCGTGAGCACAATTACTATTTTCTTTATATCCGTTACACGTCAACTGCGAGGACGTAACGGTCGGTTTCGACTTCGAGCCAAAAAACCTCCCGAACCATTTTCGAGCAGTGGTTTAATCCACGTGACATGACTCCCGCTCTAGCCGTCGACTCGAAAATGAGGGCGAGGGAGTGAAAGAGGAGGAAAATAAAAGCTATTCTGAAAACATTTGTAATTGAGACCGCAGGGTCTACTAATCCAGGGCACACCTTTCGGATTACCTCACCGACCTCAAGTACTTCGAAGGGACAATGATGCCGTTTTCGTGGAAAGTGCGACCATCCCACACCATTAGCAGACCCAGCCATAGATTGCAGGCTGACTAGAATTTTATGTCGGGCGAGAGAGGGAGTTACGTTGCGTGGTTTATAGTAAAAATCAAAGGAAGCCGCACGGCATTGAGACAGTGGAGACGCTCCTGTCAATACCAATCTGTATGTGAAAAGTTAAATAGAAAGTGATTATACTAGTCTTATAGGCGATAGCTAACAATGCCTCGTGTCCAAGGAAATGGGTTCTCGTTTGGGGGCATTCAATCACGAAGAATGATGGCATTGCCGTCGTCCATCACCATGTTGGGATTGGAAAACTTATCGAAAAACAATGATGGATAGCAGTGCCCCAATCAATATCTACACTCGATAATGAAACAAAAAATCATGGAATCAGATCCTAGAGCCATTCTCTTCAAAAAACAACATGATCGAGGTAAGACATATTTTATTTTAAATTTGTTATCTACGAGAATTCAGCAACAACTTATTTTTAAACTTAACTCTTCATTTTATGCATTAACTGAAAATGCTTCTTATATAGTGACTAACTGGCCCGAGGGAGCTCGTCCGTCCTAATTTCAATAAATTTGTAATCTGTAAATTTGTATGATATAAAACGACGAAACTTAATTCATTTCATGAAACGATTGCGATGAACTTACAACAGAATTACAATTCAATTGAAAAACTGAAAAAAGCAGAAGAAAAAAGAATCAACCAAATACGTAGTTCCTATCGTCAGTTATGATAGCATGTTATAGTTATAGGCAATTATGAGTACATACAAAAATTATGATTTTTGTAGTTTGTCTGAATTTTTCAATTTTCTTTTCTAATTGTCTCGATTTTTTCTGAAAATTTTTCCAGGACCATGATGTACTAAACAAAACAACAAAAAAAGAATTACGCATATCTATCGTTCGAACCGTGAATTTTATGGTCTTGAGTTCATACAAAAATTCCCATAGAAAAAAGCACTTTCAGTTTTTCCCGAATTTTTCAATTTTCCGAGCAACTTTTCCAATTTTTCTTTCCCTAAAACCTTATTATGACTATTACGAACATTTTTCTTTTAATTAGCCAAATCGGTACAGCCGTTTTCTAGTGATAGGCTTACCAAACAACAGCATTTAATTTTTATTTATATAGATAAATCATGAAATGTATGCTCCAGGAGACAAATTTTGTCGTTACAGGTCGACGCCAATGTCTTCACTAGCCATTTCTATTCGATGTTGGAAGGATGAAATAATGGATGACAAACCTTGAAGACGACAAATTTACACCATCGATAATGTCTTAGCAGTTATTTCAAGAAATACAGTCGTTCAACGCAAGTCACATAATGGGCGTCAATTCAATGAGTGATGATACCAGCATCCGGAATGATAGCAACTTCGAGAGTAAAGAAAACATAGAACTTCCAGGGGAAGTTTCTGTCTGTTCAAGTGACGAATTCGTTAGTTCGTGCGATTTGCAAATGTTGGCATTTCTAAAGAATCTCTTAACTTCTTGTTATGCAGATGAAGTCGAGAAATGTTCAGAACGTCCCCTTACAGGAGTGAGTCATATGATGAGAGCCATTGAAACCTTACGCCAGGAACTAATTTCCGACAGGGAAAAGAAAATATCGAATAAAAGACAAAAGCGAAATATTGCGGAAATGAATAAAACGGATCTTGAGTGGGTAAACCTTGTTTTAGAATTTCTACAAAGTAAAGAGCTTAGATCGGCAATGCAAATTATCGGATGTGCGGGAATGGAGAAAGAAGTGAATGAAAGTGATTCGCCTCAAAGCATATGCTATTCGAGATCTGAAGAAGGTTCCGCATGCAGTACATTCACATACCCACGGTCACAAAATATATCTCACAGAAAGACAAGAAAAAAATTGCAGAAAAATGATGGATTTATTTCGCGCCAGTGTAAAACACACACTTCCTCAAAAAACATAAAAAAATTGAAAATGGCTGATATAAAATATTTGCAGAGACATCCGTCCGCTGTGAAGACAAAAGAAACGCAAACGAATGGTCGAATAAAAAACGTGGTTCTGAGTAAGACTCCATCGTCGGATGACTCTTATGTGTTCGACGTATATCCTCATGAGCGGGTTGACGACGACGAAAATGACATTTACTGCCCAAATCCGTACCAAAAATACCGATTTGCCTCTCAATCAACTCACATAAACTCCCTTGCCATGGACAATAGTTTTAAAAGTTCAAGCGCGCCAGAAAATGTTATTAAAGTGTCTCAGGCCCCGATTTCAGATTTAAAAATGCCAATGTATTTTTCATACCCTCAAATACATCTCAGAGCACAACGTAATATGACCACGCAAACTGAAGAAAGGAAATATATCAATAAGAATACTCGTCAAAGTAGAATTTGTTCAGGAGTCACGGCCTCAGGAATTGAACGGTTGCAACACGAAAGTCACAAGAACGCTTCAAAGCTATTTAACCATGAAAAAAATGTTAAGAAAAATCATGAATTCGGCTCTGGAACAAACGAGATTCGTAAAAACCAAGATCCAATGACTGGTGCTAAACCAAGGATATTGTCTCAGAATTGTCCTTCATCTAATCAAGAGGATGTGTACAATTCTCGTGAAACAGTGAGTATAAATTCCATGTATCAAGGCGTATGTAACTCAGAGACAACTAATATACCCAGGCATTCCAAGAATTGCACTTCACCCTCTCATATAAGGTGTCCGGAAATCAGACAAGCTTGCTTAGGGCAAAGGACTCTAAGTGCTGCGTTTGAGAATTATGTGAAGAATAAATCAGGAAGATGCGAAACAGTCTCGCAAAGCCCAAGAAAGTCATGTTCTTCTTACGACGAAAACCAATACGATCGATTTAACTCAGGAAAAAATACGATTTGTCATGAAACATCACTTCCAAAAACAGAAGATTTTGTAATGACGGGTAAGGTACCAATCCAAGAAAACGATTTGAACTTGCCGCTGAAACAAATTTCACTAAGCCGAGACTCTCAAAGGAACATTTCAATTTACGTGGAAGTCGATAAAGACATCCCAAAGGTTGCCACAACAAACGGAAGTCTCACAAAAGATTCACTCACTAAACGAGAAAATAAGTATTCCTCAATGGAATCTGTAATCCCAATAAAGGAAAAAGTGGCAATTTCTGCAATGAATTTGAAATTTACACCTGCGAACAAGGCTAGCCAAGGAGATATGCCCTCCAAGAATCCATCCGATCCTGAAGAACTGAATTCTTCAACGGTTCAGTCAAGACTATCAAGTGCATTTCGTAAAAGGAAGTACTCTCGATCATCGCTTGAAGTTGGTCAGCAACCAACACCAATTTGTACGCTGACTATACAACATCGTCCAACGCCTTTCTCTTGTCATAGCTCAAATACGGACCAAACGTAATTATATCTTCCTTTAAAAACTTGGGGTTATTACAAAAATTATACTCAACGAAAAATCCAGGCATGGGATTTGAACCAATCATCAAAATATCATGTATCAGTATTGATCTCGCATGTTGGGTTATTTTAATACTTAATGATTTACTAGCACTATTTTTCGAGCTAAGAAAAGATTTGATAATACTACGCATTTATTAAAGAACTTTTGTTTTATTATATTAAAAGTCAAGTTATTGATATTATAACAAGTAGTTACTTATTCTTATTGTCTTAGGAATGCGCACCCCATGGTTTTCCATCAGTGCCCTGGGACCCTTGATCGGAATTGATAGGATGGACCCTTGCTTGCTCCACATAGCCATACGAAGTGTGTAATTGCCTTTTGGAGAATATTATTTATTACTGAGGTGTCCATTACATTAATAATTTATTTTAAAAGGGTAAAAAAATTATATTAAATGAAGGTATTAAATTTGTTAAATAACACTGAAATGAGGTTTAACGGTAGCATGCCAAACAAATCGTACGTCTGTATAAAAATATAATGTTGAACAACATAAAGTGTCGCGTCACTCCATTGCAAAGCTTTCAGAAATGCTGACAATGTAGTAAAATTATACTTTTATTAAAAATTGTGAACTTGATGAGACATTACTGGCACTCGTTGGTCCTGATGTAAAGTTTTTATTATTGTAGTATTTGTGAATGGAAATGTAGCGTACCTTTGAAGCTTATCTGCGTGGAGTGATAGGAGGTAGGAGGTGGGTGGAAAGGTTATTGTGGGTGGAAAGATGGTGGGCCGATTAGCTGGGTTAACCAACAACATGGCCCATGTGGAGATGTTAGTAGGAGAAGTTAGTAATAATTAGATATATTGTAGGATGTGGATAGAAGAAGGAGGGTTTGCTTTTCTGGAGGCTAGCTTCAACAACTGTGACAATATGAAAATCTACAATTTTTTTCTTGTCCCTCCGGAAATTGCACCCTGGATGACTTGGTGGTGAGCAAGCACGCTAACCCCTTAGCCATCGGAGGGGGTTAGACATAAAGTTATGATCCCGAGAGGATTACGACTGAAACCTAAACTACAATAATGTTCTTTATTTATTATTATGAATTCATTGATTATTATCATATTTTCAACATAACATGGGTGTCATTAAAATTCTTCTACTTCCTTACGTACGTTTTGATAGACATAGTTGCATTGGGGGTCAAATAGTATGAGAAGTGTAATGGTTTTATTCCTATACTACTTCTTCTCTTTGGAGTATAATGTATAGAATGTTGGTATTTATTTTAATTTTTTTAGTATATCAATTGACTCGTTCACAATTTTTTGTCATTACCCTAACTATTTATCATGATGGAATTTTAATGATGGATATTTTTAATATGAATTGTAACCAAGAATTTTTAAGTGATTCAAAGCACTCATTGCAAGTTTTCTTCCTCCTTTCCCACGAAGTAAAACCTTTTAGTGTTGAAGCATGTAAATGGAAAAGGTTCTAAGTTCCAAAGACATGTTCTTACAGGAGACGTAAAAATACTGATTAAATGCCAAAACTGATTATGAATAATTACGGCAAAATCATCATAGGTTTCGTGTTAGATGTTGCAACTAACAGTGCTAATAAAATAATCTTATCGAAATTTATGGTGTTCTGGTGAAACCGTTGTAAGTACCTAAATAAGTAAAATATGTAGAATATTTTGTGTCACATATGATATAAAAAATCACTCCAAGTACAAATAAAATGCACGTCTAATCATCAATTTTTCTGGGTATACGTCGAATTATTAAAGAAATAATACAAAAATATATATTATCATTTTCCGCAACTCATATGCTATAGAATCTAATGTCTAATAAACATAGGAGAAGAAGGAGTAAGTAAAACACTATAAAATAAATATCTCAAGGAATATCATCCTTATAAAATACTTTTATATTTGTCATAATCATTTTTAATTATACCTTCAAAATATTGTAAATATCAACGAATGTGATGAATACTCAATAAAGAGAAGTAAAATTCAAAGTCGATCACAGGATGCAAACAACCTTCACACCAAACGACAACAAACACAACTGATAAATCGCACTTACAGTGAGAGGTTACGCACATAGAACGGTACCCATGCTGGCCTTGTGACAATGTAAATACTAAAGCTAACTTTTGATCGTCATAATAATTAATCTGGCAACAGGAGGAATTCAACCGATTACCACAGAGTTGGCGTTTCTTAGGTTTTTTCAAGACCTTTTTTTCTTTTTGTCGCCTAGAACCTCGATATGCCTTAATTCTTCTCGTATACTTTTAGAATCACGTTAGTCATTTATCACTGATAAAGTTATCATATATTTGAACGAAGTATTGAGTGACTTTTCTTAATTCATATTCTAAAGAAATATTATGATAAAATTATCTTATTAAAATTCAGCATTGTAGAAAAATACATTACGAATAATATATTGTAACTTAACCGCAATTAATATTTTTTGAACGCCAATAGATTTGCTTTTCTAAAACAGAAAAAGATATTTTCCCCGTTTTTGTGCAATTTGGTATTAAATAAAAACCATTCATTTAAATAATCATTTATTTCCCTTCTTTTCTGAAATGACGATACAAATTGTTTTGAGTCATGGTCTGTTCAACAACTGTCGGCCAAGCTTTCCTAACACCGGCACTTTTCCTCCAATTTGGTCCTCAATAATATTATCCTCCCATTTTAGTTTGACCTTCCTCTATGTCTTGTTGCTATGGGCTTTTAAAAAAATTATTTTATCAGACATCCTTTCTTCTATATACCCAAGCCAGGTCAACCTTCTTGATTTAATACCTCTCACTTATCTCTTCTCAATACGAGATTCTATTTCATCATTGGTTAACCTTCTGTAGACATCATTACTTATCTTCAGAGAACCAAGAATTCTCCGTAAAATCTTCGTTCTGTCCAAAAGTGTTTCTTCTCGATTTGTTCATAATCATAGATAATTGCCGGTTTTATCAGAGTGTTCTATAATTTTATTTTGGTTTATTTGGATAACAATTTCTTATATAATAATGCTTTATACACACAAGACATTTTCTGCACCTATTCTTTCTATTATTTCTTCCTCTAATGAATTGTTTGTATTTAGTATTGTCCTAGATATTTGGACAAATGTACATTCTCAATTTCATCATTGCCTATTCTGATTGTCCGACAGATTATTGGTTTTCTAGTGCACCTTATATAGTTCGTTTTATCTATATTTACTAGTAGTTATGCAAGCGTTTCATGAAATCCACGCTTCTCTTTATTCCATTTATGAATTTCACTTACATGTAACCTCTGCGATTCGAGAGAAAAGTTAAGGGACTAGTACCATTATGTTTTATGTTATCTCAACGATTTCTCCAAGGACACGAAAGAAAATTAAAGTTATATAAAATACTGAAGTTTTCTTATTTCCAGAAGACATGAACTTTTTAAATATACTACCTAATTATTCCTATGTTTTATAGAGCTGCAGTCTCTGACAGAAACAGGTCTCCAACTCCTCCTGCAGATGATTGTGTAACTAGGCAATGGGAAGGACGTAACAGGCAAAAGAAATATCAGGACGAGAGAGGTGAAAAGAACAGACAAAACTTAACTACCCCTCCAGAAGGAGTGAAAGAACCACAAATAGGTTCTGGCAATGGTGACAAAACTCTGGTAATAACTTAATATAATTTTTATTCCTTAGATGTAAACGTAGGCTTCCGCGGTCGGAGTTAATATAAACTTGTTTGTCCGGGAAAAACCGTGTCTTAGTAGACAGAACCTCGGCCATCCTGCTGTAGCCTCCTTCGAGGCAAGGATGGTCTCGAGCAGCGTAATTTCTCACTGAAATAAATGTTTAACCACTATGCAAATATATACCATTTGATGGGTGGGTACTTAACAAAACGAGGCATTGTATGAAATCTCTTACAAGAGACTGTGCGCTCTTTAAATTTTTATCCGTTACTCAACGTACGGAAATACATGAGCATTTTTTGTTGAAGTCCTATGCTGCTGTACGTAAATCTTATGTACACTGTTTATTGTACTATTTGTAAATAAAGCCAATTTTAACAGACGAAGCAGACAAAGCAACATGTAATGAAAATGAAAACATTAAAGAAAATACAATGAATTTTCGATGCATGTTTATAAACGCCTTACTCTATTCTATAAATTTAACAATAATTTAATTTAAATTGAATGAAATTACACAAAATAAATTAAAATTAATATTGCGATTAAAATGAGCAATATTTAAATTTTGTAATACCCTACCTGAACTGAATAAACCTAATATTTTCTTTTTTTCTCAAAATGAATCGCTATATTAAAATTAATCTAAATTTTCAATGATTTTAGGAGGAAGAAAAGTCATCGCATACGATACGCTTCCAAGAAACCTCAAATACTGACATACATTTAAAGAAGAGTCGATCTATCGCCTTATCCCCTGTCAATTTCGGAAGATCCGTTGATAAAACTAAAAGAGAAAAAATAATCCAAGAATTTTCGCTTTGTGACGATATGTTGGATGGTGGTAATCACAATCAATCCTCGCATAAAAGATTTCACATAGATTCTTTAAAGGCTCAAATACCTGAGGAGAATACCGAGGTCACTCCAACTCTAGAACGCGACGCTAGATGCATGGAAATGGCAATTAACATGCTCTTGTGGCAGAAGGATTTCTTCAAAAACCATCTACAAAGACTCTCTAAAATATGTGACATTTTGGCGAAAGAATGTGTGAATTCGAAATCCTCCGGGAGTAGCGAATCCGAAGGCAAGAGACGATGTAATAGACGTCGCAAGAGAAGGCGAAGGAATCAACGGGAGAGGCAGTGCCTTCAAGTGCTGGAACATTACTTCCCCACGGCGAGCGATGGGGAAGAAGGGGCGTTATCCATGAGTTCCTCATCCACATCTGTGAACTATGTGGGGAATTATCCGTTGTGGTGGGAGGCTACGCATTCCCTCGCGTGTCGCGATAGCGCGAAGAAACGTCCTCGGAAGAGACGTGCGTTTCGAGCGATGAAAAGAGAAAGGGCGAAGACTGAATACGAGTGTGGTCCTCTATCGAGTCTGTTTGCACACACGAAACTCGGAAGAAATAATGGTTAATTGTGAACTTGTTTTGTATCATGAAAGATCTGTTTTATTTTGTGATTAGAAGAGAAAAAGGTGCACGTATGTCCTCTCTTTTGTTTTTAAATTAAAGGTACTTTTTTCCTTCCAAAATCCAATATTTCATGCCTAAACTTACGACTTAAACATGGAGTAGTCATGGTAAGAGTCAAAACGACAATTAAAATCAACTTTTGGAACTCAAGATGAAGATTTTTTTAAATATTTGTAAAATGGCCCTCCCAAAAATATGCGTGCAAATAGGGACCTCCCATTTACTCGTAAAACTCAGAAAACTTCATAAAAATGGGTTCCAAAGTGAGGACAATATACAAAACGTTGAAGTAGGCAAAGTACTGTATTCAGCACGTGTGCGTTTTTTTACGTGTGTTATGCCTGTGTTGACTTGCTCTGTATTCTAGCCTGGAGCTAATGACAGAGCATGATTCCTTATATTTAATGTGCTGTGTGTAATTGTGTGCTTCGAGTGATTCTCCTTGTAGTTTTATAATATGTCTGTTTTAGTGTGTGTTATTTGTAATGTTTGCCTACAGCTTAGCCATCATGTCGTTCCCGTCCTTGTCATGGCGAACTGTATTCAACAATCAAATTTTAACGATACTTAAGATAAAGCACTGCGAAAAATCTAAGAAAAATTAAAATTGAAGAAAAAAAATATTTACGAGAACCGCAGATGTATAGAGGTTTTTCAAACCCGACACAATGTGTACTCCCATGTGGCGCATTACATACATCACTTACACTTCTCCGCGATAACTTGAGGTCGCAAAACATGCAAGTAGCATCTCCCGAGACAGGTGTATCTACATCGTAGATATTAAGATCATTCCTACCCCGTGATCTTTCCATCCTTACACCTACCCACAAAAATAAAGAACAAGAAAGGTGGTAAATACCCTTTGAATGGGTTCATTTCGGGTGGTTCGATTTACACTAACCCTTCCGTAACAGACAAATAAACTGTTGATGATTTCGACAAAGGTACCTTAGGATCTCTGATTTACGGATATTAACATGAATTTGTTTTTAACCATAAGTACATAAAAAACTCAATTTCACATACCTCACAAAAGTTTGCAGTTCTTACAAGTTCAATTTCACACACAAACTGCTAGTACATCCACACAGCATGAAGGATGTTTCCATCTGCTCGCAGTTATCTCCCACCAACAGATGCTACAGTTCATAACTCTCTCAGCCAGTCTGCAGCACCCCCCTCCATACTAGGGAGGGATGCCTGTATTTACTCCATGGCCCGTTTTTGCATCTTTTCCTCTATATAATGAAAGGAACGACAATATTATTGTAATATTAAATAAAACACAGTTTGTTAACTTCAAACAAATTGTATTTAATCCCTTACATCCAAAACACAGCACTTCGTTTCGACCATGCATATGGTTTTCTTCAAGTACATTTTTATCTTCTTTTTTTTTAAACATAAAAAAACCACAAATACAAAATTTTCTTGAAAACGTATCTGCAACAACCTTGTCAATCACTAAAAAAATACCATTTCACTAAAAAAATTCTCAATATACTGTCGTCACAATAAAACGAGCTTTCACATATATCAAAAATCGGTATGTCGTCAAAGCAGAATGAACCAAGACTGATGCGCTATTTTGCTGCAGATATGTTTTTAAAGCAAATTTTGAACTTGTAACGTAAAAGCATCAGAAGAGAACCAAGTGCATGGTCAAAGTGTAGTGTTGTATTTTTTATGTAAAGATCAATAAACAATTTTTCTGAGGTTGAATTTATCTGAAATGTGTTGTTTAATTTCGGAAATAAATTCAGTTGAAATGTAATATTGTGTACCTTTATCTAAGTTCCTTATGTTTTTCATCATTAGATTTTACTTCCTCATAAACGTATTGTATAGAACGTACTGTAAGAATGAAAAATTTCCCTTACGAGCCTTTGACGGTATAGTACCCGATACAGAAGCTATTTTTTTAGAATTTTGCTTATTTTGGCGCAGCGTTTGTCAGGATGAGTTTATTTTAGCGATACTTCGTTTTTATTATGAAGATGAATCTTATCGATTTTTATGATACCGAATTTTAATAACGTTAAGAAAAGGATTTAAAAAAACATTTAAGAAAATTTGTCATAATTATTTCAAAAGACTTTTTAAAAATCTTGTTTGTAGAATATATAATTACTGCGCACTGCATTAGCATATACGATGTTTTGTTTGAAATTTTGGCGTGGGCGCAGTAAAATAATTTCTCCTGAAAACGTTTTATCTGTATTCATGCAACAAGCAGAGGGAGAAAATGCTTTTGGAAAATAGAACGCATAAAAAAACGAGACCGATAAAATAGGAGAATCGAAAACTGATACCTAATGCGAAATTCGAAGAACGTAATATGTGTTTTGTGGTATGTACTTCTTTATTTTTCATGCACAGTAACACAGTAAATTTTAATATACTTAATAGTGAAGTCACGTATATAAGAAAGTTGCCTTGCTTTTTACAGTTGGTTTTGTTTTCTAATTTAGCGTACTCTGACTTTTTTCCGAAAATGTTTGCTCATGCACACATATTAAGAAAATTTATGGCTTTAAAAGAAAAAAAATCTCAAACTATGATTTCCTCGCAAGGATTTAATACGTTGCATAATGTTCTAATCATAAGAAATTTTGATGAGATGGTAGTACTTATTATTTTTTAACAAGAAATTCTTAGAGCTGACCATAACTTTTCGGAAGGAAGGGGAAAGAAAGAAAATTATCGCTTTCCAGTTTCAGGAGCCATATATCATGATAGATGGATGACAAAGGTGATCTCTCCATTCAAACTCTTTATTTTTAAACGTGAATTTGAGCAAACTAAAAAAAACGAGAAAGGACTTGTTAAATCAATGTTTACATTTTTGTAGTTAAATTATTTTGTAAAAATTGTGGTTTCAATCGACAAATTCTATTTCAGGTCCTCGTAAAGATTTCCATTTCCTACAATCTACATGTTTATATAAAAGATAAAACGTACAATCTTTCGCACCAGAAAAAAATAAATGCACAGGGTGAGAGAAAAAATTAAAAAAATATTTGGTTAAATGTTAAATAATGATATAGGCTACAGTATTTCAAAAAGGTTCAAGAAAATTACATTAATTTAGCATGTGAACAAATTGCCAAATGTAATTTTTTTCATTTTCCTGGTAATCACATAGAAATACATAATACGCATTATAAATTATTGTAAACCAATCCCTAGGTCTAAGTTCTTTGCTTTTTGTTGTGTTTACAATGAATCACAAACTTTATGAATTCAAGATTATTTTGTATTGGTGTGATACATTTTATATTATAACTAGGTGATTGGCAGGCATTGCCCGGGACGTTTCTTATACCAATCTTCTTTTACTAGGAAAAAATAAAATCTATCTATATTGTAAGATCAAAAACTTTTACTTACTGGATTTTAAAAAGATATCTACAGCATCCCTATTTTACAAATTCATAATAATACAAATTTAATACAAAACTTTTCCGTATACAATTTACCATCTTGCGGGAGCCGCGCCGGTAGAATTTTCGCCTCCGAGGCATGATGCGGTTACATTTCATTAAAATTCTTGTGAAATCTAAATTATTCGTAGAAAATTTACGATTTCAAAACGTTTTTTAAATTTGTTAAATGCAAGAAACAAATGACTTATTAAGTTCCATGGTGATTGATTTTTTTCTTCTTAAATGACTCTAAAATTGAAGTATTTTAACACTTCTACTCTTAAATATGTTTTATCGTTAATTAGGTTATTATTTTTAGATAGACATAAGCTGTCGCGGACTTTTTTGTAGAACTCTTTGAGACAAATAATATTGCTCTGCATAGTTATTTACGCAGTGTAAGCAAACATCCCAATTTTATCAACATTTATCGTCAAAACCCATTTATATCTTTCTTATCACACATTTTAAAAATAAATGTTAGTCTATGTTCATCTTGAACATCTAAACTATCTCCTTACCAAATTCCATTACGATCAGTTCAGTGATTTAGTCGTGAACAGATAGCAAACAGACAGACACACTATCAATACATAAATACGTTACGCATTTATATACTAGTATGGATTAATAACTAAACATTTCCATTATAATTATGGGATTGCGCAAAAATTATAAGTGGTAGGGAAGATCTGATTGCATATTTGAAATCACCATAGAAAGTTCCGTATTAAACACTATAAATATTCAATGGGTCAAAAGGTGTGTTTACCAGTGTCATTTATTACTTTGAAAGATTTATGAAGTTGGTAGGAAGAATATATCTGTATCTCATAAGTAAGAGCTAGAAAGAAGTTTTACACGAACGAAGGATTGCAACAACAATAACTTTTAATTCGTGATTAATTATTTATTTCTAGTTTTTTGCTCTCCTGCACATATTACTCAAAAACCTTTCATTGAAGAATAGCTAGCATCAGAATAAAACATGTTTAAATTTCACTAGTACTGGATTCTTCTAGATATTGTTTAATTTTGGCTAGAGATCAAAGGTGGATTACTAAATCAAATTACCTTAATTTTAGTGTTTGTGTTGTTGGCCTTTCTTATTGTTTTTGGTGTGTACTGTGAAAGAATTTTAAAAATTTATTATTATTTCAAATTATAATTTCTCTTCTAAAATAAATCTACGAATACGAACACTTACTCGCTAAATTATGTTGATAAAAACATATTTGAATTGCTATTTACTTGTTTACCTGCTGTGCTTTTAAGTAATACAAGAGGAATATTATTGCACATGCCTCCTCTTTTTGCAACTATGTAATTTAAAACGAGAGTAGTGTAGGAATATCTGCCTAGTTCTGCCCATGTCAATCAAATTGAGGGAAAGTTATTAGGAATTTGTTGTAAGAGTCACGTGGTACAGATTCCTAATTGTGCCGTTTATCTCTAAAAGCACTTCAGATTTGTGATGTTAAAAGGTGGCAACTTACTTAAATTGTTAATATTGGAACTACTTTCCTCCTATAGACCGACGAATTATTAATTTCCATCCTCGCTGCCAGGAATTTTTGTCGTTCTGATACGAATTACAATTTATTTTAATGTAGCGTAGACAAAAACAGTATACCGAAATCGCAATGATAATACTTTGTTCAAAATATATACCCAAATATCAAAAAAATACATTTTACTTTAATTCCTCTAAAATCCTGATTTCTAAAACTGCTTCGTGCTTTCTTACAGAGTCTATGTTACCTAAGCAACATAGTACTTTTAAACCTTCAAGTTTTTTTAGAGTAACAGTTCATGTGACATAAGTTCTTTTCAAGAAGTCATAATATTTCAATTTTCTTATGCACAGAAACCACGTTAGGAAAAACTCTTAAAAGGACTTGTCTGTAAGGAATGAAATTGTTAGTAAAAATAATTTTATCACTACCTTTTGTCTCAGGGTAAAAATATGTGGGAAGGAGCTGTTATTATAAAACATAAACATGTTTGCTTAATAACGTTTGAAAATAGGGAATACTGTAAATCTTTCAACCTCAATAGTTGATTTAAATATATTCATTTATCTGCCTGAGAAGTTATAGCTTATTTTCAGTATCAGTTACATACATGCCAGAAGTAACTATAGAAATATCCAAGGTCATTGTGGTTGCCATGAATACATAAACGTAGTTCTCATTTTAAAATTTCTTTAAAAATAGCAAAATTTAAATAAAAATTAAGAAATTCGCAAATATGTAATGAGAATGTAAACACTACAGGTCGTCTTAAAATTATATGCTACATTCCCTCAGACTCAATGAAGCCCTTTCCGCGAATCGCTAATCTTCTTCCTTGGAAAGTCACAGAGGAGATTAAAAGTCTGAACCAACATTGGCCACCATGATCTACCCCACTGCTTCTACATTAAGGAATGGAAACAATATGTGTTCTTTCAAGGAATTTTGGACGCATTCCGGTGAGTCGCTATTTGTAACTTAAAAATACAAATAAGTAGTTTTGAATTCAAATAATATCGACTTGTATGACATATGATTGTAGTTCATAATATTAACTAGAAGTACACAACATTTAGTGTTCAAATAAAGTTGTTGAGCGTATATCAAATAGTAGCAAGTACGAGTGGAATTTTGCCTTGCTTTGTTTTTGCACTCATTAATAGAATCGCTAGACTAATACGGAAATGAAAAATTCAAGAGAGAATTATCTTTTTTCGCATAGTTAAATTGTTTCTAGTAAATGTTTGTGTACGTCCATAAATTACTTTTATACGCAAAAATTATAGTTTTTCAACTCTTTGCTTCTTCCACGTATTACCTCCTATGGTATCCTTTACCCCCATCTTGAATAATTTCGAAACATCAACCCTATTCCCACCCCTTTCTTAAGAAAAGGTTTTGTGGCTTTTCCGAAAACCTGGGGACAAATTCTAAAACACAGGTTCAATGTTCATTCCTCATTTCTCTGTGTTCTCAATGAGTGGTTAAGTATAAAGTATAAATCCGATAATACACACCCTTCATAACACCTACGCCAATAAAAGTGAAATGTCTATTGGAAATCGGAAAAAGTAATCCATAAAATTATTTGCAATTTGAAATGACACTTCTTAAGGATTATTGCAATAAAATGCAAAGTATAGTTGCGATTTATTGGCAGAAAAACAATGTTGGCTACTGATCAGTAGATGTGTATCTTCTCTCTCATGACTTTACTATGAACTTTACTGATGTGTCCATCCGAGTTAAATTGCATTAAGTGACGTGGACAATCCATATGACTGAATGCAATTGTACGTATCTTAGAAGCAAAATAATATTAAGGCTATGAAGAACATTGTTTTCAAATACAGAACATAAAAGTGAAAAGAAAACCAAAGAATTGAGAGGTATTCACTATGAGCTTTGTGTGTATGTTTCTTCTGTCTTAAAATAATTCGTTATTGGTATTAGTATTAAACACTGAAAACTAAGCATTCCTGTTGGAATTCAAACGTACATGTTAGCATAAAATATTGAAAACTGCGTATTTTTGTTGGCGTTCATGGTTTACACCCCCCTACTACACCGTAACGCAGGGTAACCTCCTTCACCTTCAAAGGTGCGATACGTAATTTATACTCCGTACTAATATATAAATGCGTGAGGTGAAAGCGTATCTGTCTGTTTGCTACCTGATCACGACTAAACCACTGAACCGATCATGATGAAATTTGACCAAGAGATAGTTTAGATGTCCGGGATGAACACGGGATAACATTGGTTCTAAAAATATGTGGTAACAAAGATATAAATGGTTTTTGACAATAAATGTCGGTGAAATAGAGAGTTTTATTCGCTTATGCTGCCTAAACGGTTAGAGATAGGTGACAACTATGAATAGCGATATTGGAAATCTCAAAGTCCGCAACAGCATATGTATATCTACAAAATTCAACCTAAATTATCGATAGAATGTTATTTAAAATAGAAGTGTTAAAATACTTCCTTTTAAGACTAATTTAAGAAGGAAAAAATTAATCGTAAATAAATTTAATGGGTTATTTGTTTTGTGCATTTATGAAAGATAGAAAACGTCTTCAAATAGTAAAATTTGGACGAATAGTATGGATTTTACAATAGTTTTAATGAAATGGTGCAGCCGCGTCATGCCTCCGAAGCGAAAATTCGACTGACGCGGCTCCCGCGAAATGTAGTGTATAAAGCCAAGTTTTGTATTATTATGATGTTGGGATGCTGCACATAAGTTAAAAAAAACAGTAAGTAAAAGTATTCTGATCCACTATATAGCTACAATTTTTTTTCCTGTCTAAAAGGAGATTGGCCCAAGAAAAATCTCGGACAACGCCAGGAAATCAGCTAGTTTCTAATTTTAGTTCTGACACTGGTCGCGTTTACTGAATATCTCAATTCTGCATCCACTAAAAAGCCATTTTTGTTATATAAAAACGCTCTTGTTCATTAGCTAAGAACTAAAAATAAGAATAGTATATTTACCGTCCTAGCATTTCAACCATCCTCTGCTGAAAATGTCCAAGTCATTCAGGAAATTCCTCCAAAAGAAATGAGATATATCCCTAAAATGAATCGAAATGAGTCACCAAGCTGTCTGAGTGTGTTTGATTTTTTCTCATTCGCTATAGGTGTCACACCGTCAAATTACGTCGTGTTTCCAAGTTTTAAATGTAAATATAACCCTTTCATATTCTTCCTTTCTAATATTTCGTTTAACTGTAAAATACTAGTAAAAATCAGATGGATTATGTATTTTTATCGTTATAATTTTTAAATCAAAGACAATTATTAAAATTATATCGAACAATTGTATTAACCACGAAATGTATCTATGATTTTAGGAAAGGGTACTCAAGGACCTGGAGAAGCGAAAGAAGAGTTAGAAATTAATAATCTCAACAAGCAAATGGAATTGTAGTGGACAGCGTCTACTGGCTAATGCGCAGGTTGACTAGCAAACAAATTCCTTATTTAACAGAAAAAGTGATTTATATGAAGATATGATCAAAAATAACTGTTTTGGATTCGCATATTTGGATTTGAAAACATGAAGAGGATATTGCATTGAAAATCCTTTCTCAAGGTATAGTAAGCAACATACATATCCTTTACATTGAGATAAATATATGAGTAAATGTTACTTTTCTATGGGTAAATGTGTTATGAGTGATTAGACTCTTACATAATGATAACTGAGTAAAAACCCAGTCGTTAGATGAAAATCAAGGATCAACAACCCATATGTTCATTTTGTGAAAACAAATATTTATTCAATAAAAATTTAATGTTTACTATATCGTAAACCACCAAATACACTTAAGATTACGTAAACAGAATGACTTTTAGATTCAATTACAAAATTGATACATAAGTTGGCAGCATGTGATCTTTACTGCCAATTTATGTTCTTACAAAAATAATGAAATTTAACTTATAACTACAAATACTGAATGACATGATTAAGCACAATTTAATATACAACGTATTGGCATGTATTATTACAATAGGTTGTATTTATACAAAAAATATGAAGAATAATTAATATACTAAAATATACATACACAGAATTACTTGACTTAAGTAAGTTGCAAATTTTGATATATACATGTTTCTCTACTATATATATATATATATATATATATATATATATATATATATA
>NNCF01126783.1:341884-361401 GCA_002313205.1 Laupala kohalensis
ATATATATATATATCACCACTTGAAAATATACACCCAATTACCTGTACACAGAGTGGTTTTCTTCATAACAGCCACATTGTAATAATGTGGAGTGGATCACATACAGATTTCGTCTCGATTGAAAATGGATTAAAAACAACATATTAGTCACATCTGTAGCAAGTTACATATCTTTGATAATATTATAAACAAATACATCAAGCGATTACAACCTTCCTTCCGTATTAACAAGAATATTTCTATTTATTATGAACAACAATTAAAGACATCCATTAACAATATTCTCGAAAAAAACAAAGGAGTGATTACTACAATGAGTAGGCTAATTAACTCCTGACAAATGAATAAATGAACTCATAAGCGACCACTCACAAAATGTTGCACAAGTGATGGTAAACAATGTGACAGTCTAGTTGAATAAGGAAGAAGACGAGACTCTTGTCTTAGACTACGCGAGTGACGCATCGTCCGCTCTTACTCTTATCCTAGCCTACGCGAGTGATACCTCGTATCAGTCTGACCGTTACATATCGCGTCACAGACCTCCTGGCACATTAACTAACGCTTGTTACCGTGCTCTACTCGCACATAATTAAATTCAGTGAAGTATCGAAAATAACGCGATTAAACTTAAAAATGTTGTACAATAGGCCTTAAACACCTACGTATTTGTTTAAATTCAGTGTGGAATACAAGAACTAACTACAGAACTCCAACTAATTGGGGCCTAACTGTATAAGTGTTCCAAACATTCACCGAACAGTGAGTAAAACATTGAGTTGAGAGATTCATAGAAATTGTTTGACTTTGTTAAAAGCAACTTGACCTTCGGTCACTTCTCAATAACTTTCAGACAAATTACGATGTTTATAATTTCTAATATTTAATGTTATTTGACAGTTTCATGTTTTATTCTTTACAAACATACCAGATTCATTATCTTGACATGTTTCTAATTTCATCCAATGTTCTAGTGGAGTCATATTATTAAGATTTGATCCTCCTGTGTTTTTGGTTTTCCTATGCTACAGGAAATTTCATTTTTTATTGTTTATTGTCTTGCATATCATTTTTGTGTGTTTAATTCACAGTGTTTTCTTGTCAACATACATTTGTTAATTTTCCTTGTCTAAGCACTTAACTGTTCACTTCCTTAATTATCAATTTGTGGAGTGCTAACAAATATTCCATGGTATAAATACTATTTGACAATCAATGCAATAAACAATTTCTTGATATTTTACAAATTGGAATTCAATCGTGTTTTTATTTATGTTTAGTCAGTTCAATTGACGTTTCATTTTGAACGTCAATGTTGATATACTTCTTTGTGTATTTTTGGATGGGTATTATTTGACGTTATTTAGAACACGTTCCTATAATTCGTAACTATTACCTTTCAAAAATCTTAATTATTTCATCAATTAATATTAACTTTTTACCCAACCGGAATACATCTATACTACATAAAAACGAGCCACTAGATGGACGGAGCTCCTTTTGTCGACCAGGAGCTTAGGACCTGTTGCGGGTCCCGTGGTTGAAATGGGTGATGAGTAGCTGTTTGGTCGAGTTTATATAGGGAGAATCTATAGCTCGAGGTATTTACCTCTGATTGGCTTGTTCACTCGAGTGTCTTATGCCGTTTACTTATCCGTGGTAAGATTTCTTTACTCTCTGGAGAGCTTTCTATGTTCTGTGAAGGTTTGTCGTCTTCATTCGTTGGATGTTTAGTGTTCTTTGACCCTTTGGGTCGACCGACTTTCCTCTTGATCATTCCACTCGCGAACTCCGCAGTATTCAGGCGTTCCTTTCTAGCTTCGCGTGTAACAAAATGAGTAACTGATTTTTTATTGTAGTGTTTGTAAATGGGAAATGTAGCGTGCTATTGAAGCTTATCTACATGGAACGAATTGTTAGTGGGTCGTAGGTTATTGTTAGTAGGTGGGCCGGTTAGCTGTGTTTACCAACAACTTGGCCCACATTAAGGGTTTAATAGAAGTAGTAGTAATAGTTCGAGTTATTGATACTAGCTGGAGGTGGATAGAGGAAGCAGGGTTTGCTTTTCAGTAGTCACAGCTATGTGAACTGGGACATTAATGTAAAAAGCTACAAATTTTTCTGGCCCCACTGGGAATTGAATCCGGGATGACTTGGTGAAGAACGCTTCCACCTGAGCCACCAAGGGGACTGTCACTTATATTGAGAGAAAAGTAAGACTTAGGTACAATTAGTATGATAATTCAATTTAGCTCTAGATATCTTTTATCTAAAGGAACAATAAATTAGTCTTATAACACATTTTAGAGGAAATATTTCCATAAAAAATAAAGTTACACCTAAGAAGTACTTAGAAAAGATTTATGAAGATATAGTATAAGCGGCATTGTCGTGAATGACTGATTTACTCATTCATCAACCACACATACCTTAACCACTGAAAACATGAAATTTATACAGTTGGTTTCGTGACGTAAGCATCCACTAAAAACGAATTTCTCGTATTTCCCACTTTTAAGGGCTGATTTAAGGGATAAAAGTTTCGCTTAATACCTCAAAATAATTTTATTATCACCATATAATACAGTATTCTTTAATGTAAATGTATAATTTTTGTCCACACTAAATTATAGCGAAGGAAACCGTTTCAAACCAAGAAAAAATTCCGTGTAAATCCGATCTGGGTCGGCTAGCAGTGTATAATTTTACAAAAATTGATGGGAAACTACAATTCCAATTTTGTTGTTATTTCAGTCCATATAAGTTTGTAATTTAACTAAAGTTAATCCTTCTGAAGATCGTTGCAGACGTCTATTCTATATACCGACGAAGGACATTTCAACGAATGTAAGTTGAAAGTGGTTATTATTTACGTGAATATTAGAAAGTCGTGTTAAAATATTAGTAACAATGGCACATTGGAAGGTAGTGGGAAAAAACGAAAATCCGATCCATTTCGTATGAAGAGGAACAGATTTTGAGGGTATCGTCATGCATTAAATTTCGGCGTTGATGGGTATATTCACCGTCCAAGGAAGGAAAGCAATACAAACAAACGATACTATGTACCTTCCAGTTTGCTATCGTCGCTTATATTTTGACAGGACACACCAATAGTTTGTATATGTACGTACGAAAAAATCAGGGTCATCAACCTGCATTTGTTGATAGGTACTTTGTGAAAGAAAGAAATGTTGAAGTTCATTATTCGAATTTGAATCAATATGACTAATCCTTGTCGTAATACATATTCTTCACTAGTTTTTCGTACGTAAACTTAAGCATTCCTGTCTTTACGTAGTGTACGTTTTCCTTACAATGTTTTGTAGTGTGAAGCACAGGTTACTCATTCATAAGGTAACTTTCAACAAGCGCAGGTCGAAAGTGCTCCTGATTTTTTTATACTGAAACAATTGGACCAATAGTTTTCCCTGTCAAAATATTAGCAACGATGGCACACTAGAAGGCACTGAAAAAAGTCACGAAAACCGATTTCTTTCACATGGCGAAGAACTATTTTTGTGGGTCGTGCACAACCCTCAAATACCAAGCGTTCTAACAGTGACAGCCGAATCACACGGCTGAATTTTTATTCGTCTGACTTTTTGACATCTTCACCATACAAAGAAGAAACACAAATACAAGCAAACTATTGCTGTTTCCGGCGCATATGAGAAAAGAAATAACTGATCCCGTGAAGTCATATAGTAAAACTAAGGAAGTCAAGTTAACAACGTTATTCATGTTCAAGTTTCCATTCTCTATCTTTATAGAGAAATTCAAGTAAAATGTTAGACCTATAATTTTTATGTATTTTTTATTTTAATATTGACAGTAAAAAAACTTACATTATAGAAATGATTATAATATAAGTAACGTACAGGTAGAAGATAAAGGCTGTATCACAATTCATTTCAACTTTCTTCATTTTTGAAGATATAACAGAAATACATTATCAGCACCACTAAAAATTCATTCGTGTTTTAATAATAATTTTACGGGTGTTTATATGGAGATACTAACAATGTGTTTCATTTTGCTTACCTTTCTGTTTTTTTTCAATGCCTTCTCGTGTGCCATCGTTGCTAATATTTTGACAAGACATAATATTAGTCTATATGCAGTTCATGATGGTTTTCGCGGCGTAATGTATCTTGGCAAAATCCGGAAAGCGCAAAGCCAAGATACATATTAGTCTATATGTTTCAGTATAAAGAAATCAGGACCACTTTCAACTTGTGCTTGTTGAAAGTTCCCTTGTAACAAAAGTTAGCTCTATCGAGACTATTTTTAAAAATGTGAGATGATGATTCAGTTTAGTTGCGAACATGTACTGAGAATACAATTCATGTTAGCTAGATATCGTTTGCTCCAGAATTCTCTTCAACTTGTGTGTAAAAAATATTTCTTCTCTTAATGTGTCCGTTTTCCTTGTATCACTGTTTTTTTAATAAAAACTCAAAGTATTAACACGACTAATTCAAAAGTAATACTGGGCGATTTATCATATTCCAGGTATACATCAAAATAGAACGATAATGATTATACTAAACCTACTTGATAACGTGTGAAGAGGAATATCAAACTAAATCTAAAATACTTCTGCATTGCAATGGCTTTGACGTCCAGAGAATATGAATCGAAAACGACATGCTGTTTCAAAAAGAGAAGAAGACAACGAAAGGAGAGAAATCCATCAATAGAAGTCGTGGAAAAACTTGATCTCACAGAAGAAGCAGACAATGAGCGAGAGAATCATCCATCTACAATCTATATTTCTCTCCCTAATCGTGAAGAATCAAAAATTCAAATAATGGAATGTTCATCAGCAGACAGGTCTTTAGCCATCCCGACACACACTGACAGACTCTCACAGATCAACAGGAAAAAACGAGGAACCCAACTCTGCAGAGGAATGAGAAATGCTTTATTGTCTTGTTACAAATCTGGAATTAGTTGCTCGATGAACTCTACATCTGATAGTGACGAGACAGGACCGTATCTTCCCGTGTACGTTGACAATTCTGATGAACTGGAAGCAAATAAGGTATTAATAGATCTTCCGCGTCTGTCTCAAATGCCGTCAATGTTGGATGAAGTATCTGTGGAGAACGAGCGAGGTTCGTTTTTCGCTGATTGGCCTAAATCGGATTCATATGGCACTCGAGAGAAAGCGTTCCCTATTGGACCAAGAGATCGACCGTCCCCGAAACGAGATGGAAAACCTTTTGAAATCTGGTCTGATGTCAGCTCAGTATCTCCTTCGCTTATCACGGCATTGGTAAGAAATCGTTCTTTAGCTGTGGAGATGGATGTAAAGAAAATATGAATATAAGCATTGAAGCATTGGAATATAACCCCTATCCTGGTCCGGGATTTTCTCGTTTTCCTTGAGGTAGAGCCAAATTATATACACAGGCTCTCTAGGTTCTTGCAAAAAGGTGGCGGTCTATTGTAATAATTAATCTGGAATTTAAATAACGAATTAAGATTTCATAAATACGATTTATAAACAATAAGTCCTTAATAATTTATAGATCGATAATATTACTTGTAAACTATCATTTTTGTGTTTTATTTAATATAAATTTGTTGATATTATAATACGTAGCTAACTTTTAACTCTTTTCTTTTCAATTCATCTCTGCCTTAGAGTCCTTGATCGGAATTGATGGGATGGTCCCTTTCTTGCTTCCGGAGAATAAATTAGTGTATTGTCCTCCACGTGGTCATACGCAGTTTGTAACTGATTTTTTGACAATCAATTTATTATGAAGTTAATCCATGAACAACGAACTGGATATTTTACAGGAACCAACACCTGTCNTAAGTGATAATGAGAATGCTAATCTGAAGCAGCCGATTCCTCAGGAAAAGGTAAAGTTGATTACAGACAGCCACATTATCCCGTATCCATCTCAATCCAGCCAGTGAAAATGAAATTGGAAAAATCATATTATATGACATGTCATCATTAACTGGAAAATCCTAGATAATTCCAACCGCTGTGAAATAGTAGAGTTCTCTGAAATGTTCATGATCATCCCAGAAGACTCTTTTACACTGTAAGAATTCCATGAAACTTCTATATGGTACTTGAGTTGGGTTGTCAATTAAGTCCCACATGTCATGAAGTTTATGGCAACTTATTTGTGAACAATGGAAGTACAAGGGTATATTTTTAATTTTAGAGTAAATAGGGGAGAGATCGTGCTTATATACCATTCGCAACTCAAGTTTGTAACACGAAGTGTATTTCATTAGACTGCCAATTTAAATTTTATTAGATATTTTACCGTGTTTCCTTAATTAACCCGTGACCATTTAATTATACTACATTCTTCTTATTTATGTTATTCTATTATTATCGAACTTCGGTTTTCTTCTGGACACAATTCGTAAAAATACTGTAATTCGGAAACATGTCATTACGATTCAATTTTCACTGACTACATTAAATGAACGATTGGAGAATGAAATTTGGCAAACTAACAGGAACGTTATTCTTATGCCTACTGTAGACTATCGATCAATATTCATCATACCCAGGCATTCTCAAGAATAGTACTGCAAATTCTGAAAAGAACTATTCCCGAGTAACTAGTGCCGTTGTGAGAAATTCGCCACAATCCGTATATACCATCAACGATGTAAAAATCAAGAGTCCCCACCGACCAGCTATGAGTGCACCACCAGGGACTGTTTACAGGTAACCATAGTTCTATGGTTTAAAAACGTCCATGAACTTACTCTCAAGGCGAGGGATATTCTAAATTACTTTTCACCTTATTTTTTATAGGACTTTTAGTACAACATTATTTTTATGTTGTAATTGATAAAGCATTGACTGAAATATAAATTGAGGTGAAAGTTGTTGCTCTATGATACATCTTCAGAAGTACGAGGAAAGAAAAACTTTACCTTCACATAAACGTTTCCATGTCTTAAATATGAACTACAAATAACTATAGAAGTTATTAGGCATACCCTTTATACATATAACATAAATGGGAATTATTATTGTGGTAGTACAGAGGAATTTTCAAGTGCCAATAATTGGTTTTCGTATCTACTATATCGTTTTCTCTTCATCGATTTCGTTTTTCGGAAACTGTATTATATCTCGAGTGTGTATTTACATGGAAAGTATCTAGAAATTTGTAAGAAAAATACTATTTTGTTTATGTAGTCCTAAGCTCTTGTAATCTTCAAATGAATCTCTCTTTATATTCAAGGTACGAAAAATATAGACCACGTACGTAAACAACAAAATACTACACCTAGTACGAAAAATGAATGAAATTCGTTTTGTCAGATGTGTAGTGATGAGAAGTACCTAAAAAATATTTTGGTGTAAGGAACATCGAAAAATTTGAAAATACGATTTATCATACGAAAACATCGTACGTTAGAACATAAAAATTCATCCTATTGCTTATTTTGCCAAAAAATAATCCTAACAAAATGTTACACAACTACTTAATTGATAAACAAAACAAAATTGAGAATAATTATCCCGAGAATAATTAGAAAACTGCTTGTTTACATATTTTATCATCTATTAATTAGAAAATAATAGTGAAAGAAGATTGAATAAAAAATAAGTTATTTAAACGTTTATCCACTTTCGCTATTTTTTATCATTCATAGGTATCAACTATATTGTATTTATAACATTTTCAACATATGAATGAATAATTTAAGAGAAAAGGTTTAAATTAAATAAATATTTCACGGTAGATCGATTAAATGTTCTTCGTTGTAGTTGTTCCGCTCAAGTCATTCACGAGGACAATATCAGGACACTTCCACTTAATATTTTACACTTCCACTTGTATGCTACACTCTTTGCACACTTTTTGCACTCTCTTTGTGCTGTAATAATGAAACAATATCAGGCAAACGAGCTACGCTCGAATTTATTCATCATAAAAATATTTTAAAGTAAATTTTTAATAAATGAATTTTTAGACATTTTTCCTAACTAATTTGATAAGTTAATTTTTCTTCTTCTTTTTCTTCTTCTTCTTCTTCTTCTTCTTCTCCATTAAGGCCCTGTGTTCGGGCAATTGATGTTTTTGCCTTTAGTTTCAGACCGTGTCGCAAGAGAAAACATAGCACCTCCCATGGGAGTGAATGGTCTAGTGCTGCCACGAGGAATAAAGGATCCCGGAAATTGAAGAAGAGCGATAGAAAAAGAATACTGAGAGTAGTTAAACGACTGAAGAAAAAGAAGCAAGAACAAACCGTGGTACCACCAGATGGAATGAATACAGTAGAATTCACTTATTTATACTCTTACAATTTTTCTATTTTAAAATGTATCTCTAGATTATGGGTTAAGTTACTTGAAGGATTGTTTAGTCCATTACATTAACTGTAATTGCGAGGGAATATGGCATAAATAGAATTTTTCACTTACGGTTCTTCCATCTTCTCTTAAATCCCTCCAACTCAGAAACATGTCTTGATGCATTCAAAGAATAATTTCCTTTTTTTTTGTTTAAAGCCTAAAACGTGCATGATCTTTGTTTCATAAATCGAAATTTTATATTGTATTGTTTCATTTGTGTAATTTGAGAAAGCGGGTGGAGTATGAAGTACAGAGGGCTTTCAGTAAAATGTAACTTAAGATAGTTCTCATTAATTATCTTCTGGTTTGTATTTAAATTAATTTGTTTGTTATTTTCAGTGATAATAGTAACTAGTAACGACAATCTAATTTGTAAAAATAAATCAGTTATGAAGAAAGTATTATAGCTGTGAACTCACTTGTCATTCGCAGACTATGACCTGCATTAGTCTACGGGCCCATGACGTGGTTGGCAATGGCATCCTGGACGAAAACTGCAAAACAATACATCACATTAGAATGAAATAAATAAATATGTCATCTGAATTTTATAAGATCCTTTATCAACGCACAGCAAACACTATTAGAGATAGAAACAATTTTACAGGACACTGGTTTTATATTATAAGCTAGTATATGATGTACTCTAAGTTCCTTAGTTCACTGAGGCTAATGCTACAATGCTACCTCAACTGATGAACATTCAATTGTGCCTCACAGTCGGGGTATGACTCTTCAACGATGCAGCTGTCCCGGAGAGGCAGTGAAGGCACTGGGGTGTCCCTACGTCAAGCTTCAAGATCTGTAATGGTGCCTCATGAAGATGCCGTTCCGTACCCTTTCTTACCCGAATCTGACAAAATGGAAACGGAGTCAAAAGTCGTCCTCAAGGCCACTGGCGGTGACAATGACAGTGACGAGTATGTATACGAGTATGAAACTGATTCAGATGAATTCTCGCAAGAAGATGACAGTGTTGACGATGAGAGTGAAGATGTCACTGTAGATGATGAGAGTGTTGATGACGAAGAGAGTGAGTACTACGAAAGTGACGAAGAAGAGACGGACAGTGATGATGATTATTCTTCTTCTGACGAAGAGACAGACAGTGATTATTATGAAGAACCGGACGAAGAGTCGTATGAATACTATGAGGAGGAGGTATGTCATCTTTTCACTACCTAATGTACAAAGTATGTGCAAAATCTTGTGGTCGTACAAATTTTCGGTGGCGAGATTTCGATACAGAAATCTGTTTTGATGTCTATGATACCGAAAAACTGTCGTTTGGAATTCTAAGCGTCTATCTGTGTGCAGCGATTGTTATTAAACTGATCAGTCAATTTAATTCATATATCTCTATAGTGATTACCTCAGTTATATTTAAATATATTCTCAATTATTAATCTACCATTTGCAGACATAATTCGAATATAATACATTTGTGTTTACAAATTTTCTAATGATGCGCCAATAGGCGTCAAAATTTGTGTCAATTATTGTAAAAAAAAATTAAATTCGATTATATACGATAAAATTTAAAAATTAAATTCTATTATATAATTCGATTTATACGTCTATCAATTAATAATTACAAATATATTTGATTCATGTATAGTATTTAGAGTAGAACCTACATCCAATCAAAACATGTGCAGTTGAATTCTCATTTCTTAAATGTGATTTACAACCTATTGGCTTTAACTGACTCGTATAATTTAATGTGCCGTTTGATTGTGTAGCTAAGTTTGGGTTTCCATTGTGAAACAGATTGGCGTGGTCCACGACCAATGTATTTTTAACAGTTATCTATGATGATGTGAGATCCTAATTAACCAGATTACTTCCTGAATTATTGATAATTTTGAGTAATTTTTTCCGATAGGAACCAGAGTATTATGAAGAAGAAGCGCCGCCCCCGGAAGTAAAGGGTGTGTAATTATACTTTTAATTTTTTAGACAGTAATTATTTTTGTATTTTAACTTTAATTTTGTAATATATTATAACTTTACGTAAATATTAGATAACATATAATAACTTCCCCAAGGTAATTTTCATCGGACATGGCATCGAATGTGAGCGCACAACTCCACACGTTTTCATTTCCCCTGGAACCTAGATATTGATACTTAGGAAATATTTACTTATTACCATTGCAACAGAACATCATGGTTCGTTTAATAGATCGCGTAATCGCAGACAGAGGGCGCCAGCGTAGCCAAGTGAGTGATGTAGCCGTCTCAAAAAAGAGTGACTCAGCATTAAAGACCTATATAACGCCACAGTTCGTCGCATCTGGGGGGACCTGCCGCTACTCTTGCGCCAGTCGCCTAGTGTATGTTCCTCTCTCCCTCTCCTCGTTGGTTCAGATAGACCCTGCCAACATTTCCTTTCCCTCAGTTGTATTAGATATACCCTATCGGGTCTTGGAAACTATCCGTTGATGCCTAATACCTAGCTGGTTCAGGCAGACCCTAAGAGGTTCTTCTAGCGTTCCCTTCCGCTGCTCCGCCCAACTATCTTACGAGCATGCACGGCCAACTCTTTCCATCTCCCGTACACTTCCACAGTCTCAGTCATTTAACGATGGTCCGTGTTGATTCGCTCTTCGGGAGAACCGTTCCTTCGGGGACAAAGATGCGTTGCTCCGGAGTCACCGTGTAAGTTGCTGGTTAAAGGACAATAATCCACTGTTTGCCGTGACTGGGGTCTTTCCCTATTCTCATTTTCCCCCTCTCATCATTCCATAGGTCTTTAAGGGAATAGGATAATTGCTCCTCAAGCTATAGTGCCCCTCCTTTAGTGAGGTGACTAGGTAAAAGAAAACGTCGCCTCATGACATTTGGTGTCAGGTGTGGGGTGGAATTATAAGGATGAGTTTTTTCATGTTAAAATTAGCAGACACTTTATGAGATTTTTTTAAAGAACGTCACTACGTTTGGAAGTCTGGTGTCTGGTAGAATTATGTGAGTTCCGAAGCTTTAGAGTCAATCTAAAGGAGTCTACCCTGAATCCCCTCGACATTTGGTGACATGTGAATTTTGTTTTTTTAATGCCACGGAATTTTTTCTTTCTCCTTTCGTGTCATAAGTGAATTTTACATTTTATTGTATTTCACCTAGAATAGTAACAAAATGGATGGGAGGAATGTGCTAAATTTGTATAACAGTAAGAATAGAAAAGAACTTATTTCGCCTAGATTGCAAGAATACATTAATAAATTTTATGTCGAATACAATAGAACAATTTATGGCATGACCCGCGACCAACTTAGAGTATTAAGAAGAGAGATCAAAGATAATGTATAATAAAATTCAATCAATAATATTTTATCTCCTTACCCAATTTTTCTTTTTTTACCTCATCCAGACGTCATTTCTATCTCTTAATTTTTATGGCGTACCCAGTGATGGTAAAACGGTAAACGGGTAAGTGCTCTGTGAAAATGGCTGGAGATGTGACCCTTAAATCATTTTCTTCGTTCTAGTTCTCAGCTGTATTTTTACTCCCGGAATACAAGATCGCCTATTAAAAATAATCATGGATTTTTTTCTTTGGGATGAGGAGACCCCAGAGTGTCGAACAGAGATATGTCATACAATTAGCATGTTAGAAGGCGACTCAAAAAATTTCACGCCTAGCAGAAACACCGCAACAGAAAGAGGACTTTAAGGAGAGTAGTAGAGACAAATTTTCAACCCAGGATTTCAACAACATCCTGTAGGTACCTTGTTTCACGGGGGAAGATGACATTTCAATAGAGACATTTTTAGGACGTCTAAAAATCGTGAGCCAGTTTAACAGGTGATCCGAAGAGGGTACGTTGGCAGTCGCCCGCCTCCGAATATCGAGGCCGGCGAATGACTTCATTGAGAATCAATCGCACGTTTTAGAATCTTTTGTAAATTTTACTAAATTTGTGAAGGAAAGATTTTATCCAAAAGTCTCGAGGGTAACTCTAGAAAAAAACTCTTTAAAAGCACTATTCAGGGGAAACTGGAATCAGTTGCGGAATTTTCGACAAGATTAAGGAGTACATGGCGTAAACTAAAGGCCGCAATGGAGAAGTAGAGTCGGAAGCGATATCCGTACTGTTGGCACAGTTCCTAGCGGGGTTGAGGGAACAAATTGGACGATTTGTGATGGTACAAAATCCGCAAAGTATATAGCAGGCTGAAGAGATCGCTCGCACACAGGAAATGGCAATCCAGTGATATAACGTCTTGAGTACAGCAGCGTCCGCTTGCTTTGCTACGTCGCCATTACTCACGCAGCCGTGGGAAGACAAGAGCCACGTGCACCGTGTCCAGGAACCGTCGCATTCGTCACCTGAGGAACGGGCGACACAGTGATTCGCAAGTCCGTCGAGGATGGAACTTGCAATTTCTGTGGTCACAGCTAGAGTAGCTAGAGACTGTCGTGCAAAGAAAAAAAAATCAAATGCGGTAAAGATTCACATTCAGTATATACCTGTTCCTTAACCATATGTGAAATCTGTAGGATTGCAGGTCATAAGCCAGTACATTGTGAGAATGTGACAAAGAACGTAGTCAGTCCCGCCCCGAGCGGAGCGGGGAGTCAGTAATATTAACAATCCAGTACCAATGTATCAAAATAATTTTACAGAAGTCGAAAGGCTAACAAATGAACAGAATTTAGAGTTAGATATTTAGATTCACTGGAAAGGAATGAGAATGAAAACTCGGAATCATCGTTGTTACCTGTACCGCCTCAGAAAAATAAATAGAATTGAGATTTTTTTGGTTTCACTAGAGAGGAGTGAGTGCGAAAACTTATAGTAACCTTTGTTACCTGAATCGCCTCAGAATATGTGTGAATGATAATGTATGTGTGAAAGTTTGTACTCAAGGATTCGATGTAAATAGAGGTCCCGTTCGATTAACTATTTCACGAGTTGAAAAGATTACCGCTCAAGTTCTTGTTGACGAACGGTCGGCTACACAGCAGTTCCGCGGAGGAAGCTTGAAAGTAGATGTGTCGAACAGACAGCTGTTGGCTATAAACGCAGTGACGCAGACAATGGCGATTCACCAGAGGTTTCTCACATAGCACAACATACCAAGGAAGTTACGACGACGGCAATTAGTAGAAGAATGAAATTGAAACCGTTCGAAGTAGCGAAAGCTACTATCAAAGTTAATTCGTCGAAGAGTTCAGAGATACGTGCCGATGACAACTTAAAAATGCCTTCGATGTTGTCAGAAATAAAGGAGGGATCAGTTCAGATTCTACGGCTAAACGAGAGAAAGGAATGTAAGACTTTGGAAAATGAATTAAGACTACCATCTTTTCAGATTAACTCTTCATAGGATATAGGTGGCAACAATATTGAATGTGAACCCAGTTTAACGGAAAAAGTAATAGAAAACTCTTCTTGAATTTTTTGATTCATTATTGTTTTCTGACTAGTGACAACACTCGACGTATGTTTCAAGTAATCGGAAGAGTCAAAATGGAGGTAGTAACGCTAGATCCTTTCCCAAAAGAATTTCTGAAATTTGAAAAGTTTATTTTGATAGAGTATTGGAACAGCTTTATATTTTTGAGTCTCAAAATATTTTGAATTAGTTGTTCAAAGTCAATTATCATTATGAATTTTTGTAGCCTCACTATTCTTTATCAATTGTTAATTGTTATGATTTAAAAAAGGACTAGAATGCGCATGGTTAACAAATAACAATTGTTTATATTAGGGGAGAATCTGAGTATTCCGTGGGAGTAGTTACTGCTTCCTGAAAGAGAAGACTACGCGGAAAGTACGCCGTTTGCTTGCGTATTGAGGAAACGCTTTCAATGTGCCAATGCACAGACTGCAGAATGTAATAATAGGAATGTCGCGATGGAATTAATCTTATTAAAAAAACATAATTCTCGCTCCAAGTCAAACGGAAAAATTGGTATCTCGCTGGATAGGGCTATTTTAATTGGAAAAGTTAGTTAAGCCTGTAATATTTGATTTTAGAGTATATTCAGAGTGGGCGCACCATCGCAACCTAGTCCCCCTTTCCCCCAGACCCAGGTACGCAGTCATCAGCGGTTGTCACGGAGTACGCACAACCTATCATTTGTAGTGGTGAAAAATAAATATTGGAAGACAATAGTACGATTAATTTCTCACAAAAACTCTCAAATAATAATTTTTAGATTTCTCTAGAATAAGTATAAGTATGTTTTTTTTAAACTTAAGGACAATATCAAAATCATATATTTAAATTAACTGCTCCAGAAATTATCGATCACCATCACTGCAAATGTATATTTATCTAGTCTATTAGCTACACGTTTGTCTTTTATTCTCTGTGGTAGTGTTTCTATCTTGAGTTCATATTTTTTTCTTTTTTAACGAGTGTATTTGTATCTTTACAGAATGTGCTCCTGACTGTACTGGCAAAAGACGGAGTTCAGTCAACTCGTATCGTTCGATGGCCATGGACAGACAGGAATGCAAGTGCCAAAGCAAAGCCGTCGCCGCCGAGACACGCGCGAAGTGTATACAATGCGAGGTAACGTTTAGCAAATAACGACTACATACGACCGTATATTTTCCTCAATCTTTTCATTAAATATAAATATTAAGTGTCGTGAAATAGTAAGGTATTTAGTACAAACTTCGCAACTTAACAGGAGAGCGTGACTTCGATCCCAGCGGGCAGGAGAATTACTTTCTTACGCGGCATATTTCATGTATGAAGAATGAAACGCAACTATAGTAGAAATACTGATCTTTGTAAACAAAAGACAACATATTTGCATCAATTCCTCGTATTAAGACAAAATTATAAGCGGATATTACTCTCAAAAGCCCATTCTATCGATCTAGACTATCATCTACCCTACATTAAATAAAGACAAGTTGAGTTTTATACTTTCATTTAATTCATAGAAATCTCAGAAAGATGACTTCGAGATATGAACTTTTATGTAAAGCATGCACTGTCTTACTGAGTTCTACTTGAAGAACTAATGAGAATAAGTATAAGTGAAACCGTCCCCAGTGTAGTATAAAGAGGGGTGGAGTTCAAAAGTACTACAGGAAGAATCCATCAGACGGTCCACAGGAAAAGTCCAGTGCCAAGACAAAATAAAAATTTAAAAAAAGATAAAAAACAATGAAGGAGATTCTTCCCATTCTGGCCTGGGTTTTTCTCTGGTTTTTCTTCTGGTAGAGGTGGATAGTTTTTAAAAGACCCGCTAGAATCTTGCTAGAAGCGGCATGTATTGAAATAATAGATCTCAAATTCAGTGTTCTTTAATAGTTACGATTTATCATCAATACTTTGTGAATAATGTATAATTTGATAATAAAACGTACTTGTCAAAATACTTTCTTGTGTTTTTTAATTACAAATTTGTTGGAATTATGTTAATATTATAAAACCGAACTATTTTTATTGTTAGGAGTGTATTGAAATGTTAAATCCGTCTCTGCCTTAGGGCCCTTGATCGGAATTGATGGGATGGTCTCTTGCTTGCTTCCGGAGAGTAAATTAGTTTGTCCTTCACTTGGTCATACGGAGTTTGTAATCTTGATGTTTTAATGATGATCTCGCACGCCACAAACATTTGTGAATACATACCAGGATTGAGTGATAAATAGATATAAATTACGTATTTCCCATACATTTTTTCAACAAAAACATTCATCGCCGACAGTAGAAGTCACTAACGATGTGCAAAGATGAACAACTCATAGTACATATGACTATTTTGCTGTAGTATCATATACATAGATACAACAATAATTTCTTTTATAAAAACTTGCATTTCGAATTAAGTTTCGTAGGGTACCTCTTAGAGCAATTTGGTGTCTTTGTAGTGTGATATTGTGTATTCGTAGTGACCACAATGATATAAATAAGAAGTCAATATTATGGATTCACTTTCCCCACTTATCCCTCCAAAAGTGTTTTCTTATGAAGGGGAACTTAGTGGTTAATAAAATGAATTATAGATATTTATGTTATTGTTTTGTTAAACCGATTTCAGTTCGAAGAAATTCCGATACATTTTGTTCATGAATATTAGATTAGAAAAGTAATGTGCAAAGAAATGTTGGTAGGGCACGTCTTCCTCAGGTTATGCTTTAAGGTGTGGTGCACACAGAGGAAACAATTTATGAAACAGTTATCAAAAAACTTCCATGAAACGAATTTCATATCAATGTTCATACCGAAGACATTCTGTTCCATCTATTTCATGTCAATGTCACTGAATGAAGATGTGGCAGCGAAAAGAAGATAACTAGAAATTCTTTCAACTTTTGCCTGTTTTTTTGGTGCGGAAATCGTTAAAAAAGCGCACCTTCAACTGTTATTCACTTTTTTGAAATACGACTGAATATTTCATAATATGATCTGTCTTATACAAACATTTTTCACTCTTTTAATATTTTCAAAGAGCCATCACCAGGATTGTGACTGGATGGTTGATTTCACACGAAATCAATTTTACAATTTTTTATGAAAACACGTGGAGTGAAAAAGGTGAAACTGATATTTGGAGAAACGCAATAAGCTATACTCTAGGAATTTAAATGAAATATTTGCATGCGACTTGTGTTTATTCACAAGTGACAAGTTTCATAAAAAACCGGTTTCTTCAGTGTGCATCGCGTAAACAACTCAGCAGTAAAAAAATATCGCGCGGCCCGTCGTTCGCAGATACCACCAACACCTCCAGCTCCAAGACAACCTTGCGAGCCAATGAAGTTCGACTCACCATCATGTGAGTGTCCAGGAACAACTGCAAACTGCGTTCCAGTACCAGCTGCAGCCAAAAAATGTAGTTTCTCACAAACAAATCCCTCGATGAGGGAGTGTAGTACTCAATCAGCAACATCCATTCCAGAGAGATCGTGCCCCAACGACGCAAGGGAAACGTTTTGTAAGTCTGTTAATGACGTGATGGAAACGTCGAATCCAACATCAACATGTGACACAACCAAGAAGAAAAGTTGTTATAGCCAGTCAGCAACACCTATTGCAAAAGCACCATGTGCCAAAATTTCAAGAAAAGTATCCTTCGAGTCTTCGTCCATTAATATGTTGAATCCGACACCGCCATGCGCCACATCCAAGAGATATAGTTATTATACGCCTGGATTAAGAAAACCAAAGCCAAAATCAGTATTTTTCCCCGGTACAACATCTCCACAAAGTATTCCTTGTGCACCTGTGTCATCTATATCAAATACCACCTTGTCCGATTATCAAGACCGCGAGTATCCTAGAACTTGCACACAACCAGTCCCAGGAGATTCTACCAGTCTATCTGGAGAGCCCTGCATGGTAACCTCTTCAATCACGTCCTGCCATTGCCAAAGTACAGAAGGAACTGCATCACACATCTCTGCAATTAGTTCACTTCTCTGCAACCCAACATCAGACTTCTCTGCAACCCAACCGGCGCCATCTTGCGTCATATCGAAAAATCTGAAGCCATGTATCACTTGCACAAAATGTCGATCAAAGAATTTACAACCGAAAAAACAGAAGACGGTGTCTTTTTGTGATTACGACACTTGTCCGAAACGAACAGAACAAGGAAAAAACTGCGATTGCTCCAACGAGCAGACAGTTGGAGATAAATATTGCAACTCTTTTCCTCCTTCACAACCCACTCAAAAAGAAACGTCTTCTTGTCTTTGTAGCTCTGTTCAGCAACCGTCACTTCCAGCTGACAATAACATTTGCTCATGTACGGAACCATCACTTGATTATTCGACAACATATGAATACGATTATTGTCGACAGCTTCCACCACCTCTTGATTGTCAAAACCATTCCCCTAGTCCGCCATCCACAGATAGCTACAGTTGCACTTGCTCCACACCATCTACATTACCCCAAAATAATTGCACTTCCAAATCTCTATCTCCAAAGGATGAATATTGTTGTCATCAACCTTCATCTCCAAACAACAGTAGCAATTCATCAATGTTCTCTCCCCTCCCATCGTCATCATCAACCAACTTTAATGTTTCTCAGTCTTCTTCTCCTCTGCCCAGTAGTTTAGGTTGTCATTGTTCATCGTCGTATACAGCCAATGAAAATGATTGTCTTCGATCTACAGACAGTCTCAATTATTGCACTTGGTCTGAACCAGTATGTCCAGGTATCGACAATAATTGTGCTCCCACGTCCTCATACCCATCGCACAAATCTTGTAATAACCAAACTTCTTCATGTTCCTACAATAGCAATTTATCAACAACATATTCTTCTTGCTCACCGGCGCCACCGTGTGAAAGTAATTATTACTCTCATGAAGAGAACTGTTCGAGAAAGACTTGCAGGTAAATGAAAACAAATCCAAAGCATACCTGAGGAGGAGTGTAAATCAAATATTTATTAGTTTTAGTTGTATTATTGGCAATCCATATTACACATACGGTTGTCATTTAACGTTTCGGCAGCCATGCAGAATTTCCTTATAATAATTTACGTTTCGGCAGCATCGAAAAATAAATTGTCAGAATTGTGGCACCGGTTTGCTCTCCCTTGCAGGTTGCCAAGGCATTGTCCTCCTGTACCATGCAGCCGCGGACGACGGGGATGGGGAATGGTTGGGGGATGTCGGCAGGGATGTCTGCGGGGATGTCATCGGGGATGTCATCGGGGATGGAAATGCTAAGCAAATGCGCTCCTTGCTTTCAAGCAATGGGTAAGTGAAATCGTTTAGTACTGTGTATGTGAATTTAAGAATCTGTGTCATACGCAGGAACATTATATTGCATTTATTCTACTAATTATCCCTCCCCCACTGTTCATATACCATATTTCTTTCTATTACATTATTTTTCTACCATGCATTTCTATCCATCATTATTTTCCTTAGTCTCAATAGTGTATCAGTATTGTCGGACATAATACTTATGTCCCTGAACTGTCCGCTCCAGAATATTAGTCATGTCAGAAGAAAAGTGGAAGTAATCATACATCTCGTTGTAAATGAAATACTTTAGCTGTATGAGCTCAGAGATAACTGATTACTAATTGTAAACATGGGGTTATATTCACACAAAACAAAAATGTTTCAACTTCGACGGGATAATGAACGCATACTTTGTTAAAATCTTATCTTTTGTGATAATGTATTTCCCTAGGTATGATGCCAGGCGGTGGCGGTGGTGGCGGCGGTGG
>NNCF01126783.1:372800-414876 GCA_002313205.1 Laupala kohalensis
CGACCGGATACAACGCAAGTTAAATGCGTGATAATATTTGATCAAGGGCTCCAAGTGAAGCCAGCAACGTATTGTAAAAGTTGTCTTACGAACCCGGAAACATTTGCACGCCGGCGGTTGAGAAAATCTGTCGCAAAAGTCGATCGAAACGAGGGAGCACGAGGACGAAAATCGTGGTAAAAGCAGGCGTGGGTCAAGGTCACTGGACGAGCTCTGAAGTAGCTGTGCAGCCTGCGTTGATGAAAAAGAGGTGTTTCGAGCCGTGGTGGTTGAACACGATTTCGAAGAAAATACGCTGGTTGTGAGTATACGTCTCTGTGAGACGGACATTATACGAAGTGATTTCGTTGATTAGGGACTCATATTTAATTTTGTAATTCGATGTTAACTAGTATCTTGCGAAAGAGAACGTTGCATTGGAGTTGAATGTATCGCATTCACTGTAAAAATTGGGGTTTGAAGAAGAGAAGAAAAGGCATTAAAAAAAAGAACTGTTAATTGAATATCAGAAGGGAAGACGTAATTATTGCTCATTTCGTGCTTGCTTTGATATTGTTTTTCCAAAATTGATTGTATAAATTTTAACTGTAAAAGCGGGAATCAAGAGAAAGAGCTCAATGTAACATTGCGCAATCAGTTGCGAGGGATTTATATTTGTATTTTGGTACTGTGGGGGCAAAAGAATTGTGTATTTATTGTAAATGTTATATGTATTGTTTATACCTTACTATTGTCAGAATAAATTGTGGTAATCGCATCTGAAGTACCGAATCCTTATTTTATAGTTATCTTAATGCACAGAGGGGTGCATTAGAATATATATAAAATTATTATTTTTTGCGAATGGACACTTGTATGGATCACACAAAGCCATATGATTTAACTATTCATTTTCCTCTGCCTCCACATTTCCTTCATCCTTTCGCTATGATTTTTCTTCCTCTCCTCTGTCCATTTAGTTCCTGCTCTTTTTGGGATTTCATTCTCCGACTGTACTTTCCAACACCTCCAACGCGGGGTTTCCAACACCTCGCTCCCCACTCCGAGTGCAACGCTCTACAGCGCGAGGGGGCAAGACACCGTCTCATTCTCAGACAATCGCTTTAACGACTAGTAGCTTCAGTACTTAAGGACAGCATGGGTACTTTTAAATTATTGTTAGCACGGAGAGAAAGGTGCTTTAATAATTTTATCCGAATTCTAGAATATTATATGTATTGCTTTGAGAGGTTTCCCGAGTAATCAGTTCGCTTATGAAATGAATTTTAGCAAGCGACGCTACTCCTGGGAATTACTCGATTATAACCTCGCCTACTTGCCGGAAGCATCAAGAAGAGAAGAAAGAAGAAATCATTGAGGTATACATATTACGAGTGCGGTGTAATTTCTTCAGTCTACATCTCGCGGGGTACTTTAGCCTGTGAGAGGCAATATGCACAACGAACTTTCGAAATCGTACAATTTCGATTGACGGAACTGTGTTCTCCCAAAGTTAATTTTGAGGCATTTCTTTTTCTTTAACAATTTTGAATAATGCTCTGATATAATCCATTTTGAATTTTCGTTTTTCTTTCATCAACCAGACTTCAGTTGATTGAATATTTTCAATGAATAAATGTTAAATAAGTAAATAAATCAAATTTTTTCGTATTGTCCTATCAACCATCTTTTCCTTATTTAACTTATTTTATTTCAGTCATGGGAATTATTTTCAACGATTAGTTGCTTAAAAGCACTTTGCTTATTTGCGATTTGGGTTAATGGCACTGCCAACTTAGAAATTTAGCTAACATTATTTATTCCGTGATAACCATGTCGTGGCGTGCCTTAATGATTAGGAATAGTATTAGGACGAGTTGGAGACTCTTCTTAGTAACTACCATAATCGTGCCGCTCCTGTCGGACAACTAACAGGTTCTGAATAATTTTATTGATTGTATTAGTAATTAAAATTCCACCTATTTGAGTCATTGTGGTTATTCTGGGAGTAATTATTTGATGTCCAGTGCTAGTCTTGTTGCTATACTCGAGTTACCCTCAGGGTTATCCCTAGGCATAATTTCGTTAATGTAACAGTCGCAGTTGAGTTCCTACTTCTCATATAGCCTTACTCNTGAGTTCCTACTTCTCATATAGCCTCACTCAATCACGTAGAGAATGAGTCGAGTCTTCTCTCTTCGTTGACCGACCGCTAGATGAAGGAAAGGAAAGAAGAAAGGAAATTTGAAATTGAATTTTAAAGAATTTACACTTAAACCGTCTATTTAAATCGGAATGGGTGGAGACCCCTAAGGATCAGATAAAACCGACCTTATCATTCTGCGGTAATTTTCCGTTTCCAAATTTCAGAAGGTTTTATCGATTAACATTTTTATATTAAGACAGTTGAAGACATCCAAAAATAGAAAGTATTTTATTTGCATGTAAAATTTCATTTTAATAAAACAACTCTCTTTTGTTAAATTATCTCCCTATATAAAGAAGAGTGTCTCGGGCGGTGTGTGTATGTATCTTTTATACAAATCTACAGTTTTAATCCGACCATAATAAAAATTTTCACACTTAAACTTCAAAACTCTGAGGAGAGCACTGTCTACTTGAGATTTCGAAAAATCACCTTCTCCCCCATTTTCATTCCTTTTTTTAGTTTTCGTTTTCTCCTCATGGTTCTCACAAACTGATTGAGATATTAACTTCCTTTTTGTACCGCATCATTGCTAATTTAAAAATCTAGAAAAAGGATTTTGCATTTTTTGTTACTTTACTCTTTAGTGGGTGTAGAGGTAGAATAATTTCACGTTTTCCTGTTGGTGTGTCTTTTGAAAGAATTTGTTTTTGCGTTTCACTCACTTGCGTTATTCATTGTTGCGTAGACGCTCGATCGATTTGGAAATCTTAGTTTTTCGTATTCCCTTTGAAACGAGCATTACATTCGTAGCCAACCTAATTGCCATTTTAATTTTTCAACTTAATTGTACATGACGTGCTCAAGAGTTGGCACTCCAGACAGCTTTTCTTTTGTTTGCTCTCCGGACGGAAAAACTAATAATATTGCATATCCTCAAATTGAAATAAAAGGACATAAATGTATAAAAATAAATATTTTCTATCCAATTCGTTCTCCCGGGTAACGCCGGGTTCATACAGCTAGTTTAAAATTTAGGAATTGTGATCTGATATCATTCAAGTCTAATAAACATGTAAAACAACACCCATTTGAGTGTGTTAGATCAAACAAAGTGTTTCCATGGCACATAGAACATCGTTCAGTCCTGTTTTTGTTGGTGATCACCATTTTAAATAGCTGCAATTGAAAATATGTAACATTTCCCCCAAGTTTTGACGATCTTACTGAAAGTACATTACACGAGTTATACTGTAACTTTTCATTATAACGGAATCATTATGTCATCTGTGAACATTGTAATAATAAGAAAGGATGCTTGTTTTTATTTGAAAACGTGCTTGTATATTATGAATACTCACGACGTATTATGAATACTCAAGTTCATTATTAAGTGAATGAATGAGCAGCGAGAAAACCCAGGAGAATTTGTTTCTCAGAATAAATGAATTAAGCAATCATCAAGGACCAAGATCTTCTGCTTCTTTGTCTTGTTCTTAAGATTAGTGTAGTGAATTCAAACTCATTTTTCAACCCAACCAATGGAAACAGCAGTTGCTATTAGATATACCATTTCGCATCTCACTATTATATTGTCCTTTCTTCTGCACTAAGCCTCCAAAACCATTATTTGTTATAAACCAAATTCTCAGTAAACCGTACAACTTTTATTTCCTATTCAAACAAAGTTAAAAGATCCTAAGCTGTGCCCTTAGGATTCACGAAGAGAGTCCGCAATTCCTAGGCCTCGGCACTAAGAGGAGGGGGTGTGGCCAACATCTCGCTACGGTTGATTTAACCCCAGGACAGACCCGGTACTCATTTTACAGCAGGGTGAGTAAGTCTCAGTCTATTGTCGGATCAACCTGGATGTTGACGTGTGACCACACTGACTCCTTTATCTCCCATTAACTCGTCATAATGAGTTTCTACGGTATTCGATATCCAACAATAGACTGAGATACCGCGGTTACTCATCATTTCACCTCATACACCTGGAGAGCCTATGGGACTAAGGGCTAGTCCCGATATGGGCTCAGATCGAGAGATGCCACGACGAGTGTAGCTCGACGGTGAGCGTCTTCAAACACCCGAGGTCGGAGGGATGCATGTTGACATTAAGTCTCATGCTGACTGAGAAGGAGACGGTGACGTGTTCCTCCTATTCTCCCCTGCTGAGGGATGAGATCTTATGCGGGAGTGGTTTGAGAGAGCTCGGAGGTAACAGTGCTATTGGACTAATAATGATGTTCCTGAGGTAAGGTCACTATCTTCAATAATTTATATGTACGGAGGCCGACGTGTCAACATGTTTAATATCTTTATCAGGGATAAAAGAATAAGATTCATGGTCAACTACACCACTAATATTACGATATTCTTCTGCTTGTTACATTATAATAATTATTACACTATAAATAAATAAATAAATTTATTGTCAAAAAACAGTACAAACTGCGTATGACCACGTGGAGGGAAAAAAAACTAATTTACTCTCCGGAAGCAAGCAAGGGACCATCCCATCAATTCCGATCAAGGGCCCTAAGGCAGAGGCGGATTCAAAAAATTCAGCAAAAATTCCTAGATAAGATAAAAAGTTAGCTGCGAGTTATAACATCCGTACTATAATTAACTATCTTCATATTCCTTGTACACCATACATACTTTGTGTATACTTTACACCATAATTCTTAGTAATACATACAATAGTTCACCATGAATCTTATTATTATTTTAGTCAAATTATTAAATTAGATTAAATATGTCAAAACTTCGGTTGTAAATATGTAATTTTATTAAAGATACTGACTTCAAAAACCTCCCTGTTTTGCAAGATGTAGTAGAAGTGCTGAAGAGGATACAATTGGATTTCGGGAATATCGATAAGCAATCGATGTAGAGAACTTCCTCAGCAAAGGAGGTGTAATTTCGCCCATTGTATGAAAGGCGATAAAAATTGGCTCCGATAAATTCTTTGCGGCAGAAAATATGTACTTCAATGAAACTAGATTATATGAATAATATGTTTCTACACGAAATGTGAAATCTAAGACAAATAAAAATAATTATCTGTCGCCATTTTAACGTAAAATGTATGGTTCATTACAATTCTACGCTCCATTTTTTTAATATTTTGAAATATATAACATTGTATTCAAGAATACTATTACTATTCGTATCTATTCTTTTACTCTTCTTAAGAATTTTTTTTCAAATTGTTTCCAGCAAAATACTATGTTGCGATGAGGTTACAGATGAACCGCGAGAGGGAATAATGGAGATCGAATTTCATGATATGCTTTATTACAAAGATCTTATTTTCAACTTTTAGTATGATGACGATACCAATTTTTATTTTTTTGTTACTTTGGTTCAATTGAACATATTAATTCTATTACTGAAAAGTCCTTTTTTCTATTTCTGCTCATATTATAGATTATGTTGTTGCTTTTATATATTCTGGTATAATAAATATTAACGACATAATACCGGAATGACTTTCCGTTGTTGTTGTTGTGTATTGCATTATTTTCTACACCAGAATATTTTCTTTAAAAAATAAAAACTTAAGGTTCACAATTGAATCGTAAGAAACTGAGAAAAGATTGAAAATACTATTGTTGCAGGAGAGTTCATGTGTTCCAGATTTCAAGACATTCTTGGATGAAAACTTGTAGAACATCTCGCCACGAGGAAGCTTGTTGTCCTGGTACAAGGAAGAACACTTTTTGTATCGACCAGAAAACCATTCATTGCTTTTAGAAGCAGTGTGTGAAACTCGCCCAAACGAGACCCAAAAGGCCAAGGTTCGCGGTCGCGTCGTCTGTGCATTCTGCAACGCAGAAATGCCTCGGCGCGCCGCTGAGAGTAAGTGTACTTCGATAGAGGACTCATTCCAACAAGTGAACGCGAATTTAATGAGAGAAATAAATTTTTTCATTTACTTTCCTTTCTAAACCCTGCTTCAAACAATGTAAATACAAGGTATTTCAACATTTTCGACCTATTTACATCTCTGAAATCAATCAAACCAAGGGATTAACGTTAATACCACCACTGTCTAATACAAGATCTGTCCGGTAAGTACAGCAAATATATTTTTAGACACCTTTATGCAAAATAAAGGTACAAACTTTTAAAACTCTTGAAAATAGTACTCTTGGACTTCTACACACTCTTTCCAGCGATTCTGCTATCCTGACAATATGTATGGTATGTTGCGACTATGATGCAAGGTCTCTCCGCTAAGTAAGGTAAATGTTTTTTTTTCCTGCGCTTCTACAGATCGTAGCGCGTTTGGATTGGTTGTATGAGGTGGGGGTGGGTTCCGCTTCCCATTCCCACGGATTTGGGAAGTGAGGTGACAGTATAGTTTCTGTCCACCGCCTATCACTAACTCGCTACAATGGTCGGTTATAGAAGAATGTTCAGGAAGGAGCTGGAAGTAAATTGGGATTGTTGCCAATAGATTTGACAATGAAAAAGAGTATTCGTGTATATTGTATTCGACATGAAGAAATATTCATAACAGATGGAGAGGAAATATTTAAGATAGATCAAGCATGGCGCAGAACGCTCATGGGGAAGATGGTATTAAGTTGGTCTATACGTTGGTAAAAGGCAAAGAAAGGGAGGGATCTCCATAGATTTAAAGGATCTACAATATGTTACTTGGAGTTTAAAGGAACTAAATCATTACTAGAGATAATAACAGGCCATGGTGATTATCGCATTTATTTACATAGAATGAAGCTGGTGGGAGATGTCAACAAAGGAAGAATGTCAATATGGGAAAGGGAAGGAGAATGTTGAACATATTCTGTTTGAATGTACGTTTCATAACAAAGAAAGGTGGAAATTAATAAATTTAATGAAAAAGGAAGAGGTGTAACGTTGCAGAGTAAAAAAAATATTTTTAAAAATGAAACAGTATACTACGAGTTTGAAGAGCTTATTACTGATCATTTTTGCAAGAAAAAAGAATTAAAGACGCGTTATTATGAAAGAAAGTGACCGCCTTCACGCGACTGGGATAGAAGATGTGGAGTCCACACGCTGAGAGGCACTTAAATGAAAGATTACGTAAAAAAATGTTAACATAAGAAATTGTAGGTATCGTCTTAGTTATCAAGTACAGGAAAGAGATTAATTAAAATTTTAAAAAATGCTCAATCATCACGATATTCACCCACGACTCTCTTGATTAAAAATAGTGATACTCTCTCCCCATTTAAAGGTACCACCGCGCCGAGTTGCTAGTTTCTGCCATTCATGGACGATGTTAGACTGTAATAGCGTATGGTCATAGCGAGAATGTTGAAAAATCTTCTCAAGTCATTCTTTAGTTGCTATTTCCAGTGAAGAGAGTCCATTTTCTGGAACTCTTCAGTCGAAAGCGTGGAAATATTTTTTCCGAAATAGATGAAATGATACATGTGGTTTGACGGATACTTGCGCAGTCGCGTTCCGCGGGAGGCAGCGGTCGCCACATAGGCTCCGGCCGCCGCCCGCACAAAATGTCTAAGAAGGCGTCACGTCACGTTTCGGGCTTACGTCGTCCGAGTGCCCGTACCAGCAGCGCTCCCGGAAGTTCCTCGCGAGGAGCTTCCTCACGCAAAACATCGCGTTTTCTCCGCGGCCGTGACCTCGCCGCAGAGGAACGACGTGCCAGTCGCAGACGATCACCCCGCCTACAACAGGAGGCACGTCCCGACTCTCCCGCTCAGACTCAGCAGCGAGGGAGAAGCACTTTGCCCAAGGTGGGCAAAAACACGTTGCACGTGATACGCAACCCGATTCTTAAGACGACTTTATGGATGCATTAAAGTTTTGCATGATTGACGCCGGTTAATCTTGACAAATAATAATAATAGTAATAATCATATCTAACTAGTAATAAAAATCTCTAAGTTGATCAGGATTATGCAGTAATTGGTATAACCATACTCCTAACCCTGTTACAAACATTGGAAACCACATGGTCTAGTATGATCAACCAATCTACACTGACAGAACAATTACAGCCATTAGTCATTGGTATCAGAGACAGATCAAAGAAGACCTGCATGTTCATCGATATAGATATTCCTTGTGATGAGAATGTTACTGCAAAGGAGGCTGAAAACCAACTAAAATATAAAAGCTTATCGATTGAAATCAGTCGAATGTGGGGTGTGAAGTCAGAAATGGTAGTTATCATTGTTGGCGCATTGGGAACTTTACCTGTAGCTTTGGTAATAACTTAAAGAAGCTCTCGAGAATGGGACACTCAGGATGTAGGACGTGGAACCTCCAATATTCTGCGCAAAGTGTTGTAAGGGTTCGCACACAGTGAATCATCACCTTAGGAAGCTGGTTGTGACCTGGATATATTCTTAGATTTATTCGACTATCACAACCTCCAGTCGTATGAGTAGAGGACAATAATAATAATAAATTTATTGACAAAAACCAGTTATAAACTCCGTATGGCCACATGGAAGACAATAAACTAATTTACTCTCAGAAAGCAAAAGTTTTCTTATAGTCCTTCTTCCCCCCGACCTTCGCTCCGGTCATGCCAGGTTGTGGCGAGATCTGCAGGTCGATTCTTGTTCCGTTGTCTGCGTAGAGATCGACACTTCTCGACGGCCCACCGTGGTGAAGTGATTCCTATTCTCCATCGTAGAGAACAGAGTAGAGAAGACCGCAGATAACTTTCCTACACCTCTCATGCAGCAGGAAATTAGTTATCTAAGTAGGAAACGCATTTTTCGCAGAGGGCCATGGAGGCATTTTCGTTGTGGTAAGGTTATGTGCTTTTTGATGTGTTGGTTATTCTCTGTTAACACATTTGTTTGCTAACGTAGGTACTACATTTAAAATAATGTTAAACAACAGTTATTTGAATACAATTTATACAAATTAAATAGCTAGTTCCATGTTACATGTGTCAATTACAGAACGGATTCCTCTGAAGAATATACAATACTGTCAAATTCTTCAAGAACACAGCTATTAATACGTATTTCAAAGAATCATTTATGATAATTTAACATATGATTAATTCATTCAGATTCATATATTTTATTGTCTTATTGGAAAACACGATCCAAAGTGACAAATTGATAAACAAAATTTATAAAATAAAAAAGTAATTAAAATATTTCAATAAATTGCATAAAAATACAATCATTCATTTATTCTATTAATCTGATTTTAATCTTATTTAAAATTTTCTCTTATTGGTAAACAAAATAAAATGCCCGCTACCAAAGTACGAAGACAGCTGACTTCTTCTCTACGTTGCGGTGTTGCCACACGTTGTACTACACGAACTTGTCTTCGTAGAAAAATGAACGAGAATCACTTAGAGGAGTCAACGTAGACTCCATTCCTACGTCGTGGCGAAAACTCTACTGGGAAGGAGAATCGACATCGCATAGCCTGTTAACGGGTGCACAGGGATACGCACACGGATTCGCGCAGTGTAGATCTAGTAGCCTTTGATGTTTGACCTTTTCATGTTAAAAGACGGGTCAACCTGGGCAGTAACAAACCTTCCCGTCCGATCTCACGAGTGCAGACGGATAATACCAGAAACAAATGTTAAATGATGAATGAACAGTTCAAAGCTTTTTCGAATATTTACACACTCAATTTTAATATCATTTTTTTGTCCAAAATACACAAGTACTTTCCGTATTAAACGTTTACGTTTCTGGCTGGTATCGGACTTTCTGTACTATATGAAATTCGTAAGTGGCTAAAAAATAGAGGGGCTTCCCCTTCCTCCAACATTATTAATTCGTCCAACGAATTAATTATTAAAACTGTTAAAATTAGAAATAAACGTAAAATTTGTTTTCATAATTTGTTGTAATTCTGACGAATATATTGAATAAAAATCAAGAATTAAAATTTTATTAACATTTCTCAACCCCAAAAAACTTTCAATAACGGGACTTTATGGTGTAGATTATTTGAATCCTTTACAAATTTACTTACTTAAAACTTCGGTTTAATTTGGTCTGCGTTGTTTAAAAATTGATGTTTAACATAACTAATTAAAAATGTAATATCATTTCTATCAATATTTGCACCGTAATATTTTAATTACGCAATTTATTTGCGAATTTCGCAAGTCGGTAATGAAGTGATAAAAGGAGTTTCTATAATATATAATTTTCTTTCCCTGACAGTCTGGACGTGCTGTTAACGCGAGATCATCATCTGTTTCTCTCACCCGACCTGACTCGCGCGCCGGCAAAACTGGTGAACACATGATCCTGTGGGCAAATCCTACACGTGCCCGACCTCTCATCCCACTCGTTCCTCCACGCGTGCCTCCTCGCTCACCCACTCAATCACCCCATCGATCCCCGAAAACTCGCTCACCCCCTCGGCGATTGAGAGCCTCGAAACGAAAGAGGGAACGAGAAACACGACCCGTCATCATAAGCGTAAAAATCAAGAGGAGGAAGATACCGCCACACCCTCCTTCAGCTCCGATTCCCATCCCAGCACCTGCTCCAGCTCCCATTTGCATCGCCGCTGCATCGGTGAGTGAAGAACGGAACGAAATCGAACTACCAACAGACAGGAAGAACGAAGATAAAGCAGTGGTTGAACATCAGCGAACTATAGATTTCAAAACAACAGGAGTTTCTCATATACAAAACGAAGAAACGACAAAGTGTCAAGGAATAATCAAGATACAAAGTTCCGATAAGTCACAATCAACTGATAAAAATATTACCGCAGAAGTGCAATTGAAGAGTTCACTTTCAACTTCACCAGAAAAAGCAAGTGGTGATTCTGAAGAAGAAAAGGGTAAAAGTTGTTCTCCAAATCGCGAACGCCCAGATACAAGCTCTAGTAAAAGAACTATAAAAGATTTTCTTCAAGAAAGAGGGAATAGGTCGGTGGAAGAGGATAAAACTAGGAGAACAAAGCTTAAAGAATTTGAGAGGAGCCTGCGAAGTTACTCACCTCCCATATCAATTGAGAGTGTTGTAGAATCGATAACTGAGTCAGAAACAGACAAATCATTTGAAAGCAACACTCTTAAACAGATGACACCTCAATTGATTGCTAGCTCAACTGACATCAGTGAAATCACCAAACTAATTGCTAACCTTAAACAGGACTTACATAAGCACACATCACGGTCGGAACACGTATTCCGACGAATATCTAGAGAGATTCCTTGTACACAAAAGAAGGATAATGAAGACAAAGTTCAGTGCCTGAATCAGTTTGGGAACAGTGGTGCAACGAAAAAGCAGCTATCTCCTCAAGCAAGTGAAATTAAAGAACGAAAATCATCTATTAGTAGGAACTTGGGAGCCCCAAGCAATCGGATGAAACGGAGTGCGTCAGCAGGTCCGATGCGGAATGCACGTCATACTTTCTTCGATGGAGATTCCATGAGCACGGATTATCGCAATGGTCCAAGAAAACATCGTCGTCGCCCGTCATGTTCAAGCGCTAGAGTTAAACTCTCTCATATGACCAACGCAACTTTTCCTCATGTAAATTCCCAACGTGAACTAAACGCAGGAAAGTCTGAGCTTCCAGTTGTCTCTAGAAGAAGTGGCTCTCCATATTGTGAGCTAAAAGGCGAAGCGGGTAGTCTCCGAGAAATAGATCAAAAGAATCCCAAACGTATTAGTAGTGCCAAAGTAAAGAATCCGGTCCCACTCGAAAACCAAAAGAACCAAAGTTGTTTAAACGTGAACAACGTAGACGTACGGAAATCTCAAAGAATTGTCTTTGTCACATCTCACAAGCGGAAACTTCAAAAGAGTCTGGATTCCAAATCAATACAGGAATTCAAGAACGTCCGTGAGATTGACAAGATGAAAAATCGTGGACCAACTAGTCTCCGGAGAAAACCATTGTTCCCTTTGACTCAAAGTACACAGTCTGTCACTGGAAGAGAAAACGAAAACGCGAATAAGCCTCGACGTGTTATACATTCCGCAAGTTCAAACAAGAAAACCCCAAGTCTTGTAGAAAAGCCGCCCACTCCGAAAGCTCAAGAACGACCACTTTCCTTAAAAGTGAGCTCATCCGATAGACAATGTAAAGGATTAGAAAAAGTACGTCCTTTAGGCAAAAGGGTTCGTGTGCGACCATCGAAAATTCTCCCTGATCCTGAAAGAAATATTTTATCACGGGAAAAGGGAGTAGACGTTCCCGAACAAGGGCGAAGACATTCCGCGAAGAGTAAGGGTATGATGAATGTGAACAAGGAACATCAAAATGTTATACAGACTAATTTAGTGAAGGATATTATCCATTGTATAGAAACTAACACATTAAAAAAGGAAGGGTGTGCTACTTATCATCCACGAAAAAAGTCAAAAACTGGTCGTAATAAATCTGTTACTGCCATCAAAGTGAATCATGTGAAAGACATTTCAAAAAGTTTAGAACATAACACTTTGAAAAAAGACAACACTTCGACCTACCAAACGGATGCGGAACGTAAAGAAGCAGTAAATAGTGGAAAGACAGCTCAGAACCCAGAGTCAAAAAATGTACAAGAAAATTTAGAAACTGAAAAGTTGGACGATGTTAAAGAAAAAATAGATGTTCCGCCAGAGGAAAACATATTGTTTGAAAATGATCAACCGCATCTTGAAATAGCCCCAACAAAAGTAATGGAGTCAAAAGCCACACCAAATCCCAACAAAAAAGAAGAAAGCGGAACTCCTAAAGAGAATCTTTCCGATAATGATGGGAAGAAATCTCCGAGTTCTTCAATCAAGCTCAAACAGAGTAACGCAAGTCATAAAGGAGATAATGTCGTTTTAAAAGAAAAAGCTACGAACAAACTCAGTAAGTCCTCAATTGGTATTAGACCATCCGCCTACTGCGAACTGTATTCAAATCTCGCTAAAAGCAATGTTCTTGACAGAAAATCAGTCCACGCCAAAGGACAGAAAAAACTATTTTTCTCATTAAAGCCATTCCAAAAACCAAACCCTTCTCATGAGAATAAGGCTATTCAGAAAAACAAAGACAAATGTGAGCATCAAGACCAATCTCAAAAGAAAGTTTCTTCGGTCAAGAATGTATCGAATACTACTATTACTTCTGTTATTGCAAGTGTCGAGAGCAAAACGGACGACAAAAATATACACAAAGAAGAAAACTTTACGACACATTGTCTAAAAGATCTTTCTGTGGGACAAAAAGTATGTTTAATAAATTCACCAAAAACTCAAGATAATTTTAATAACATGCAAAGTAGTGAGATCAATTCATCCACAACCGAAGAAAATATTAAAGAACATGATAGAAAAGGTGAATGTGAAAAGAAAGGACCGCAAAAGAAACTCCGAAATTCAAGTGCTTCTAGATCAGAATCTCCCAAAATTTCACATAAGAAGGAGGCGATTAGTCACGAGACGGCGGGATCTCGAATTCGTCGCAAAGGCAACAAGACATCTCGTTGTTCAATAAAATCAAACAATACTTCCACGAGTGAGTTGATCACCGATATAAAACGTAATAATGAACTGTCAAAGGAATTGACAGAACGATTGATCAAAGCGACCCGCAATTTATGCAGCAACGCTGAATCACTAGATGCGACACAGACACTATTTAGTCATCAAAACAGGGGTTATAACGTAAAAATCTCTAAAAACAATCAAGAAAATCTTCACTCTAAAAAGAAAGAATCAGAGAGCAAAGATGGTCACGAAAAGGATCTATACAGTAGTTCACAATTCAATACTCCACAGGCAACAAACCGTTCAGAGAAATGTGAAAAAGAAATAGGAGATAATAAACAAATGATAAAACCAGAATTTCTCGAACGAAATCGCACTCAGAAAAATTCAGAACGTCAACAGATTGTCCCCATAAAATCCCACGATGGACCATCACTCGAAGAGTGTTTTACCTCCACGATCAACACGTCCATAAGTGAAAATGCCAATACAGAATCTAAGTTACATTCCATGTTTGACATAAATGATACAACAAACCTACGAAATGAAAAAAATGACAAAAAAAGCAAAAAAATAAAAACGAACTTACCTTCCCAGAAAAGTATCGTAGCTTGGGAAGATTCACCTGTGAAAACATCAAATAATGAAGTAGCAACAAATGAGAGAAGAACTTTCAATTTTGAAAAGCTTTCCATTTCGAAAAATCCCTCGGAAAAAATTGAGGAAAACATTGCGGGATGTACTGCAATGGAATGGAGAGATCTAAATATAGATAAACAATCGTCCCTGTTGAAAAGTGACGAAAATATTAATCACTCAAAACCGGAAACGATCAAACACCAACAAAGAAATAACTTTGTAGTTGAAACAAGTGATGGACGTCAAATCAAAAAGATTTTCGAGGCGAATGATTTTAAAAATCAAATTAACGCGCAGTGTGTTATGACGCCTCAGTATAATCAGACACAATACATTCCGCTCAATGATATAGAAAGGACTCTCTTTCACAACGCCCCGGATGCGAACGTGCAAAACATTTTACTCCTGAAAAGATATGACCCTCGTTGGCCGAATGAAGTCATAACAGATATAAATGGCGAATCGCTAAGAAATTCATTCGGTCACGAAGGGTACAATGTATACCCGAAGAGGAAATGTGTCGAAAACTCTTCGGGTCTGCAACATAAGATGTCGCACGAAGGTGATATTCTGGGTTCCAGACATATGAATAAAGGCGAGGGAGCGAAAGGGAATTGCGTGGGTGGGTCGTCAGGTTCACGAGATAGACGCAAACGTTTGAATCATTCTTCGCTAAGATCCTCTCGCGGATCGCGTTCTCGCTTGAGTTTCAAATCCAGATCGATACCTCAGCGCTTGGGTGGTAGCACGAGAAAGCCGAGATCGGCGAACATGACTTGCACGCCAAGAACAGGCAACGATCTGAGAACCATATGTCAGCAACGATCACGAAGTATGTCGTGCAGTCATAGTCATTGGCGACATTCTATGGATAGTCGAGGAAGTATTAGCACGATGGATACCCTGAGGCCATCTTCGGGTCTCACGCGATGTCAACCTGAAAGCGCGTTGTTTCGATGGAAATCAGTCGAGTGGATGATGCGGAACCTACATAAACAGGTAGTGAACTGGTAACATGCGAGTTCTTCTATTCTTCGAAACCCATTTTCATAATTCAATAGCAATTAAGTTATACCAGCTACTAATAAAGTACTCACTCAAATATTAATGTGAACCTAGATAAACAGTAGCGATGCGGTACATACCTTAAAAAACGTATACACAAATATGGGATAAGGTCGTTTGATAGATTCTATTTTGGAACTTTTATCATTGTGCCAAAACATAAAACATTCAACTGCAACTAAAATTATATTTAATACACAAAAGTAGAACCTGTTATATTGATAATATTAAACTCAAGACTATCAGTCATCTCAAACAACTGAAATAGAATGGTCAGTGTCACAAGTAAAATGTACATATGTGTGATTTCTAAACTCATATGTCAACATGACGACATATGATTCAATTTATGTTTCATGATCAGAGATTCGGCTTTAATATGAAATCTTTTTACATAAACACGTTTTCTTTTAAATGACCTTTGATCATGGTATAAGTTTTGCGTAAGATAAGGCGATTCATTCAGATTAGCAGATCAACAATATACTAATTTTTCGTTCACCTAGAGTTGATATCCATATATTTCTTCCGTGTACTCTACACGTGGAGAAGATATGTGATCACTTTCGGTCAGATTAAAATGGCGACGAGTCAGAAATCGAATCCTGCAATGATCGCAGGGGTGGTAATCACTATACCACCCGTTTACTTCACTTATTCATTTCGTGATAGTTTCTTATTTATCCGACGTTATATTTTAATATCTGATAGTTTCTTTTTCTTGTACTTGTAGCATCCTGCTCTTTAAATGTCTATTTTTGTAATATAAAATTGTGTAGGTGTTTGAATAAGTAATTGAAATCGATATTACATTAACCCCTTCCAATTCTTGAGGATCACTATCAGAGATTTCCCCACTTATTTTATATTCGTCATTCAAACATTTTATTGTTAATTTCAGCATGTGTCGCAGGACTTCTTTTAAAGTAGCTCGATTGAAAGCAACAATATTCCAGTCGAACATTTCATAGTGAAATAAAACCCTGTGATAATTTTATAAGAAAATTTAAAGTGTGATCGAATGTTAAAAGGAAAAGTACGTTGTGACGCAGGTATCGAGAATTACCCATTTTCTTCCAATTGTTCCGCCAGATTTGTGATGTTTTGTGGAGACATCGCAAGATTGTACATCGCAAGATTGCAACTACTTTACTAATACTTTACATGATGTAAATATATCCGTTTCAGCAAACCATTACGATTTCATCTTCATCCGCAGAAAAAAAGTCTTCTCGTGTTAAAAAATATAAATGTTTTTAACTTGAAAGGACTTACTTTCATACCAACCCTGAACCGGACTAATTCTTTCCTATTGAGTATCCTAACAAAATTTGAAAATATCTCCAGGATAGTACTTGCTGAGATACAAACATCTTTCGCAATAGTTTTCCAACCAATTGATTGATTTCAAAACATCACTAAAATGAAGAAAAGGTCCTCGCGGATAATTAAAAAAATTGTTTTAATACATGATCGAATAATATTGTATTAAATATTAATCTTATTCGTGTGATGAAGGGAACAATAATTGCTCGTGTGTTAGTGATTTTTTCTATTAAAAAAGTAGTATAATATATAAAAGTATAAAAAAATTAATCTCCTATTTCATTTCCCATCCCGTGCTGGTGCTGTGGTCAGTTTGTATGGCTCTACAATGTTCAGTGAGACCCGTCAACTTGAACACAGACGAAGATATTACGACCATTTATTGTATTTATTGGTTCATTACTGTATTTTATTGGTTACCTCAAAATTTATGGTTTTCCTGTCACATTGAATAGCCGTGCTCAAAGCATCTTGCTTTTATTCTTATCAAAGTTTGCTTTCTACGGTGTTGACTATTTCGATGAAGGCAGTGACTGTACCATATTATAGAGTGCATTATTCTGCCGTGATTCACACTGAGTGAAGTCTGTATCATACGCAACGTGGTTCCGAAGTTAACATCAGTCATGCGTTGTGTATAAATATTTTGGGCCATTATTTTGAAAGACTTATGATGTTACTTCACTCATTTTTCCTTATTTAAGGGGTCGCAGACGGATGGTTTGATGGCTGATGTAGCGTTGGGTTTCTGAAATTACTCATTCATTAGTTGCTCGTTCGGGACCTGCACAGCCGCTGGTGACATTGCCGGTTCCTCGTGTGTGGAGTGCCAAGGTCACCCAGAACACCCCACCAGTCACGTACCGATCCATATGTCTCCCACCGCCTTGTCCACCCAGCACTCCCACCTCGGAAGAAAACAAGAAGAAAAGTAAAGACCTTCTTCATAGCGATAAAAGCTCAGGCCTCACTTCTTCGTCCGAGACAGCAGATCCCCCAGATAAAGCTAAAGGAGGATTGGAGAGCAGCGATGCAGTTGCTGGGATAAACAATATAAGTGATTTGGATGGAGGTAACTTTGGGGGTGCCGCTAGTGTCACAGGCGCTGGTGTTATTGGCGTCGAAGTCCCGAGTAACTCCAGCATGAGCGGTTGTCCAGATGACATCCTTAGTGTCAGTCCCAGCGAATTGACCACTCCACATCTAACCTTCAGTGCTACCAGTGAACTCTTCAACTGTCCGACTAGCAGCCCAGAGCTCACCTACAGCAGCGAAACCACTTCGTGTCTTCCCGTGGAGACGTTGGTGGACGGATCACCAGATAAGCAGCATTACGACTCAGTGTTCCTCACTGGACGGATGGACGCGCCCAAGACTTCATTGCGGACCATGAGCGCGGTAAGGAACAATTACTTCAATACCACAATCACACATGAACTGCCTAATTCAAAAATTATTATTACATTAAAAACTCACGCTTTCCTTCAGGGTGCAAAATAATGTATTATCCTCATCGTCAACGGCCAGGTGAAAATTGCGATGGGCCGAGACGAACCCAGGACATTCCGCTTTGGTCACATTTGTGCTGTCCATTGCATCAGCTGCCTCGGCTCCCGAAGCAGGTACACAACATTCACCCGGTTAGCGGCTAGTGTACGTACTTAGCGAGTCGCGACGGTGTGTGCAGTGGACAGTACACGTGGTGTATCATAACCAATCACACATAAATATTTAGCGTTGTCAAGCTATATTATTTTCCATAACAGGTTCCTTTCTTCGGCTATTATACAAAACTATCCTTTCAGTAATAATGTCCATAAATATTCGTCTGCTGTAGAATGTTTTGTATTAAAAAACTAACATAAAACCGAAATATAATATTCAACACACAATTGTTTAAAAATTCATACAACAATGCTTATAATTATATAAATGTCAATATAATAGTGATTTACACAACTTGAATACGAATCTTCACAACCGGTTCTTACACAATGGCAGAAACACAATGTTTTGATGCAGAACGAAATGAAAAGCAAAGAGCTCCATCATCTTATCTGCCTATTTAAACCCAAATTAATATTTTTTGAAAAGACAGGTGAGTGTATTTCTACGAAATTAACTTTTCATTGTTTACCAATACTGGACTCGGTGGAATACGCCAAATTAATCTACAGATTGACAAGTGTTTTAGAAGAACGCAACTCCATGATAAATGACCAGAAATATTAAAACATTATTTCCGTGTTATATTTTAAGAGACAAATTTCAGTAAGACCTTTGGCGAAACAAGAGCGCTCTTCGCTGCGTATTATTGACAGCGACATGTTCCGGTTCTCTGACGTTGTCATCAACAGATAAAAGAGAGAATCTGACATCTTGATCGTTCAATGAAAGGAAAATATATTAAGAAGACAGATCATTCAATTATGTTTTCACTCAATAAATACAAAAATCAATTTATTACACCCTATATGAAGTGAATCATGTAAATTTGAATTAAACTATATCAGGACAAGTTATATGAATTCAAAATAGAAGGAGGTTGGAGATGCAGGCCCCAGAATAGCTACGAAGAACATGAACCGGCGCTGATGTGGTAGAGAAATACGGCAAAGGTATCCATTCTCCAAGTACTTCGTTTCGATCGGCTTAGACCTGAGGCGAGCCTCCCTAGCCGCCTTCTGCCATCCTTTGCTGATTTTATATTCAACTATTCATTATTTTTCCGGGGATAGCTTCCGCGAATAGTATTGCTCCTGGACTCACTCTCTCTAAGGAGATGAGCATTAGAGTGGAACGAAAGAAACATAAATTTTTGAAAATTCTATTAGTGCGGAAAAACTGCCAAAAAGTTAAGGTAATCGGAATATGTCTTGAGGTGCTACAAGGTCGATAAAGTTTCGTAAATTAAACTTTTTTTTCAAATATTTATTTCGTATCTTTTATGAATAATTTAAGTCCGAACCAATAAGTTTACCCTTTATAGCTGTTTCTATTGATGTAATCTATTTATGTTGATGAGGTAATTTGTGTAAAGTAATATTTTGAAGCTAAATAAAAGAATGAACTATGAGTTTAAAATATGCAAAGAACAGACTGTTTAAAAAACAGATTATTTATTGCTACATATAAGGAATCGTTACCGTTTTAAATTTCATGTTATTTGAAGAGATAAATTATTGAAGAAGATACGATAACTGACTGAAAAGATGAAACCCCGCGAAAGACAATCCAGGTGGCGTGATAGGATTTCAAAATGACAAAAAACTGTTTTTAAATTTTACCGTGATGGAACCGTCATAAATGGTGAAGATTGGTGTTATTTTGTAAAAGAAAAAAGAAAAAAGTTCACAAAACTTTATTGTACTACCGACCCTTCAAGTCATGTTCCGATTTCTTTAAAATTATATTTTGATCCTTCGGTTTCTTGAAACGCAACTTTTCCGCACATTTTTAGTAATTTAAAAGAAAATTATTTTTTTCGGTCCACTTTCATGTGCATTATTGTGGTGCATGAGATCAGACTAAAATTCAATTGCCTTGCTCGTAATATGCAGGACTGGAAGCACCGACGCCTGGGTCACCCACCCCGTCTCCCGCGCCGCTGCTGGAATCGGTACAGAAGACGGGGTAGGCTGACTTTTTTCTCACTTTTATTGAATCGTTTCTCGGATCAGATTTTTCTGGTGAACTAATATTCTGGTCACTAACAGCTAAGGATCCGTTCTTCTAACACAAATGTTAGCCATTTTTTATTATTTGATAATACGGAGAAAATCAGTTGTACATCACCTAATGTTTTGCTTATTTGATATAAAATACTTTTATTTCCGTTCACATCGCAAAAAAAAAGCTTGTGAGTTAAATTTTAAAATCCTTACAATTTTTAAAATCCTTACAGTAATATATTTATCAAGTCAGGTTTCAATAACTTCATTTTCGAAACTGTGAAACTCGACATGTTTTTATATTTCAGCATTATATTATTTTTGTATATCATACATCCTTTACATGCAACAAAGTTTATTAGCAACTATTGAAAAGAACGATATGAACACATTTCTAAGCTAATATTACACAATTTTTTAAACGAAACAAAAAACATTTATGAGTTTACAATTAGTTGCATGCAATTCTATTACGTGTTTATACTGCTGTATAAAAGGTCTCCTTTATAAACAGTAACAGTCCGTATATAAGCAATCTCTACGATGGTCCGTTATTTGGACTTATTCCATTAAAAACTGGGAACCTGACTGATTTGTCTATTTTTGACGCTAATTGTATAAATATGTGTTACTTTGAATGATAGGAATGAAGGTTGTAGTGGAGCTGCTACCACCCTTTGTTTCACGTATAACTATCTCAAATAACAAAACAAAATTTCTTTCACAAAATAATCATATACAAACTTCTCTCCTCGATGTCTTTTCTAGTGCATACCATTTTTATTGCGCCAACGCAAGTTGAATGAAAATGGTAGACGAGGTAGCGCATTAGCGTACATAACTGGAGGTCCTAGGTTCGATCTCCGGTCCCGTCTCCCATTTTCATTTAATATGACATAATTAAGAAAGAATAACACTAAGAAAGATGAATACTCTGCCACAGGTGGACGAACGTGCAACCGGTGTCCGAAAAATCATCGAAAAGACGTTAACTGACGTCCTCCGTAAAAAGCTTCCACAGTTAGCGAGCTCCTTCCACAGCGAAACAATGCTGAACAAGCAATCGTCCAACAACAAAACACGTAGCGTATCAACTCCACATACCAAGTCATCTCCAACGCGACCTAAAACAGGAGTCCAACCCTCAGAGTCAAGAACTTCAGTGACGAAACCAACGTTTCAGCGGAACTCAGTTCACATGGAGAATCGATCGAAAAGTAGATCACCAGCATCACTCCATCAAGCAGTCACAAGCCGTCGACCGGCAAGTAATGAACCGCACACCACCAAGACTACTCGTGTATCGATGCCAAGCAAACAGAAAGAAAAGCTCTTGGTGGAGTTCTACAAACGAAAGCTCGATGAATTACAACAGTTGGAGAACGTTCATAAATGTAAATTCACCAAGGTGACTAAGGAATTCTTGGAAGCAAAGACGGCCGAACATCAGTCACCAGATTCAAGGAAGCTTATGATTCACATCCCTGGTTTGTGTGGGACGGCGATTCGAGAAAGTGTGGTGTTCGACGAGAATCCTAATAAACAGAAAACCAACAATTGTAAACTAGAATCTCATTCTTTGTTTATATCGAGGAAAACCAGAAGTCCTTCGAATGCAGAACTTCGTAAGTCATGTAGAAATCGTAATTTAGACATGATTTGATTTAATGCGCTCAGTCTCTTCCTAGACAAGATTCCACATTCATTCTGGTCAGTGTCTAATACGATCGTATTATCAGGATTATATGGAGCGTTACTTGGTGTAGCTAAACGAGGTGGTTCTATACTTTGCACAGTTTCAGTCAATTTAACGAACTCATGAAACAACGTGACGTAAACTTCATGAGCATAATATGCAATTCTCAGAATTCAGCAACTGTATATTTAAAATGACAATCATCGTGTAAAAATATTCCCGTTGCTTCATCGGTTAAGTGCACAGCACTCACAATATAAAGTAACTAGTTGATTAACTTTGCTCGACGAAAATTATAATATGTTTCAAACACTTCTATTTTCATTCATCTCTACTAAAAATGAGTCACATACTTAATTATTGTCAACATGGAGACTCACTATTGAGGAAAACATCTAAACCATTCCCTGGTAATTTTTATGTTACATCAAAAAAAATGATTGCTGTTATCTTCTGCTATACGGATACCACCCTCTGTTGGATCCAGAAGAGGTGACAAGGGGACGATGTCCCCCACTCATACCGAATCTATGCAATATTAATGCCTATTTTTTCATATTTAATAGACTTTGTTAATACTTAAACGTGACGTTTCCTTCTAAAAGTACATTTTCTATTCATTAAGTAACAATTAAACAACGTATGAATTTTGTTCCTACGGCGCGCGGCACGGTGCTATTTGCTCATTCTTGGCGATACATTCATCCCCTCCCCCTTCAGAAAACTCCTCCAGTGGTACCATCCCCACCCATCACGTAGTGCTTGACTAATACCTATCAAACTTTAACTCTTGAGCTAACAAAGGTTGTCTTGAGGCCTTTGGTTCAATATTTTCCAAGATTACAAGTGCAAAACACACTGTTTGTGTACAAGTCTTAAAAAAGTATCCTTCGAGTGTCACAAGGACATAGAACTCTCACTTAAAAATGCAGTACAATGTAGAATTATTGAGAGAGGAGTGATACAGACAATTATTGCAGTACTCGGTGTTATCCTTTATTCCCATTTGGAAAGTGTATTGGCTGCACATCACAAGTGATAGTTTGGGTCGCACCCGAGAGAAACCAAATAATAAGTAGAATAAGATGTTTTAACAACATGTTCTACGACCGAATACGGAGATATCAAAATCTTACTGCAGATTTTACATCTTCACTAGTACTGCCATTGCTCTTGGAACCTTGATCGGAATTGATGGGAAGGTTCACTGCTTATTCCGCAACATTTTTTCACTGCCCACCACGCGATCAACTGCTTTTTTAGTCAATAAAGTTTATTTTATTTTATTCTTATATTTTACTGTAGCAAAATGTGTTTCAGGAGTGAAATCAGGACGCCAACGTGGAGAAGGTGCAGCATTGAGTGTAGGAGATGCCCCCAAAGACGAACCTACCTCGGCCGGTCCTCCCCATGAAAACGCGGTTCCTATGCCAGCCGTACCCAGTACAGATCGCTTCCCTGATCAAAACGCCGGAGCATCCGCACTTTATCGGAATTCTGAACAAAGAAGTGGTGGAGGCGGCGGTAGTCGCGGAAATTCAGCAAGCAGCGGTTCCGGATATTACAGCTACGACTACAGTCCAATGTATAGTTACGATTCGAGTCCTGGTTACAGTTACGATTCATATGGATCATATGGAAGCTCAGGGTACGACTACGACTACGATTATGATTCGCCGGACTACTACGATTACGGTTATGACTCACCGGACTATTACGGTTACGGTTATGGCTCACAGGACTACTACGGAAGTAACCAGTCTGCCTGCAGAGAAGGCGAGCGCAGTGCGAGTGACTCGAGAGAGAGCAGTAGAAAGGTAGGGACAATTTGTCACTCACCTAGTTTGAGTGAAAGTCTGTGTCCCCCCACAGCCGTTTCTATAATTCTTTACCCACCTAATGAAGAAAGTGATTCTCTAAATCAATGAAAGTCTTCTCAATCGAGTCACTTGTGTTCATGATATCTATATGGCTGTTCATTGTTTGATATTTTGTAAAAAATGTATTGTTTTCTACGATACTGTTTCAAACATTTTTTCAATAAAATGAGTAAATTTTTTCTCAGAAATTAAGAGTAACATTTTTTAAATACTTTTAGTCACTAATGTTTGTTATATCATAATATTGGCCTTCAGAGATTTCGATAGGAATACATTTGTACACTGTTGAAATATTAGAATGTTTCAAGAAATTTACATTGAGTTTTTAATACCGCACCTGTAGACATACATGAAAATATTCATGACAAATAACAATTTTTCAACCTTTCAGGAAATAAACCAAATAAAATTTCAATAATACAACTTATCATATCATCATTTTCTTAGTTTCAAACAATCGAATTTCACAGTATAGAATACTTCTGAGAGGTTACAAAATGAGTTATATGACTTAAAATTGCTTAAACTTCTTTTTTCATTTATAAACAAAAAACAGAAACGCAATATCGCTGCATTCTGATGAAGTTATTGAATTAACAATGGTGAAAAAAAATGTAATTTTTGTTTATCATCAAGAACTTAGAATTGATGTACTGTATATGTACGAAATAACGAATTATTTTAAAATCCAGGCAGAAGGAAATACACTTTACACATAAATAAACAAAGCTCATAGTTAAGTCCTCTGAATTCTTTGGATTCCGTTTCACTTTTAGGTTGTTTACTCGAAAACAACGTTCTTCAAAACTTTTATTTTATTTTTACTTCTACGGTTTGGTCACACTGATTATTCCTTCCATAGTCCTTTCGCCTCACGTAACACAATCCAACTCTGGCGGACACATTAGTAAGCTTCATAGGCAACAGTCATTTGGGTGAAGATTCACACCTACCAATTAGTAGCCAATTTTGATTGTTTTTCTGTTCCTGTAATTCTTCAATATTAACCATACTTTGCATTTTTATTGCAATATCAACTTAAGTTGACTTTGAATTTTCATCGGTTACTTTTTCCGATTTCCATGAAAGAGATATTCAAAATAATTCATTTTTATTACTGGAGATTCTGTCTTAACGAACAAATTACCAATATTAATAAGTTAAACAATTATCCATTACAAGAAACAGAGGAACAATCACCAATTCACTTCACGTCGAATGTATACGACGAAAACATAAAATTACACAACTAAGAGAATGCTTTTTAATTTGAGTTAAGACAGGAAAATGTTATCCCTAGATTATTATAATATGTTCGGAGTATTGTCGATTATAAAATTAGTTTTCCAGATACACTTAAAAAACATCTGTAAAATTCACGAGATGAAAAATTATCATCTTTATTCTTTTATACTATTAAAGAAAGGTAAACATTTGAGGCAAGCAGCTAAACATGAAAATTAATCCAAAAATTAGTCGGTATATCATTACAGGTGGAATATTCATTATCATAATTCAATATATTTCTCCAAGAAGGAAGATGAGTGTATTATGTTTTCTCACTCTACTAAACTGTTAAATAAAAACAGCTTTAAAGACTCTATTAAGTTATACGATTCTTGGTTCTCTGGATGAAGCCGGGTCGAAGTTGTTTCAGTTTTGCAGAGAAGGATCCAGGAATTTAAAACGTGAAACTCATCGACGCGGCGTCATCTGGTCAACCAAAAATCACCCGACTTCATCATCCTGAGTCTATGGTTACTTAGAAAATTTGGAATTTCAGAGTGAGTGTCGATATCGGAAATGTAATTTTTCTTTTTCTTTTAATTGCAAACGCCTGATATTTGCTCCCTTGATTTATCAATATAAATAAATGAGTAAGGATAAACATCACATCATAAAATCTGTAGTTTTTTTGAGTTCAAGCAATTATAAAAGATTACTTTATGATAATACTATATGGATACAATTTCAACATAAGCACAAACATGAATAATTATTTTTGAAATATTGCCTTCAAATACATTATAAATTGTTTCAATATTATAATGTATATTAAGTCTAATAATTGATATAGTAAGTTTGATAAAACTTTACAAAACCATGTTTGTAAATTTCAGTCGAAAACCCAGAGATTGAAAGAAGGGATAATGGGATGTTTTTGCATGGGAGGACGCCCAGAATCATCTGCTTACGAAAGGAGCTGTCCACCACCACAGGTATAGCTTCTAGAATTAAGTAAATATTATATCTTAATTTGTACGCATATACTCAGATGGAATCACCTTGCGTGTTGTAAATTATGTTACAGCTCAGAAATTCTGGTAAGGCCCTAAACGTCTATGACCGCTTAAAAACAATGTAACNATTCTGGTAAGGCGTTTCCCTAAACGTCTATGACCGCTTAAAAACAATGTAACTGACTTTTGAAATATCAATAATTTCTTTACCGATAATGAGTCTGCTTAGAAAAAACAATGACAACGAATCGTATATTTGATTAAGAATACGTGTAAAGTCCACAAAACCATTTCGTAAGAAAGTATTTTAAAGTATATTTCACAGTCCTTAACTGAGTAACCCCTGCTTTACTAGCGTCAAATTTAACCTTCTCGTATTCTTAGTATATAGAAAATATTGTAAACGTGAAAAAATTCGAAATCGAGATTACGACGGAAATATCCGTTTTGGTGATTCCTGGTTCTGAAAAAATGTTTTTCGCCGTAACGTCCGTCCGTCTGCCCGTCTGTCCGCTGCAAATCTGAGTAAACGGATGAATCAATTTAATTCGCATTTCATATTTACAGTAGTATTTACTTGTTGTCGATGCACGTGCTCTATTTTTTTTAAACAAAAGGTACTTCACATGAAGGTCAAAGTTCTTTTGAATGTTTCTTAAAACCGGCTTTAACAATTTTGCTCGAATTTTCTGTACGTAAAGTACAATTATTATGCATTACATCCGCATTAGCGGTATTTCGCTTGAAAGACAGTAAAACAATTTCTGTGTCCTACACTTACACATTAGTTTATAGTTTCAAGAAGCTTGAATAATATTTAGCAATGTAAATGGGCCAAGAAGACTTAGAATACACTTTTCGTAAACTGAAATGAAAGATATGATAATGATAAAGTACATAGGAGGACAGCAAACACACTGCAGATACGAAAATACATCAATTTATATCTACAACGAAATTACATTTACATAACCTTTTACAATATTGATCGTAACGTAATCGTACTGACATGTTGCTTTATGTTTTGAAATAATATTCTGAAAGACAGTAATACGTCTACATAGCGACTTTGAGCATGAATAGAGCACTGGAGGACGACCAAAATATAGAGGTCTACGCCAGAAATAACTCTTTCACTATAGAATTTTTTCTCACTCTATGCTGGAGACGGAGAAACGTATAAGAGAAAGTATGTGCATTGGTTTTGCACCACTAGTTTGAATTGTGTACTACTATTCTTTTAAATCAACGTTGAAGAGAAAATTTAAATATTATTTCAAAAAATCGTTAGAAGAAATGTGTAGAATTTTGAGCTCTTGGTTTTTAAGTATCGGCGCTCCGCGACTAAAAAAAAACGCTTTAAAGAAATAGAAAAATCTATATCAAATTTGGAAAAATCTTTCTGAGGTCAACACGAACCAAACAGGTAGAATACGTGTGCAAAATTTCGTAGTCTACGCTTGGGAAAAAAAATCTTTAACGTTTAGTAACAAATATACGAATGGAATTGCATAAAAATAGTCGGATGATGCAATGGAGAGCACGTGAGTCAATTTGCGAAGCCGCACGACTTTTGCTTCCCGTGACTGAGACAGATAAATGATCAAAAATTAAATTAAAAAAAGTCCATTACAAATTTCGAAATTGTTGATGAATATTCTTGGTTCCGTTTCGTAAAACACGTGTGTCGTATTTCGAAGTTCTTGGTCTTGCTTCAGACTCAAAAACACACTGTCTCATATTTAAACGAGTCAATTGATTACTTTTACTGGTGATAACACTCATTAAATTCTGAAATATATCTCATAATTAGCGCATTTAATAAGTTCAGTGTTTTTGTAGTTAAATAGGTGCATGAAAATGAAATAATATTTGCAACTTTTTAACAAGCATGTAGTGTACTTACTAGTGGGCTGTGAGAAAATTAGCTGTTATTCTAACATGAGTGCCTATTAGTGGGTTCACTGTACTGGGAAAGTAGCAATTGGTAAATAAAACGAACTACAGTTTCAATTTCAGTTGTACAATATTACAATTTCGAGACAAGAAACGTAATAAAGGGAACATAAATGTGGCGTTGTATGTCGTTGCAACATAAATTTTGAGAGTTAATATAATAACATTCTGTGTGGTTTTCATTCAATAACTGTGTGTGTTACCTAAAAGGATGTTTCGGAACTTAAAAATCCCAGACCCACTTAGTCTGCTGTAAAATTAGAATCGGATATATACAGAATTAAAATGTGGTCAGCGCGTGATACTGTATTTTTCGTGCCTAGGCAGACTAAGCTGTAGTTTAAGGTCAATATGCCATTTTAAAATGCCTTGTATTTTTGGTCATAGAATCCAGATGCCAACAAGACAGTATGTGTGCCTGCGACCTGCCCTGAAATGGCTCAAGCGGCAAAACCAGCTGGCGGATGTCCTTCCTGTCCTCACTGCATGGCTCAGCAGGGCATGAGTATCTGCGGGATTCACATAGTCCCATGCCCTGAAACTCCTTCAGCTCCTGCAGCTCCTGCAGCTCCTGCAGCTCCTGCAGCTCCTGCAGCTCCCCCTGTCTGCCCAGGAGCCATTCTCTCATGCCCAGGAGCCATTCTCTCATGCCCAGGTGTGAACAACGATCATCCCAACTGCAATGAGAAGGGGAAGGGAACCGATGGGAAAAAGGTAGCGTAGCAGGAAATTTCTAGAAGGATGGAACAAACCTTATCACACCTTATTTATCAACTTTGAGAGGCTCCCGCGTCGTAAGGGTTACAAGAGAATAGAGAGATGAGTAAATTTACCAAGACGACGGCATCGTCAGGGACCGAAACAACCGCGGCAGTCACCGATGGAGGCAGTCTATTACCGTGAAGGCTCCGCTATAGATATGACAGCACTTACACTTTAGCGTTGACTAACTTTAAAGTATAGTTCTCGATCTCTACTTTCTCCTCTCTTCTCATTCCTGTTTTCAAGAGGTCACGTCATCACACCTAGTTGATATTTTATTTTACTCCCTCCCATATGTAGTAAATAGAAATTATTGTGCGAGTTAATTTACGAGGATGAAGGGAAATACATTTTGGGCGTCTGTTAGACTTTCATTGGTGTATCCGTCCAACCGTCTGAGCACTATACGATTCTGACTATATAGATCAATTAGTTTCTTTCATATTTTATCTATAGATGATGCTCCTTCCTTTCCAATAAAATTTTTATGATTAATTTAATGAGTACTTCATTCAAAGATCAAAGTACTTCTCCAAAGCAGCTCCAAGGTGTTTTTAAATTTTATTCGCAATGTAATTAATATGTATTCCATTTATACATGTGGTATCTTGGTTCTTAGTTGCGTATAGATGCAATAAATTTTGTATTACACTACTAAATCAGCCACTAGTATTGATCACCATTTCTCGACAGAACTGTACGAATCAGAGGGAGAACTAAATTTTGGAAAACTAGAAAGATACTGATAATGAGAAAATATAGATTGAAGATGCTAATTGATACTAACCAGCGATGAATTATTATCAAGGACTTTATTCAGTGTTAAATGTTTGACTCCATTGATTTAGCTTCCATTGCGATGCAATTATAGGAAAACGTTATTTTATTCCTTGGAAGCAAATGAGTAAATATATTATTTTTATGTCGCCTAAATGTAGGGTTAAGTGTTCAACTCGAGGGGAGAGCAGTCATAAAAAGCAAACCATTCGCATTGTTTATACACATCGATTCACCTACGATACCAATTTTTGCTGACTATTACAAGATACTGCACAACTGAATGTTATTACACGTGTGGATGTAAAAAAAGAAGGGACTTCATAAGAGGTACTGTTACAAAATTGTCAAAAACTGTTTATAAAATAATGCCTATCTTGGTATATGTTCTTTTTTTAGTTTAGATCAATTAATATCTCCCCTTTTTGTTTTAAATTACGTGACATTTCAGAAGTATTTTTACAAAATTTATTAAGATGTTTTGTATTTCTTTTCTACACGTTTTTTATTCGTGTTCTTCAAACACAAGAAAAATATTATTTAATTAATAGAATGGGATAGTACTTAATCTATTTGATCATTTTAAATATAAAAGATTACTTAATAATTTAGTCGGCATTGTCAGGTTGGAGAGACTCACAATAAAAACAACCTTTTCATTACAAAGATTGATACCAAAAAATATAGAGATAATTAGGAGGATGTAGGTAATAGCAACGACAAGAAACAAAAACCCAGTTTCATGAAATACAACTCTCACATTAAGAACACATTAGCTCCTAAAAGAATGAGTACGTTGTTGAATTTCCTTAAAGAAGACAAGAGGAAAGTGAGATACACATTGCACAAAGTGTCCATTGGAACGTAGAGAAAGTAGGTATTTTAGTGATTGTCAAGGAGAGGAGTAATGTTATTTTAAAAATTTGCTGGGTGCATAAGAGCAACAAAATTCAAAACTAAGGAAGATGTGTTTAAAAATTCTACTATGTAAAAATAAGTAAAATGCAAAACATTTTAATTTATGAAATTTTGTAAATGATTTGATTGTATATTACATGCATATTGAATTATATTGTAGTCGCAAAGAAGGAAAAATATATCGGTAAACCGTTGACAATGTAGAAATAATGTACCTACTAATAATAAAGTTACGGCTGTTTCGTTTTGTTTAAAGAATAAAAATGACTTACTTTTGAATATAAAGACAAGCGAATAACACTTCGACGAGATTTTGAACGTTCTGGAACAAAATACCGATAATCTGATGCTATTACACATGGCTCTGTCAAAATTCTGGCCATTTACTTGAAATTCATGAAATCCAAACGTAATTGAATACAAATTCGTCAAAAAAGGAATTTCTTGAGACTACCACGAGTATAATACTCAATTAGCACTCTTAACTCGAATCTCTATAAAGAGTACGATTTACTCCAGGTGAAAGTAAATTAAAATATATGATATAAATCACATGTTGCTTGTTTCACTTCAGTTCAATTTGAAAAATGAATTTCCGAAATATGACGCAACAATATGGGATTAGATTACGGTAAATTTCATTCTTCGCAATAAAATTTTTCATCCATAAAAATCGTGAAAACCGGATTGCAATTCGTTATACACTTACGTTATCCAAATACGGATAAATGTAGCCACTGATTTCGGTGTAACGGGTTGAATCAAATACTGAAAAAACATTAAGTCAAACTGACTTTTAGTCCCAAATGTCCCATCTGCGACTGGCCATTTTTTCAGTGTTCCTTCGAAACTTTTGACATTGATAATATGATCTGTGGTATTGATGATATGGTCTCTTTGATGATATATTTATACAACATATTTTAATAATTATTCTAACTAAATCGCCATTGATGTTTGTAAGAAAAAACATTTACCAAATCTTGACTCACCTTAGAGTGTCGAATGTCGTCCCTTCGTGGTTGACATAAAAACGCTAAAAACTTAAATATCTATGTCGAATTTAGAAAAAAACATATTGTAGCACTACATAAACACACTATGGGGAACATGAAAGTCACTGCATTAGTCGAAAAACTGAAGAAATTTTAAATTCAATAAAAATACATAAATCGAGATTCGAAAAAAATTCTAGTTTATGCACTTGGACCCACCGTGTAGAACGCTTCTGCCAAATTTCAAAACACTGAGTTTGTTTGTACGTTTTCTGCGCTCCGCAACTGTTTCCAGAAAGCTTTATATAAAGAATATATTTTGAAAAGAAGTAATTAAAAAAAGTGCTGTTTTAACTTCTTGCACTCCTCCTGTTCAACGAGTATGTGATGGACCAAATTCCTAGAATGTCTCTGTTACACATCGGACCGTCTTTTTTTTGATCCCTTACACAGTTCTCGTGCAGATTTCGATAAAATACTTTACACTTTTTTTTCTTTTCTCTCCCACACTTAATTTTTACTTTTCTTATTTTCCCTAAAATAACTCAATCTTCTCTCTCTTAATTTCCACCAGGAATTTTACCCTTTCTGGTTTCTCAGTTCTCCTTTCTGTAGTCTCATGCACACGCGACAGCTTTTTTGGTTTCTCTACCATTTACCTTTTCTCATTTATCCCGCCAAGTAATTTTGGGTCATCATTATCTAATTTTACTAAATTTGTTCACTTCTCTGCGTTTTACTAAAGGAAACTTTTACCTAGTCCCACACATATAGACCTCGTTGACAACTCCCAAATTTTAGAGTGTCGCGCAATATTTTTCCTTCTTAGTTATACAGTGCTTAATCAATTTCTACAATTAAATGAAGTAACAATATTTAACGAAAACAATTTACAAGACATAATTATTTTATATTAGATTCATAATACGATAGCTAAAGAATAAAATTAGTGTCACATTTTGGAAAATAAATATGTAATTACATAAAAAATATTTTCAATTTTGCCTTATGGTATCGGAATATTATTGTATTCAAAATATAATACTAATGACAGGAATGTTCTGATTATATCCTAACAGCAACCTTAGAAATAATATTCGAAAAATACGTTCTCGATTGCATTTCATTTATAAATAGTTTATAATTAACAACTTTATTTGAAGGATCAAATACTTGCAATAACTTTGTTTGCAGGTCGCAGATAGTTCTTCAGTTACAGCCAATTTAGCATTAATTATTCCTATTCAACCGGACATTGAAGCAACACCTAAAGAAACAGAATCAACTGTCTCCGATGATGTTTTAATTGTATGTAAGAAAGAGGATACAAACTTCTCTCAAAATGAAACAACTGCAGCAGCTGTCCCACCGTGTTGTGGCTCCCAAAAATCAACGCATGAGAATCTATCACGTTCCAGTGAGTGCCAACCTAATCTACTATGTACAAATGCATCAGGACCGAATCCTCTCACTGTGCACGGAGATACCTCCCACGAACTTTGCTCCTGNCAAATGCATCAGGACCGAATCCTCTCACTGTGCACGGAGATACCTCCCACGAACTTTGCTCCTGTCCGGTGGTAAGCAACATACAAGCAAGACCATGTAGTTGCCGAGACGGGGTCAAAAAAAATCGAACGAAAAGACTCAGCGACCGTCCGAGAAGAAATCAAAATGCGGCAGCCCGCAGTTCACCGCGTCAGGCGCGCAGTTCCCTGCGCCATACACGCAATTACCAAAGTCGTAGCTATCGCGCGGAGAACACGAGAAGCATCGATTCATTCCGTAGGAATGCTAGTGACACCAAGATACGATGTTTGTGCGACGCTCGAGGAGACAATCTAAAGAATGAGGAAGGAGAAATACTTGGGATCTTGGAATTGAACCCAGTGTGTAACATTTATGACGTCGCGCCAGGAAGAGAAGACGACAATAAAAGAAGGAAGAATGCTGTGAACGAAACACCTCGTCCGCGCAAGACAAATGACATGGAAGTTCCTTGTGCGTGTAACGTAGGATACGGAAACGTAAGTTAAAGTGATTACATTCGTGTAATTGATCTCCCATCTCGGGCCTGTATCTATGCATTCATCTTTCTCACGATTTGAAACCCAAAGATGAATGCATAGATACAGGAACAGTTTTGTATATTACATCTACGAACATCTCGGAATTAGATCAAGAGGATCGGTACAATCGGAGAAAATACTCACATACCCAGAATAAGTCATTGAAGTGTTGAATAAGGTTTACTAAGATTTTACATACATTCTGCTTAAATGCCACTGGAAACTAACAAAAAAACACTGGTTAAATAACAAAAATTCCAGTTGAGCTCTTACCTCAGTCCATAGGAATTTTTATATCTCGTTTAAAGCAAAAATTCATTATATATTTTATTAACTTTTAAAGATTTATGCTATACAATGAGAATGTTGCATTCAACTTGGAATTTTATGCTGAATGACAATTCTAACCTACGTGCATACATAATTATAAATTCGTTGAGAGATGGTGGTAATGGAGTGGGTAACACTCGTAGCGCTTATCTTGTCATTGTATTACCCGTGGTTTGAATCACCCCTGGGATACTCATTACTTTTTGTTCATATGATTTTTTTAAAATGTGAACATTTCCTTTGTAATCAAGCTATGTTTTATCAAAAACTTGTTCGTTTAAATTTCGCTCAGATTTCTTGGAGAAATTTATGAAGTATTTTCTCGCCGTGAAAACAAATCGACTTTGCGTCTTTTAAAACAGTCCTTTATTTTTATAGAAATCTATCGTGACATTTTTTAAATATTTGTCATATCCATTTTTGTCTATTTTAATATAGTAAGTAATATAAATAATACTAGAGGATAATTTATACATTTAGCCAGATTTATCGAGGAGAATTAAAAAGAAATATTGAACAGTTTCTTGATAAATTACAGATAGATAAGTGCTTATATTATCTCACATTCATTTGATATTTACTATAAATCTTCTTGAATGAATTATTATTGAATAATTGATCATATCTGTGATAATAGATATATGACAGAAATATGACCGTGTAATACCGGTTTTATCTTGTGTTCATACCACCCTCAATCCAAGAGTATTTTAGGTGTCTGAGAATGAAGGGCGCCTGATGTTTAGGACAGAGTTTATTTTTTGTATGTTTTAAATTTCATTTGTATTGATTTCTAGATGTCCTAGATATTTTAAAATTAGTCTACATCTCTTATCGCACATTTCACTATTTTTCTGTTTTCTTATACTTTTTTCATTTATTGTGAAATTCATCCTTTGAATCTCGAAACCAACCCACAACCAAAAGTATAAATCTATTTTTAGTGACGCAATATGAGAAGGTGGTAAAAAATAATCTTACGGAATTTCTTATTCTATTTACACACATGATAAAATGGTTTTGTCTTTCCATAAAATTATGATTTTTAAAATTTTTGAATTGATTAAAATATGTATGAATGTTCATTTTTTAAAATATTTGTGGTGTGTTCTATACTTAGCAACCCTGCTTCTACGACAAAAATAAAATTGTGATTTTGCGAGACAATTCAAGCTACGGAGTTGCTAGTGCATTAGACTGGTCTTCAACATGTCCTACAGGTAAGATAATAACTATTTTAACACACCAATAAATCACTGATTAAATTGACAATCATGCTTTTGTACAAAATTTATTCTTCAAGGTTTGATAATAGATTCAACAGACATTTATTCTCCGAAATAAACGAAACAATTAAAAAAACTGATTTATTTATTGACTGACTAAAAACGAAATCTCCGAAACTATTAAGCCTACAAACTTAAAATTTGACCTGTAGGTTACTTTTAGGGTGCAGACCTACGCTAGTAAAATATTTTACGAAAATCCACTCATAAGAGGATGAAACTGGTTTAGGATGTTTTATGTATGAATCTCTTCATAACTCTAAAGTGTCTGGAGCTATTTCAACCACACTTGATACGTAGATGAAATCGGGTATCAAACACTATGGGGGAAGAACACCCCTGGCACCCGTAGGGAGGGTGTGGGAAGAGGGTGACATGCAGGGATAATGAAAAAAATCTGTTATTAGATCTGAAACAATGCTTTTCGGTGTCGCTGAGTTTGATAACGACGCCCTCGATGCTTTGTAAGTTCACAAAGAGTCCACATTAAAGATAACATACCTTTAGCATCTTTGGGTTAAGGGTGAGAATGATTAAGAGACAGGTAAAAATAATCATAAACGACTGATATTGGTAATGAACAAATCATTTTTGGAACGGTTGAAGTGAAGTGACACCCTCATTACCACATAAGTACACGATCATCTCCTATAAGGCATAACATACTTTGCGTTGGGGGTGAGAAATAGTGTAATGTAAAATTAATTGAAAGTGACTGATATTAGTGATGAGGTCTTAGTTTCCGTGGCCCCTGAAATTAGTGACATTCTCGAACAAGACAAAGTCCACAATTAACCCGTATAAAACCCAGGGAAGGGGATACTTTGTTTAAATTATCGATGATATAAATCAGTGAGGCGTTCATAGTTGTCGGGAATTTTGAGTTGATAGTGAAATCCCAATATCGTGCAAGTCTAAATTTAGCACTCAAGGAAGAAAGACACCACTAGCATCCCTTGGCTAGGGGGTGGGTGGAAATGAGAGTATAGACAAAAATTATTGAAAACTAATTTTGAATTATAAAAAATGAAAATTACATCGGATCCATAGTTTTAGGGTTGATGAGATATTTAAACTGTCAAATGTTGTTAAGTTTTAATTGAGATCACAAAAAGGCACCCTTAGAGCTTGGAGGGAGAAGGGAGGCAAGATACAACGTAGAGAGACGGATATTAGGGTCGAGTACGTGGTGTTTGTGTATTCTGAGATAACGTCATATTTCGAATGACATTATGTACTCCTCAGACCAAGAGAGGTGAACAACACCCCTGAAGGCGGGAGATCGGAAGAGCGTGACACGAAAAAATCAAAAAATTCTTACTACGAAAGGATTTTATGAAAATTCACCCTCAAAGAAATGAAATGCAAATCGGTGTTTTGTAAAAACTTTTTCTGAATTACATCAGTGAAAATAATGAAACACCAGTTCTATCAAACCTCCAACGTTATTGGATAGCATTCTCACTGGATATCAATAAGAATGTGAGAAAGAATAAAGTTGCAGGCGTATTACAAAATTTACGTGTGCAAAGCTGTGGAAACTTAGCTAGTAGTCCATTAATGCAGCTGTAAGGCTCCGTCCCGGCGTTCCAGAAATAACAGAGGTTTTGATCTCTTCGTTTTCTTCTTTAATTAAGATAGGAAACTATATTAATATCATCATTGTACTAACAGCTCCGTTTTTGGTGAAAGTTTCAAAACTCTAGTTGTAAGGGAAAGTGCCGAAATACCTTTCAGAAAATAGCGTGCGAGAGGACAAACTGGGAAAACTAAGATAAAAAGTAAGAAATGGACTTTATCATATATATTTTTAATAATAATATTTATATTGTCTCGTTATTCTTTACTATTATTACCTATTTTCTTATATATAGGAAAATAGTTAATAACCCAGGTATTGTCGTTCTGATCTGATACTGAGTTCGAATGTAAATAAATAAACACACACACACCTGGGTTATTAACTTTTTGTCTTCTATATTCCGTTTCATCTTTTATATCCTGTTTGTGTGATTCCTGATACTTCTATTTCTTCGAGAAATTGTGGTAAACCGTCAGAAAGAGAAGAAAAGAAACTCGTGGCAGACGGTGAGCGAATTCATCTATTCCAAAATAAAATCAGTGGTAAAAATTTCTTCAATGTGGGGCCCAATCAATCGGTGACGGACTTTCACAACGGTATCCAACATTTTCTTATACAAAAGCCTTTATGTGTATGTGGTTTTGTTGTTTCAATATGTTGAGGCAAAAGATCTCTTTTTGATTTATAAGTTAACTAAGCTTTTAGGCAAATTTTCAGTTGCTTTTGAAGAGGTCCAGCTTCCTAGTCCGGTATTTTCAAAAAAATTCCACACAAGTCGAAACAAAATTATACCCTATCATTGATAAAAACAACCAATGCGTGAAATGATAGAAATTATAAATAATGCTTGTTATGCATACAGAGGAAGACAAGTCGTGGACCACAACGATGCTCTCACGACTTTCGAGCATTATTTGTAGTCCACTGGAATTCGGTGCAGATGGGACGCCTCTGGGTACAGATACATTCTGCTGCCAAGCAGCGACCGAAACTCCAATTATGCCGACTTCAGACACGGGAGGACAATTTCCGAACGTACCTCCCATTGTACCTGAGCCACCCCCTGCAACATCTGCACCACCTGTGCAACCGGCACAACCTGTACTACCCGCACAACCTGTACAACCTGCACAACCAGAAAAACCTACACAGCCTTCACAAGCGATGGTTGCAGGTGCACTATCGAAGGATCAAATTGCGTCATTGTCACCTGTGAAATCTGCAAATGCGGGTATTTAAAAATGCTGGTTTCAAAAGACATTACTGAGTAAAGAATGTTATGCGGATCGAACTTGGTTACTGAGTAAAGAATGTTATGCGGGGTGACGAAGTGCCACCCTTACTCTTTCGACTGTGATACATATTTAATTTTCGAGTAGACATCAGAGAAAATTTCAGTTTTGGATTAAAAACGATTTGAGCAATCGACGAAACATTTCAGTACCATTGCATTTAGGGTGTGCTCGTCTTGAGCACGAACACGAAGGTATCTGACATCTATGATCAAGAAATGATTAAAATGTTGGAATGGTTGGGTATCAGGGTCGAAATATTTGAATGTGTGCTTTCCCCTATCGACACTAAATCAGTTTTCTTTACTGTATTTGAACTATTTAGACGTAAAAAACACAATTCTCGAAATGTGCTTAAATTTTTTAAGAAGTGGCTAGCAGGGGGTGCCTTCTAACAGGGTAATTGGGGTTAGTAGTTCTTAAAGATGAATAATTTTTTCAGCTTGACATCTCGGAATGAGCTATCCTTAACATTCTTGTATACATGTTATTGTAATTTTCAGTCCACGACATACTTGACGTAAACACGACGTAACGCGAATAAGGTAGCACAAACGTTCTATAAAGGGAATCTCACATGGAGGTATCTTAAGCTAAAATTTCACATCGATACATTTTTAAATATAGAAGTTATCGTGAGATGAATGTATCGCAAATTTTGCCTCGAAGTACATAATAAGGTGTTTCGTCACCAAAATCACTACATTCATAAACAAACTATGACACATTAAGACATGTTTAACGCCAACTTGAAGAATATCATCAATGTCATTTCACTATAAGAAAATTTATTATACTTGAAAATATAATTTATGAGTATCACGTTAAGAAATCATAGGGAATTGTAATAATAAAATAAATGTTTCTCTTTCAGCGAATGCTTGTCAGCTAATTCCTTATCAACCATTAACTTGTCAGCCGATCGTAGTATCACAGCCCATGGAATCACAAGGAGCGAATGTGATCAATCTGAGAGGATGTTGCAATGGAGGGGGATACTACGTAGCGGGGTGCAACAATTGCAACTGCGCGAACGCTTTCTCTGGTGGTGACTTGCCAATTGTAGTGATGCCGGAAACGTTGACAGCACAATGTGACGATGATTCGTTCACATACTATTACCCTCCTTGTGGCTGCTGCGACACGCAAGACCAGTGTTCAAACCCTAAAGTTATTATAGTTCAAACTCCACAAAGCGGCGCTTCACGTAATTCTTGCAACTCAGCAAAAAAGATGATTAGCTGCTGCGATCGATCAGGTGATGATGATGAACAACGTTGCTGCGGAGAGAGCCAGAAACCCCTGAAGTCTTGTTTGAAATCTCGTAAGTCAGATAACAGTATTTCATTCGACTCGGAACAGTGTCCTAAATGTCCGTTTCTTCCCTCGATTAATGTGAATATATCCACGCATGATGGGCGCTCAGAAAAGAGTGATTCTTGTTGTGCCGCATCGAAAAGTTCGAAATGTTGCGGTACAGTTTGTTGGGAGAAAGATGTCGATCCACGCGAGGCAACGTGTTGCATACAGAGACCGAAGGAAAATAAAAAGGAATGTTGCTGCGAAATCCCGAAATCTGAGTCTGTGTTGAGCACTTCGACGTGTTGTAAGACACATTCTATATCGGGGGAAAATTCCTGCTGTACTACGGAGAAGGAATTTAGAACGCCTCCCCCACCCAGAGCAATGTGCTGTAGAACGGAGTCAGAGCCGAATAGAGGGAGGTGTTGTAAAACTTGTCCCGCCGAGGATACATCGTATTGCTCTGCGTGTGACTATTGCACGTGCTCCCGATCAACTCCAAGCATATGTGATCGCTGCGCGCTTTGTCGCTCCAAACCAACATGTACGGATCATCAGCAACCTCGTTACACGTGCTGCCCAAACTGTCAAACCAAAGGAGTTATCTACGAGTCTGTTATGTATTGTGATGACACCGATTCCTGTTCTTCCCGTCCCAAGAAAAGTACTTGTAGCAACACTTGTTGCTTTCCTACGGAAACATGTCGTTCTTGTAGCAACACTTGTTGCTTTCCTACGGAAACATGTCGTCCTTGTAGCAACACTGGTTGCTTTCCTACGGAAACATGTCGTTCTTGTAGCAACACTTGTTGCTTTCCTACGGAAACATGTCGTCCTTGTAGCAACACTGGTTGGTTTCCTACGGAAACATGTCGTCCTTGTAGCAACACTTCTTCCTGTCCTATGAGAACGTGTCTTCCTTGTACCAACACTTGTTGTTATCGTACGGAAACTTGCCTTCCTTATAGCAAACCTCTTTGCTGTAATACATGTTGCCAGAGAGCACCTAATACATGTTGCCTGAGAGCACCGAGAGAGAATCAGGATTATATTAACTATATCGTAATAGATCCTGGTAACAACAATAACACCTCAAGTATCTGCAATTGCGAGACAACTCAGAATGTTGAAGTTCCTCTAAGAAATGATTCAACATCTGCAACAAATCCTCCAATACCTGCTACGAGTCCTCCAGTGCCTGCAACAAATCCTGCAGTACCACCTTGTGTGCCTGCTTTTCCAACTCCAGCGTTTAACCCTGCCTCTAGCTCTCCTGCAGCTACAGGTTAGTGCAAGCACGTAATATAACTACATAACATTTTAAGAAGTATATTTATTAGAGAATCATGTGTTGATTAATATCAGGATTATTATTATTCTTACAAGAGAAAACGTTTTTTAATGCTGTATTTTAAATAGTAAAAGTTAAAGTAATGAAATGCAATAATTGGTGTAAACATTTTGAGGTATTCCATTTTATTTACGCATTGCGTAAATTAAAAAGAAACAATATTAGGTACGAATTGCGTAAATTTTTATCAACTACATGCAATGTCCCAAAAGGATGATATCATTTGGAAGGTTCGGGAATTTAATTTCAAATAATGCGTTTTCACGTTATCTTCATAAAATACGTAAAATACCTTTACTGCCTTTTATTATTAATCGATCTCACGTCAACATTTATAAGTCTCGCGGTTAAAATTAAAATAGCAGATCTCGTGAAAATAAACTCGCGAGTTTCAGTCACTGAGTTCTAAGGTGAGTCCAATAACCTCCATTAGTACATTCTATGTCTCTAAATAATACGTCGTGTAGCGAAAGTAGGATTAACGCGATTCAATTTCGAATATTAACGGAAACTTAATCAACAGAGATATGCATAAAGGCATACGTGAGTGTATCCAACTTGATGACAGATTCTCGTCACATATACTTGTCTCAGATTTGCCTAGAATGACTCTTTGACAACTTGTTTTCTAAAATGGCATCAACGGTGCCCGGTTTAGTGATTTGCTCAAAGTGAAGAACCATTTATTGCCAATTTTGAAACTTTTTTTTTTGCGTAGTCTTCAAAAAAATTAGCACACTCGTATAAGCTAAGAGTTTCATAGTAACTCGAATATTTCTATAATAGGGATATGCGGGTTTGTTCCACTAATAACAATATTTTCACACATCATTCTCTGTAGCTTGTGTGTTTCTCTGATTGAGTTTGTGGGAGGTGGCTGCTTAATATAGACAAAATAATGTAATTGAATTTATGTTTCATTGTGAAATCCTTTTTGCTGGAAGAATCAAATTATTAACTATTTATGCTCTCCTTTCCAGGGATATCAGGATTACAAATGCCTGCAGTTCCAGCTATACAAGAACCAGGAATGTATTCAATTGTGCCTTATGAAGCAAACACGGAACAACAATGTACTCTCCGCAAGGTCTGTAAAGGTTGAATTGAAAGGCGCGCTAAGCATGCACGTAGCGAGTGACAAAGTCTGATTAAAAAACGACTTTAAATTAATGTCCGTTCTCTTTGAAGATATTTGTTATCTTTTTTTAAATATCCCGGAAACATTAAATTAAAATAGGGTACTTGGTAATTGTGGAGCTTTAGCAACGTTATCAAAGCATGATAAATTGAAAGGCGTTTCTATGTTGCTCATTGTTTTATTGGTATAAAGCTTTTTCGGCTGCATAGCAGCCATCGTCAGTAACATACAC
>NNCF01126783.1:419824-436434 GCA_002313205.1 Laupala kohalensis
AAAAAACAAAAACAAAAAAACACCAAATTCTGATGGTTTATACATTTTCTTAATTACTTTGAGTCTATATTGAACATTCCGAAATTGCATTAGTCTAATATTTGAACAGTGATATTCCACTAAATAATGAACATTATTAAATGACAAGGAAACAAAGAAAATTTACTAAAGATTAATTATAATATTTATTTTATTTTGATTCCAGGATCCAAATGAGTTGATGGAAAAATTTAATGCAAACATAACATGTAAGTTGAAAAATACTTTACTTTTCTTTGAAATAGGGAAACATAGATATATTTGATTACATTACAGTATAATACTAATTATGACACACATTTATACAAGTAGTGGCGTACCGGTAGGTGTCTTTTCTAGTATTTCTTTCATGATGTATTCTTAATTAAATTCCATTTTTGAAACATGGAACAATAATAGAGACGATAGAAATGGAGGAAAAGAGCATTTAATTTGATCCAAATTAGTATAATATTTTTTGGTTATTTAGATCGAATTATGCAGGATTAAGAGATGTGAGTATGCCAGAACACCATTAGGGGAGTCAAAATGGGTACTCTTAATTTCATGTGGGTAATTTTTTTTTCAGTATATCATCATTTCGGCAAGATAGTTTTCTCTCTCAGTGAATAGAATCAAAAACTGAGAATGTTGTCAAAGGTTTTGATTTTTTACAGATATAAAGCCTGAGAGACAGTTGTATAATTACTCAATTGAAGCATATAGACGACTTATGTAATTTCCATTATTATTATTATTATTATTTATTTTCATGAACGTTTTTTTTCACAACTTGTAGTTGGATTCAGGTCAGGTGCGGGGTATACCAAGCACCCTCACCTCAAACAATGTCAAAATTTAAAAATATTCTGTCTATTCTACAGGTGTTAAGGATGGCTGCTTTTTGTAAAGTTAGAAATATGTATTTTGGGAGATGAAGCCGATTGATGCTCAGATGCAGACTGTGAGGGATGACTCCAGTGGTGGACAGGACTTTAGGAACTATATATACACACTCCATATTCAAAAAGCGAAGAATTTCTGTTTTCAAATCTTCATATTTTTTTAATTTTATCATTGTTAGTAGTTTGTAGGTTGTGGGTGTTGGTTACTGCAATATCTATGATGTGCGTGATTTTCTAGAGTTGGTCTATTAGAATAATATCTGGTCTGTTGTTATGGATTGTCTTGTCGGTGAGGATTGATTTATCAAAATAAATTTTGTACCCTCTGTTATCCAAAAAGGATTTTGGGAAGTACTTGTAGTACGGGACAGTGTCTTCTATTAGTCCATAATGATAGATAATATTAGCAACCTGATTGTGTCTGTGGGTGTAATCTGTCGGTGCCTACAGAGTGTATCCTCCAGTGATGTGTTTTATAGTTTCTGGTTTAATTTTGCATCTACATTTGTCATCTGCTATGTCAGTGTCTTGCAATATAAATTTTCTGAAGTATTTTGTGCTTATTACTTGGTCTTGAATTGCCATGAGAAATCCCTCCGTTTCAGAGTATAGATCCACTTTTGTAAGCCAGGTGTTCGACGCAGCTTTGTCGATATGAGGCTCATCTAGATCATGAGGATGTTTATCATGGTTTAGATTTCCATTGGCTAATTCTCTGACTGATTTCAACGTTAATTTCATTTGGTTGTGGAGAGTGGACTGCTAAATTTAAAGGAGTATATTTCATGTCAGCTGCACATACGGTCATGTAAAAGTTAGATTCTTCCTTCCTCTGGTGAAAGAAAGCTCGGAGTATCTTTATTTGTGAACTGTGTAGGTTCTCCAAATGGAATATGCCCCTTCCTCCTTTCTTGCGAGGCGGTAGGAATGGAAAATGAATTAATTACTTTTGTAGAATTTCGGCCATTTAAATCTGTATGCATTAATTTCTCGACTCGATCTTCAAATTATTCAGTTAGTTGCGTTTTTATGCATGTATGGTCTATGCAACTAGATTGTTGTAGTCCAAGATATGTGTACAATTTATTTTCTTCCATTCCTTTAATAATTTCATTGTCATTTGTTGTATAAGGTTCTCTTTTAATGTTACCTTTGAAAATGGCCAATGTTCTGCATTACCAAGTCTCATTTTAATATCCTTACTGAATGTTTCTACTAGTGTGAATAAACGATTAAGCTTGGTTGATGATGATAAAAATATTTTAATATCATCTATATACAATAGGTAATTGATATTGTGGCTTTGTTGTTCTGCAGCTTTTAATTGAAAATCACATCTCGTACCATTCAGGAGATTAGAGAGTTTGTTTAGGGCAATACATAACAAAAGAGAACTGAGTGAATCTCTTTAAAATACTCCTCTTAATGTTAATTCTGCCAGTTGTTTTAATCTTTCTGCCCATTCTTAAATTAATGGTTCTATTCCATTTTTCCATTATTACCTTCTGAAAATTTATGAGGGTTGGATTTATTTTGTACATTTAAAGGACTTGATAAAACCAAGAGTGCGGGACTGAGTCGAATGCTTTTTCATAATAAATATAGCTGCACAATAAGTTTTTTTTACTTGGACTTGTTTCAGGATGACCGAATTTATGATAAGTTGTTCCTTACAGCCTTTGAACCCTTCCGGTTTCCCTTCTGCTCCTCAGCTAATATTTAATTATGCTCCATGTGTGTCCTAATTAACTTCGCTATACAGAATGTCATGATTTTATAAAATGTTTGGAGGCACGTAATTGGTCTACATATGACAGAATCGGTACTTTCTTCCCCTTTGGGCAATAGAAATGTTCTTCCTTCTAAAAGAAAATTTGGCATTACTTGTGGATTGTTTACAAATTTATTCTTGTAATGTAAAATCAAGGGATGGAGGCAGGTGAATTTTCTGAACCAATAATTTTGAATATTGTCAAGGACTTTTCCAATTGTGTATGTATTTTATGATACTCTTAAAAGTTTCAAAAGAAATTTCATGAAAAAACATTGTGTGAATAGTCTCAGACGAAGTAATCTCATCATTGATCCATGGTGCATCATTGTGTGTCTCATTTTTTGACCAGATTGAAATTATATTATTATTATTATTATTGAGAATGAATCTAGATGTGTGTACTGGTCAGATCAGTAAAATTTAATTTCGTCCTAGCTTTACCTCAATGTGCAAGTTGGGATACACACATTTTGTTTGCCTTAGTGTACGAATAATTTATTTTAAAAACATACTTTTCATAGGTTCGAGACTGGTAATGGATGCAACCCCACCTGATGAAAACACCGCACCCAATCCATGTCCAAATGCCTGGAATGGGAGCAGTGCACCGTGCTCTCCTCCATCATCGCCTCTCTGCATCTTTCCCCCAGTTTCCTGCGCAAACCTTGAAAATTTCCAAGCTCTCATGTCAGCAGTAATGAAGAAATTTAAGCACCGTTGCACGGAATTGCCTAGTAACTACAACTTTCGAGAAGGGAAGGAGGATGATCCAGACGACGGTCCGTATGAGCTAAGAGAATGTCTATGTGAGACATCTGACCAGGAGAATTTCCCCTCACAATTACAATGCCGCACAAGATCAAAACTAATGCCACCATCCAAGGTAAAAATTAAATATAAATAATCTAAGTGTTATAAGAAAAAAAATCTGAAAAATGTATATTAGTACACACAAGTACACGTGTGAACGTTTTATTACATTTCAAAATACAAAAGCGCAAACTTTTACGATTTAAAACAAAGAAAAAAATGCTCTTCCTTCATGCTTGATGTTATTTTTATCAGAAATATATGAAGTTAAGATGTTCTGTATCATAAATATTAAATCATACAGTTAGTGTCAACTAAATTCAATGCACTTCTAATTATCTTCCAAATTACCAACACTGCACGGATGAATGAAATTGTATTTTTTCTAGGTTCTTGAAGCTGGAAGGCAATATAATGACCAGAGAAGAAGATGGGATTGAATGACGTTTAATTAACTTATACAATTTAGGGAGTCGCAAACATCTCAGACCACAATATTGAATGAGTTTTGTTTGTTTGATCAAGAAGGCGGGTTGTGTATGGCTACATATTGGTTCTTGAATATCTCACCATGCATTACAGCTAAACTATATTCCATCTGAAATATGTATACAAAAAAAAAGGCGACAAAATAATTATATACATTCTAAAAATAATTTGGTATTTGAAATTTTATATACGTTTCTAAGAAAAAAAAAGTTATAGTAGTTTTGTAGTCTCTTTTACATCAAATTAATAGCAAAAGTTAGTTCAACGGAGTTCTTACAACAATAAAAAACCTGGAGTGTGGATCAATCACAATTCTCCAAAAAAGATCTTAGTAATAAAAAGTCCCAACAGCAATAAAACTAACTCGAAAAATAATTTATGAATGTAAAGTGAAACATGAATAATTATAAAAAAATAAAAAATAAAACGGATGAATATGTATAAAAACATTTATCATATAAAACGAATGCTGCCTAATTTCATGCCAGCTCCTTCATCTACAGGTTGCAGGAATTGTTATCTTCCACTCAGAACTCTTTGCATTTGTCTCATGGTCTGATCTAAATAAGACACCTTCAAGGTAATCCTTTTTTGCGTAAGAACATTTCGCAGTATCTCAAAAACGGAGCGAAGTACGAAAATGCTAAATATCTCCACGCAGAATTTAATTAACAATACAAAAATTATATTCATTTCTTTTTTCAAAACTTTAATATTTACCAAAACGGAAGTAAAGCGCGGTGTGTAAATGAAGTAGGAAAGCTGTCCAGAAGAAGACTCGTATTGCCAATGCATTCAAAGTCAAATATCAAGTTTGGTTTATTTAATTAATTTGTTCGTGAGTTATCGGATAAACAAAATTCTTCGCACACGCACACCTACTACATTAGACATCATTAGAAACAAAATTAAAAATAGACTCTCCTGGAGCCAATTCGTATAGATCTAAAAATATTCCGTTCTTTTCGACCGATTACAAAATTTATTGTCAATAAGGCAGTTACAAACTGCGTATGACGACGTGGAGGACAATAAAATAGTTTACTCTCCGGAAGCAAGCAAAGGATCATCCTATCAATTCCGATCAAGGGCCCTAAGGCAAAATCGGATTCAAAACTTTAAACAAAAGCTCCTAGATAAGATTAAAAGTTAGCTACGAGTTATATTACTCATAGTATGTAAATATGTTTGTAATTTAACACACAAAAATTATTTTACATGTACGAATTATTATCGAACTATAGATCATTCTGAGTATAGTGTTTACAAATCATAAAAATTCAAATAACACTAAATTCATGATTTAATGTTACAATAAACACAACCCTAGACACAGCCTAGTGAACCCGTATAAGAAATCCACCTCTACCCGAAGGAAAACCGGAGCAAAACCCGGGCCAGGATGGGGCTACAAAATTAATGTACACAACCGTGACAAAGTTGAGTACACATAAAACTAAATTAATATGAATCATATGACACAATAGTCATGCAAGAAAATAGTTTTTGAAAAGGTATTTTAAAAGTACTACAGCAATGGCATGATAAAGTAGAAGACGGATTTAACTTTTATTAAAATCCATAAATTTTTTTACACTGTAGAAGCACTGGTGCGGGAGGTAGTTTTTAACCGCGGATTTGGAGAGATTCAATTTCATAATATCTTTCATATTTTTGGGCAGGGAATTATATAGAACGATTCTCGAGTGATATTGTCCTTTTTGTCAAAGAGTGGTTGACTCTCTAGGGCGATGGATATTATTACTATTGCGAGTATTGTGTTTGTGAACGAGACTGTTTAGTATGAAGCAAGCGTGACACTTCAGTAATTCGGTCTTAACAAACACGACCGTTTCATAAATATAAATGCAGGGAAGTGTTAAGATATTTAATTCCTTGAATAAAGGTTTACAAGAATTTGGGGAGTTAAATTTAAAAATTATCCGAACAATCCTCTTCTGAATTCTGAAAGTTTGAATGCTCTGACCGGAATTGCTACAGAAGGTAATGCCGTAACGTAAATGGGAGTAAACGTTTGCAAAATATACGTGGACTAACATCGTTAACTAAGATTCGGAATACTCTGCAAGTAAATAGCTTTGTTTCTGAATGACGACGCAGAAGTATTTTATTTTTAGTATAAGATATTTCGACCTGTTGATATCTATCTTTTAAATAGAAAGTTAGCCATTGATGTGGAAGTCCACGAATGCCTAAAGAATGCAATTTGGAAAGGAGAAGTTCGTGATCGATGACAACAAATGCTTTGGATAAAGCAATGAAAACACCTTGAGGATTTTCTCCAGTCAAGAGATGTGGTAACATTGTTTAAGAAAGAAAATACGGCACTTGTAGTGGAAAAGGATTTCCTAAAACAGTGTTGATCGTCAGAGAGAATGTTATTTTTTTTATTAAAAAATCTGGAAGACACTTATAAAACAATTTTTCTAGGATTTTTGAGAAAGTGGGTAGTGGAGATATTGGTCGGTAATTTCCAATATTAAGTGTGTTTCCTTTCTTGTGTAAAGGTTTCACTTTAGCTCTCTTAAATATCTACTTCTGAAAAATAAAAATTAATCAAATTTGGGATGTCCTGAGGATTGGATACAATTTTGCCATCGTTTAGTAGAGAAATATTTTTTTCGCTATATTCAGAATTTGACGTGTAATTTTTACCAATATTCCACATGGCTTTTGTCCGGTTGTTCGATTTTGGTACCTGCCTGGCGTTTTCCATAACTTTAGCTGCATAGACTACTTTTCGAAGAATAGACTTATATTAACGAAAATAATCATGGAATTCGGGTGGTTGGTTATAGGGTTTTGAAAGATAATATAAACGGCGTTTGTTTTTTGACGAAATTCTTATCCCTTGGGTGATCCATCTGTTGTATTTCTTTGTGTTAATTAACTTGCGTTTTGTGGGAAAGCTAGAGTTGTAATGTTTTAGGAATATTGAGATAAATACATTGAATTTGTCGTCGGTGTTTTGGCAATTGTAAACATCTTTCCAAGTTTCCTCACGCAAATAATTTGTAAATGTGACTAAATTTGTGTCGTTAAACTGTCTAGAATATTTGTAAAAGATTTTATGTATTTTCAGTTTATCTGTAATGGTCAACAGCTGATGATCGCTGTATTCGGCACAAAACACTTCAGAGAAATACGAGATTTTATTGTTGACAATAATCTGATATAGCAATGTTTGAGATGAACTGGAGTGGAGGGTGAGGCCGTTTATCGTCGTTACAAGGTTGAAGGAGTCGATAAGATTCTTGAATCGATTTGTGAGTGAATGTGCAGAGTCGGATGTACTCAGGAACTCGATGTTGAAATCACCACATATAACGATAGATTTAGTAGATTTATGTGTGATATGTTTTAAAATAATATTGAAGTTCCGAAAAAATATGTCAAGATCTGATTGAGGAGATCTATAAATACACAAAACAACAATACCGGTGTTGGTCAGATTAACTGCAGAAAATTCGAACACACTATCTACGCAGAAGTTGTCGTAACCTCGCAGTGGAAAAGATAAAATATCATTACGAACGTCGATACACGTACTTCTGTGGGGATTTTTCCTTTAAAATTTTGCCGACAGAAAGAATTTGCTAAATAATAATTAGAAATATCAGTGTCATTGATTTTTTTAGTTGAAAGCCAATGTTCTGTGAGGCATAGAAAATCGAATCGATTTTCGTGTACTAGAACTTCAATGTCTGTCAATTTGTTTGAAAGGGATTAGACATTATGATGAAATATAATTATTTGATTTTCCCGAAGAGTTTGTGATTCCCGAGAAATGGAATCGACGTTATATTGCGGAGAGGAATTTGAATTTGGTACAGATTCTAGTTCCGGATGAATCCTGCACACTACACCCGAACGCGATTGACACCGAGTACCCCATCGTAAAGTCCTTGGCAGTCAGGTGTAGTTGCAAATAAAAAAAATGTGATTTTTATATGAGCACGTTTGATTTCTGCGTGGAAGTGTTGGATTCATCTCTGGATAGCCATATTTTACGTGATTTTGGGCGGTTGTGCTTACCAGTGTGTGGTTTGTGAACAGGTTTGTGTACTCGAAGGGAGGAGATGAAACGAGTAGGAAAGGGAGGAAACTGGGACACATCATCTAACACACTAAACCTATTCTGAGTGAAGAGTTGGGGTGGTGCATGAGTCGTTGTTTGAACCGTGTGATAGCAGTTGGAAGGACGGCGAGTATTCCTGACTTTAGTCCAACCGCCGACCGTGTTCTTATTGACCTCTTCCAGCGCAATGATCCGTGTGTCAATATAATGTACCAAGTCATTGTTCGCCTTCTGAAGATCAGCTTTGAATAAGTTGAGGAATGCGATAGTGTCCATTGTTGTGATTATTTAGCAATTTAACGACAAAAACAAATGAGAATACACGAAAACTGTCAACTAACAATTAATGAAGGATATTATTATAATTATTTATTTATTACTCCGCAAGTTACAAATGAGATATGAAATAAATATACAAACAAACCGAAGACAAAAATGATTGAAATAATAATCGACGACAACTGGAAGTTAATTAATTCGACAATAACTACTCTTTATTATGTTAAAACGTAAATAAATATGTTAAAATCAAGAAAAATCAATTGTAAAATGATGTAATAATTCTATGAAAGGGGAGGTTTTTTTTGAAATTTAATTATTTTGTGATAGAATGTGCACGAGAAAAATTTAAATGCATCCTAATATTTACTCCTGATGCACCAAGAAACTAAATTAATAATTCCGTTTGTACTTACGTAAACTTTATCACACCTTTGAGAAGCACATAAATGAAAACAATACGATGTATATTAGGTCCGTTAGGCTTGATAAACCTTAGGAAATGTTTTTAATGTTTTTTTCACTTAACATACAAAATAAACAAATTTTACACTAGAATAAAGGTAGGAACTAAATACAACAACTTAATCAGAAAAATTCGAGAAAATTACAATAATTAGGAGGATTAAACTGAAAAATACAGAGAGCTCATTTACAACGCCAGGAGCAGGCTAGCTAACCTCAAAAATTTATAATACCTTCCTTGTACATACTATATAATTGGAAAGTAAAAAGGGCTTGATGAACTGATCTAACCCTGTGATCGCGCGAAGAAAATGCGAAGTAATCATCTATTTTCTCAGAATATTTTCATAGCTACAAAGCGTGCATTCAGATTATTCAACTTAGACATTGCCTCAATTGTTGTATCGCCTCTATCCCGCGCGTGATTCTTGAAATTCTGCAACAAGGAGATTTGGGTGACCACGCATACTTTATTTTGCAAGAACTTTATTTTTCTTGCAAATTGTATTTTATGAATCAGTTAGGTTTACAAATTCAATTTATAGAAAGAGCAATTATTTAGGAGTTTATTCATAAAAAGTATTAAGAAATTTAAAAATGAACGACAGATTTCATCCACCAGATCTCTGAGGTTCCATTCCGAAGTGAGCAGTCAAGTACTTCTGATTGTTCGAAATTGTTTAACGAGAATTATAAAAAAAATATTGGGGATACTTTTAAGATTCTTATCAATTCAGAAATGTTAATAAAATGTCGTTTTTACTGAAATTAATTCTTTTATAATAATAATAATTTATTAGTCTGCTAGTGTGCAATTCTCTGTGGGAGATGGAAAAGAAAACATACATAAAACAATAATGCGAGATTAAAATAAATCATCGCTTAAATAGCTATAAAATACACACAAACGATATAAAATGATAAGAAAATCACTACACAAGGTTACAACGAGAAAGAAATCAGATTTAAGAATTTAATTATCTACATGAGTGTTTAACACAAAACACAAAATTCTGCCAGAAGATTCAGCTAGAAGAAGTCTGAGCTGGAACCAGACTCCAAGGAACAGCGTTTTCACAAGAGTGAATGCAAAGATCACTTCAATAAAAAATATACATCTATTGTTGAAGAAGAATTAATCTCATTGGAGCTTATAAAATACAAGATTTCATTGTCGTGAAGAAATTCAATTGCCTCGCCAATAATATGTTCAATCAAGAAATAATTCACACTATTTATAATGTGAATGTTAAATAAATGTTTCAATATGAAAAAATGAGCATAAAACAAATTATATACGATACAATACGTATTTTTTATTCTTCGTCTCGTGCTCGTACAAAGGCACCCTAAAAATATACAAAAACAAATGAATACCATATTATACGACGGTCAAGGTCGAGCTACCGCCGCGCTCTCTGACGCAGGAATTCAGAAATATTTCCCTCGGAGCCTAATAATCAGCCGGTCACTGGCGCGCCCTATTGGCGTAAGTTTAAACTACACCCTTTCGAGGCAGTAGCAGCTGTGATATAATTTACTGCTGTTCCCGGCGGTCAACAGCTTACTGAAGAATATTTTACTATATCTTCAAGGCGGGAACGTCAATTCTGCCGAACTGCGCAAGCGCGTGTCGTACCTGCGTGCAATAGGTGTTTGTTCATTTCAGGTGTACTTTTTCTGTTACCTTCAGGACCTACCAGGTAAGTCCGATGATACCGGTTCTTTGATTAAAAAATGTGTGACGAGGGTCGTTCCCGCTGCCAGACCTCATGACAATTCGACAATCGAGTGTGAGGACGGGTATACTGCGGCAAAAAGATCTTTCGGCCGAAACCGTAGCAAGAAAAGAGGCTTCGGACGCTCACGAATCGGTTTGCGCCGATCACAGCCCCAATACCGACTAGGGACACCACTGAGGATAACGCTCAGCAAGATAAATTAGGCTCGGCTTCTATCACCACTTCGGTATCTGACACTAAGGATAGGACTTTAAAAGTAGGACAAAATGCAGGGAGTGCTGCTCTCCTCCCCCATCCTTCTCACTCCCCAACAACCACCACACCGTCTTCCTCCAAAGCAGTTTGGAGAAATGGTCGCAGAGGAGGCGACATATGTGGTTGACACCCGGGAGCTTCTGCGTGTTCTGCAGTCAGTCTCCAAGTCTAGGCTGACACGCCGGAACACACGTTTGAACTTTATAGTGCACGTGCCAGATTACGCTGACTACCAAGCGGTCGTCAGCAAGTTGTGGGTTCTCCAGAGTGAGGACCCCAAGACCTTCTTCTTCCATCGGGTCACCGAGGAAAGATGTCACCGCTTGGTGATTCGCGGCCTTCAGCCAAATGAAGACCTCGAGTCACTTGGCGGTGACAATGACAGACAGGGGGTGAAAATATTTCATCTCACTGAGCCTCAAGAAACGAATGTCAATAATGGTCGTGTACACCTTGGTCTGTTTGTGGTGCAGATAGAATTACATCTGTACAGACTTATAANTGTTTGTGGTGCAGATAGAATTACATCTGTACAGACTTATAAGTGTAACATTCAATATCTGGGCAATGTTCGCGTCTTGATATAGGAGTGTCACCGGTGCGAATGGATTGCCCATTGCACCAGATGCAAGGCGTGGGGCCACACACGCTACCATTGCGGGCGGGAAGTGGTATACCCACTCTGTGCGGGTATCCATATCTTGACCAACTGTACACCTCGACCCACCAAGCTGACTTGCAATAACTGCGCAGGTGACCACTGCGCCTCATGATCCGGCTGCCCGGCCTTTCTTGCGCAGAAGCAACGCCGAGTGGGGCAGCTAACTCGAGCACGAAAGCAATGTGAGTCGTCCCAGGTAACCCGCAGGGCCAATGCCACCGCACGCCACACTGTAGCTACAGCGTCTCTCTCGAGGCCAATGTCTTTTCCTGACATTGTCCAGGGCTGTCCACTTCTTCTATCCCCTCCTTAAACCGCTTCTTCTACTCCATCGGTCCCTTCCTTGTACTGTGGCATCTCCCTTGCGGACATTCAGACACTATCTGAATTGTTTCTATTTTCCAACGGTTTGATCTGCGTGACATTGTAGACGCAGTTAAAAACGTTCTACCCATACTATGTGCCCCTGACTCGTTCCTCCCCAAGTCACTTGCTGCCTTGTAAGCTTTGTCTTCCCTATTCTAAGTGGCTTCCCAATCTTTTATTTCTTACGCGTCGTTGAACTGCCATGGCATCTCCATCTTGAAGACAGCTGAAATCCAGCAATTTCTTACTGACATCACTATCCAAGTCCTTCTCCTTCAGGAGACATAGATTACTCCCTCATTCACTTTTTATCTTCCGGGCTATGACATTCATCGTGATGATAGACTCAACGCTATCCCAAACCTTAATCCCTGCGGTGGTACAGCTATCGCTATTCGCAAACCTATTCCTCACACTCGTCTTCCAACTCCTCCTCTTACTTCTCTTGAAGCCACGGTCTTGGAATTTGGCACTCCAAGGGGACCAGTCATTCTGAGTCACTGGAGTCCTAAAAAGACTCTGGACAGTGCGGATCTTGATTATCTCTGAAGCCTAGGTAACTGCATCGTCATCGCCGGAGATCTCAACTGCAACCATATCGACTGGAATTTACATAACGTTTCGGGGAGATGTTTTCCCCATCTTCAGATGTTTTAGGCTTCTTTTGATCATTTAGTACCAAGTACACACAAATTGAATCTATTATATTTACTTCAAGTTATGATACAGCATTAAACATGATAAAGAAACACAGAAATACATAAATGTACTATCGACCCTTGTTTCCCCCACAACGACATACGTACCAGGACGTTAGCTGGTACCACAAATTACAGATAAGCCTCAGTTCACTCAGTAGAGCCTAGAGGCCAACAACAGAAAATAGACGATGACAGAATGACTCGAAAACGTACAGGAACCAATCATATAATGTAATTTAGACAAGTTAAATAATTTTAACGCAATTATCACATGCATCATATGAGCGTGCAGGTTTGTACTTTTAACAATTTAAAATTCAATAATGAGAAGATTTTAAAATTAAATAACATGTTATGGTGAAGTGTTGTTCTGTAAAATGTCTAACGGAATGTTTGAACATAAACCTTTTTAGCAAGATAATGTATGCAATGGTTTTCACACAAAGGACTTGGTACTAAATCATCAAAAGAAGTCTAAAACATCTGAAGATGGGGAAAACATCTCCCCGAAACGTTATGTAAATTTATGAACTATCAAGTGTTTTGTACGTCCAATATAAAGTGTTGTCTAGAATAAGAGCACTGTGAATCAAGAATAATAATATAAGACAACACCACTTCTACCTGGTCTATTATTTATGTCATGTTGTTTATTATTATGAATATATTTATCACAAGAAGCACCATGTCAATTTATATCATAATTATGGTCATTACACTTTAATACAATTGATATGGTATTAATTTCCTCCCAGGGAACACCACCTTAACAATGCACTGTCCGTGCGGGTGACGAGGTTGCGCGTACCATCTAAGCAGAGAGCTATGCCGGCGGTAGTGTAACTATCAGCAGGGCCACCCAAGCCGGACAGGTTTCAGCTGAGGTACCAGACGAAGTGTGTTCCACAACAACCTATCTTCTCCAACAAATTCCGCTTCCTTACCACTTGCTGCTTTGTAGGAGGGGGAGGGATCCCCAGGGGTTGAGGGAAGGAAAACACCGACAGAAAACTAAGGAGGGAGAGGGGCCTCTATAGGTGCGGTGAAACCAACTCCCCTAAGGGCGCAAACCCAGATTCCAAAGACCGGTGCTCTTGGAAGGGGGTTGAGCGTGGGGTTGGCGACCCCATCTTGGAAAAAAGCATTCTCACGAACCCTAACGATGTGCCTCAGAATCTGAATCAACCCTTTCTAAGACGACATAGCAATGAAACACGGATAAAGAATAAAGGAAAATTGAAATTGAAAACCTGGAACGTAAGATCTATGATTCAACCAGGAAAGATGATAGAGGTGGCAGAGGCAACCAAGAACTACAACTATGATCTCATTGCCTTTCAGGAAATAGCAAAGAAGATAAAAAGGACTTCACACTATACTATTCNTTTCAGGAAATAGCAAAGTAGATAAAAAGGACTTCACACTATACTATTCAGGACCTAATAAACGAACAGGACAATATGGAACTGGTTTCATTGTACAAGGAAAAATAAGGAAAAGTGTAAAACGTTTTATACCACTGGGAGATAGGCTCTGTAAAATTATATTAAAAGGAATGTTCCGAAATATTACAATATATTTTGAACATGCTCCAACAAAAGAGAAGACAGATAATGAGAAAGATACTTTCTATGATAATCTAGAGAAATAATGTAATAAAGTACCCAAACACCACATGATATTATTAATGGGAGACTTTAATGCAAAAATTGGCAAGGATCAAAATACACCTAATGTAGCAGGGGAATATTCTCTTCACACGGAAAGTGTGAATAGTGACAATGGAAAAATGCTGATCAATTTAGCTATGTCAACAAATTTAGCGATAATGAGCACATTCTTTGAACATAAAGACATACATAAACATACATGGAAAATACCAGGTAAGACATCATACAAACAAAATTCTGGCCAATAGACAACACTTTACATCCATAAAGATGTCAGATCAGCTAGGGGACCAAATTGTGAATCGGATCATTACCAATTTGAAACTATATATCATTACCTAGTTGAATAAACCAACAAAACTTCTAGTAGAAGGAGAATCAATTGATAATCAGTGGAAGTTCATTAAAGAATCAATAATAAATGCTGGAGATGATACAATAGGGAAAATACCGTGGAAGCAAAATTTAGAATGGTTTGATGAGGAGTGAAAGAAAACCTTAGACGAAAGAAATAGAGATAGACAATTAATGATCCAAAGAGAGGCTAGATCAGGAAGGGACAGATATAAAGAACGCTGAAAGAGGGCCAGTAAAATAATATGACGTAAGAAAAANAAATTACATATATTGAACAACTTCATGATAATGACAGAAAATTTTATGAAGCAGTTAATAATATGACAAGGGGATATCAGACAAAAAGTAATGTGCCGAGATAAAAATGGAAAACTAATTGAGGATCAACAGAAAGTATTGGAAACGTGGACTGAATTCTACGATGAATTACTAAACACTAATGGGGAAACAGAAATGCATAGAAATGAAGCCGAATCATTGGAAAGATTAGAGTATACTGATAACAATGAAGAGATAGAAGCACCATCAATAGACGAAATGAGAGAAGTGGTGAAGAAGATAAAGAATGGAAAAGCACCTGGAGAAGATGAAATAGTCGGCGAATTGATAAAAATAGGAGGAGAGAAATTGATAGAGGCACTACATATACTAATATGTAGTATATGGGACACAAATGAAATTCCAAAAGATTGGAAAGAACGAGATAAATCAGAGTGTAAGAATTATCGAGGAATAACATTATTAAACATTGCCTATAAGATCTTTATTTCATACTGCAGAAACGAGTAAACGTTTTCGCAGAAAACATGATTGATGAATATCAATGCGGATCAGAGGATCAACCGATCATATATTTACAGTCAGGTAAATAATGGAGAAATGTTATGAATTCAACATTGATTTGCACATACTGTTTGTGGACTAGAAACAAGTCTTTGATAAAATCAAATGGGATCAACTTTTTAGGGTATTAATGAAAGAAGGAATGCCAAATAAACTGATCAAACTAATACAAACCACTATGTTTGGCTCGCATTGTAAGGTATGTGTTGAAGGGAAAATAAGTGAAGAAATTAGTATAACATCATGTGTTAAACAAGGTGACTGTCTATCTGCTACTCTTTTTAACATTGCTCTCCATAGTGTAGTTAAAGAACTGAAATATCATTTACAAATCTAAACCAATTCTTGCACATACCGATGACATAGCGCTGATATCAAGAAACCAGGATGCATTGGAAGAAATGTTTAGAAAACTTGAAATGGAAAGTAAAATCATAGGACTTAAAATTAACGAAGAGAAGACAAAATATTTGAAAATGTCAGCCACAGAAACTAGAAGAAGGGANGAGAATGAGAATAAATGGATATGATTTCGAGGGAGTCAGCGATTTCACATACTTTGGAGTAAAAATTAATAATAAAAATTGTATTCCAGATGAGATAAACGAACGAATAGCGCGAGGAAACAAAGCTTACTATGCCAACATTCGACTTATTAAGTCTGTTCTGCTGACTAGAACAACCAAAGTCAAGATATATAAGACTCTTATTAGACCAGTAGTCACATATGGAGCAGAGACATGGGAACTAACCAGTAGCGATGCTGAGAGACTTCGTAAATTCGAAAGAAAAATTATAAGAAGAATTTATGGAGCACTTAAAGAAGGAGAAAGGTGGGGAATAAGATATAATGATGAAATAAACCAGATCCTAAAAAAGAAGATATAGTTAGATTTATAAAATGGCGTAGAATCTCTGGGTTGGGACACCTGCAGAGAATGGGAATGGAAAAAATGCTTAAAAGCATCCTAAAAAGTAAAATCCATGGAGTAGCAAAACGTGGCAGACCTCGAAAGAAATGGCTCCAAGATGTTGTGGATGATCTGAAGAAGATGAAGGTGACTGGATGGTGGGAGAAAGCAGGGAGAAGAGATGCATGGGGACACATCGTGAAGGCAGCACAGGTTCACATCGGGCTGTAAACCGTTGGAAGAAGAAGATGTTGTTTTTTTTTTT
>NNCF01126784.1:0-39009 GCA_002313205.1 Laupala kohalensis
CATGATTGTGTTGTCTTATGGCTCATATTAATTTAGTTTTATGTGTACTCAACTTTGGCACGGTTGTGTGCATTAATTCTGTAGTCCCATCCTTGCCCGGGTTTTTCTCCGTTTTTCCTTCGGGTAGAGGCGGATTTTCGATACAGATGATCTAGGCTTTCTCTAGGGGCGTGTTTATTATAACAATAAATCGTGAATTTAGTGTTGCTTCAATTCTTACGGTTTTTAAACACTATGCTCAGAATAATCTATAGTTCGATAATTAATTTCTACGTGTAAAATAAATTTTTTGTGTTATATTACAAAAATATTGACATTCTATTAGTACTATAACTCGCAGCTAACTTTTTATCTTATCTAGGAACTTTTGCTGAAATTTTTGAATCCGCCTCTGCCTTAGTGCCCTNTGGTCCCTTGCTTGCTTCCGGAGAGTAAATTAGTTTATTGTCCTCTACGTGGTCACACGCAGTTTGTTCTGCTTTTTTGACAATAAATTTATTATTATTTTATTTATGGTATTGGTTTATGATGATATTGACAGAATTCTTCTTGTACTTTTTTTTTGTATCCCGAAGTCTATAGTTCTTCTTACCAGACGTACACAGGCATCATCAATCGATCAATACGTGGAAAAGTATTTTATACATACAATAACAAAATCATTCTGAAATTTCTTAAATGATATTGCATGAATCAGAACTGTGGCGATTGTTACCGGAGTTTATAGAATTTTCTAGAAATTATGATTGCGAAGAAGAATTCCACGAGGAAATCCTGAAGTAGGAGTAGTGCGTAATAATCTTAGTACGTAAAAACTTCAGAGGTTTTCCGCGTATCTAGGGGTGATCAACTAAACCAACCCGACCGAAACCGACCGAAAAAATTTCGGTTTCTGTCGGGTCGGTTCGGTTTCGGGTTTTAAAGTAGGTTAAAATCAACTTGAAATCACGTCTTTTCAGGTGATAAACGATATTTTCTGCTCACCAAAACAGATTTCGTCTTTACCTTCCCTCTTCAGGTCTTTGTAAAGTAATAGAAAATATGATGAAATTTAAATACTAAAGTTTAATGTTAGAAAACAACATATAAATGAAAAATATGTATTGGCTATAGTATATAACATAAGTTAATGTTAACCATTTACGGAAGAATATTATAAGTGTTAAATTATCAGCGAAATAGGCAAGAATTCTATTGTCAGTCGAAAACACTAGAGATTACAACAAAGGTAAATTAGTATACGTGGTTTATGCAAGATGCGCTGGGTGGAAAATTTAAAAATAAACGTAAGTATTTGATTAGCCCTATGTACCCTGTTCAAATTTTTCCTCATGAAAAGCAGAAAAGCAGTGGGAAGTATTATATTTGATGAAAATATGCATAAAAACTGATTCACCCTTGAAGGCATCATCAGTCATATAGTGTTATGACTGTGTCTAGCTCACACCTTAAACAAATTCTTATCTTTGTTTTGTAGAGCGGATTGGTCCCGAGTCTTCTATGTTGGTTGACGGAAAAAAAAATTTGAATAAGGCTAACGAATACAACTAAATTCAACTAACACCTAATGACAATTTATTGTTCAACTTCCAGACAGTCTTGAACAGAATATAATTGTTGAATAAAACGACATTTTCACAGATTCGATTTATTAATTTTTTTCTCATTTCCGGCACGTTAAACCGTTACAATAATTTTTTCAGTAGTTGCCTGATGATGACCCACAATGGGGGTCGAAACGTTGTAAAGTTTCTCTAATTGACAATAAATTGAGTGTTTGAGAATATGGTCGTTTCATTCAAAGTTCTACAGACGTAATTACAATATGGAGTCTTTAACAGAAATGAACTAGAAGGAATCGGGCTACCGAACCCTTCAAAGAATTTGTAGTTAATTATAACACGTGGCATGCACTATACTACTAAAACTCGATGAATTCGTTTACTAATGTGATTCGATAGATTTCGAGTGATTCACTAGTGAAGATTCTCTTTTGTTGCATGAACAAGGATATATGAAATGAATCGGCGACGTACATAGGTAAGAGAAATGGGACGATGTTTCCATGGAAGAACATGCCATATTCTTCTTCGACAAAGAGTACACGATATTCATCGTTCGGCTCTTGCTAATTGAGTCATTTTGTTTATTTTATACATTCAATTAATGAAAAATTAAATATTTAACTAAATTTGGGTATTTATGCATTTTGCAATAGAACTGAAACATTCTTCATGTTCGCACCGTTTCATTTTAATTTAATATTTATTTTATTTCATATATCCAATTAAAACATTTTTTTATATTCTGACAAATAATTTTAATTTTGACTTTAAAACTACATTGTTTCCATTTGTTTGAGACCAACAAACTTACAATTACTTATTTTTCTAGGAATTAAATAAATTTGATAGTGATTCATATGAAGTTGAGTTCAGTAATGATTCGGGTTAAGTCGCATCGATTCAGGTTAAATTCGGTTCGGTTTTAGTACGGATAAATTCGGATCGGTTCGGTTTGAAACCCGAACCAACCCGAAACTGACTTAACTCGTGAGACCTTAGCCAACGCGACAGCGATTTGACTTGGTCGGGTCGGTTCATTTTTGATTCGGTTGGAAACCCGTCCAACCTGAACCGATGCCCATCCCTAGTTTCTACGAATTCTGATCTTTTTTACTTAGGATAAAAATAAAATCTATCCACTTCGTAAAATCAAAATAATTTTATTTCCTGGTTTCTAAAAACATGCATAGCATCAAAATTTTACAAATTCACTTTAATACTAATTTAATGCAAAACTTGATTTTATGTTGTGATATTATTTTATGAATGACCAAATAAATAGAGAAATATTTTAAAATAACTCATGGAACAACGTACATTCTCCTAACGTATGGAAGAGTGACATAACGGGCATATGTCATTGTAGTTGAAGGAAATTTAAACTGTATGTCTACTTTTACTTCGATTTGATGTTTACATTTACGCAGTATCCCCATTTTATTTGTGTTTGTTGGTTCAAATGCCGTAAAACACTGACTATAGTTTCATGGATCATCCGAACCCCTAGAAACCGGATGTGTCATTTACTCTTTTTCTCCCTCTGTCCACGAGTAATAACATACCCAGAACATATGTCTCTTGTGATTGGCTCTAAGTATTCTCTAAGGCTTCCTATAGAAAATTCATATTTTCGAAATACTTATTAAAATCTTGTCGCATCTGGTCGTTGAGGTCAGGCAATTGTAACAATAATTCTTTATTTTCACTTTCTTGTGCTTCCTCCCCCTTCCGCTTCTTCTTTTTTTTTTTTGCTTTATGTCTGCTCTTGGCCTTTCTTATCAGTCCGCTTTCCTTTCTGCGGAGATCAAATGATCTTGAAATATGTAGGTAGGTATAACCTCAAAATAATTAGACCTCCACTTTATCAAAACAAAGAAAAAATTAGCCTATAATATAGTACTAATAATGCACAATTTGCACCAAAACAATTTCTCCCACACATGGTACAACCATAATTTCAATTTAAACGGTGGGGGTGCTACCTTTACCTTTAGCTAGCACCCCCACATTGACCGAATAATATCATTTCAGTATTTTCAAGTGTTTGAATTAGGCACAATTTAGCAGTGACAAAACAAACATTTTTAATTAGTAACAAATGTTTCTTATTAACAAGTTACAAAAAAGTTAACAGTTTTGCAAAAAAATGAAAGGTATCATTTTTACGTCGGAAAATAAGAAACTTTCACTCCATTACTTTTATCTGTCGGACGCACATTTTTCTTGAAAAAATGCCAATAAACGAATTGGTTCGGTAGAGATTTATAATCTGCAAGGCCCCCACTATGCGTGAAGAAACGAACCCAATATAAGAAACACATCCCAACAAACGTCCCTTATTTCTTCTTATTGCAATATTAATTAATTCTTAATGAACTCTATTTATAGAGTTTATATTTATAGTCCTAGGACTACAAATAATATGTCTGCGTCGAAGTAATACGGTAATAGACAGTTTGCAATCAAAACATGCATCCGACAGAAAAACTTTAAAGTGAGCGAGTTTGTTTTTTTATGATGAAATGATACCCCAAATTTGTTTTGCACACTATGAAACTTTATTTATATTCATAGTGTGCAAAACAAATTTTGTTGCAAATTGTGCTTTATTAGTGTTATATTATTGACTAATTTTTGTTTTGATAAAGTGTAGGTGTTAATTTTATTGATGTGTGGTTATACCTACTATATTATAGGCTAATTTTTGATTTGTTTAGATAAAATGGATATGCTAACTTTATTGAGGTTATAACCACTTATTAGTAAACCCCAGCTACTTACCGAAGAACTAAATATAAATGAATAGTATATAATTGAAACTTACTTAACATGATTAAATGGAACTTTATTCTGAAACACACATCAATTGTACGAGAAAACTGAGTGAAACTAATAGCAAATAGCTATTTTTATCTCATAACTTCGAGTATAAGCCACGCGACATAACTCCCGCTCTGGCTGCCGAGCCAAAAGTGATGGCGCGGGGGTGAAAGAGGAGGAAAATAAACGCTGTTCTTAAAACATTTGTCACTTAGAGCGCAGGATCTACTAATACGGCGCACACCTCCCAGATTTCCCCAACCGAAGGGCAGTGTACATCAAAGGGGTGGTGAAGCTGTTTCCGTGGAAAGTACGACCATTCCACCCCATTAGCAGACGCAACCGTAGTCTGTAGGCTGGCTAGTAGCTGCTGGGCGAGAGCGGGAGTTATGTTGCGCGACTTATACCTAGACGGGGAGGAAAGTTTAAATCGTCTACGGTCAGGTGAAAATCCAACGCACCGGGACTCAACCTGGAGTCTCTTACTACAGATCGCAGGTCGACTGCACCACTCGACTCCTCTAGTTCGTACGCAACGTCTACTTGGCATATTCAGGTGAACCTGCGTCACATCCCCATACAGGGGATAAGCGACCACAGGCGGCTCCCTTTGCTGGAAGTACTTGTTCCGTTAACATGTACCTACATGTCTAATACAATCTTTAACTCACAACTTCCAAGCACCTACTCGTGGAGAACAGTTTGCATCATCCACAGCCAGGTGAAAATTGCGTCGGACCGAGACTCAAACCCGGGACCTTCTGCTATGGCCGCAGGGGCATAGTGTACGGGCTTCGGGAGTCGAGATGGGTGGTTATGGGGACAACACACTTTCAGCCACAGCACGAATCCCGGGTTCGAGTCCCGGTCCGTCGCAATTTTCTCTTGACCGTAGACGATGCAGCAAATAGCTATGTTTCCAATAACCCCGGTCCTTTGTGTTGACAGTTAAATCTTTTGGCTTCCGTGACTCACACAGCGGTGTTCAGGTCAGCTATTTACGTTTACTCCTACCCCGCCTCATCCTACTTATTGGGCAAACGCACTGTGATATGTGTTATGATGACTTGCACAATTCACTCTTGTGATGTCCGATAAAGAAGTATGACTCAGCAGACAATTCGTGAATTATCACCACTTTAATTACAACAAATAAATTTATAAATAAATGTATTGTCAAAAAAGCAGTACAAACTGCGTGTGACCACGTAGAGGACAATAAACTAATTTACTCTCCGGAAGCAAGCAAGGGACCATCCCATCAATTCCTATCAAGGGCACTAAGGCAGAGNAAGTTAGCTGCGAGTTATAGTACTAATAGAATGTCAATATGTTTGTAATATAACACAAAAAATTTATTTTACACGTAGAAATTATTATCGAACTATAGATTATTCTGAGCATAGTGTTTAAAAACCGTAAGAATTGAAACAACACTAAATTCACGATTTATTGTTATAATAAACACGCCCCTAGAGAAAGCCTAGATCATCTGTATCGGAAATCCGCCTCTACCCGAAGGAAAAACGGAGAAAAACCCGGGCAAGGATGGGACTACAGAATTAATGCACACAACCGTGCCAGAGTTGAGTACACATAAAACTAAATTAATATGAGCCATAAGACAACACAATCATGCAAGAAAATAGTTTTTGAAATTGTTATAAGTTATTTAAAAAGTACTACAGCAATGGCGTGATAAAGTACAAGACGAATTTAACTTTTATTAAAATCAATAAATTCTTTTACAGTGTAGAAGCACTGGTGCAGGAGGTAGTTTTTAACCGCGGATTTGAAGATATTCAATTTCATAATATCTTTTATATTCTTGGGCAGGGAATTATATAGAACGATTCCCGAATGATATGGTCCTTTTTGGCAAAGAGTGGTTGACACTCTAGGGCGATGAATATTACTACTATTGCGTGTATAGTGTTCGTGAACGAGACTGTTTCGTATAAAGAAAGGGTGGCACTTCAGTAATTCGGACTTAACAAACACGACTGTTTCATAAATATAAATGCAGGGAAGTGTTAATATATTTAATTCCTTGAATAAAGGTTTACAAGAGTTTCGGGGGTGAGATTTACAAATTATCCGAACTATCCTCTTCTGAATTCTGAAAGTTTGAATACTCTGACCGGAATTACCCCAGAAGGTAATGCCGTAACGTAAATGGGAGTAAACGTTTGCAAAATATACGCAACGGGAAATACGTGGACTAACTGCGTTAACTAAGATTCGGAATGCGTAACACAATTTGCTTAATTGGGAATTAAGATTGTCAATGTGACAATTCCATTTGAGGTTGTCTTGAATATGGAGACCTAAGAATTTTGTATTTGTAACAGTTTTTAATTGTGTTCCGTTTAAAGAAAGAGAAACCTGGGGTAAAGATTTTGTGATACTATTGTGAAATGACATAGACACTGTTTTGTCAGTGTTTACAATGAGACGATTTGCATGGAACCAAGTCGAAAGGTTAGACAAAAAGTTATCTGCATTCGAAATATTGTGAAACGTTCCATCATACATAGGTATTTAAGGTGAAGAATGTAAGGGAAGTCGTATATAAAATGTATGTTGCCAACGATCAAGAGCACGTATTCTTAATAACAGAAAATTTTATTTCGTTAGTTTAAGTAAATCGTTTCTGAATTCTCTCGAGTTTTTTGTTGTGTCTCTTGTTATAATTAATGTGTGTTTCTGTTGCATTTTCTCTCATAAATAATTTCAGTTAGTTATAAAATATAAAAACCAAAATAAGGCAATATATTCACACTTTCAAAAAGTAAATCGAAGGTATTGATACTTCGCATAATTGTAGAGTGACACAATTCGGAAAAGATGAATAAATAGTGAGTTTACATCTAGTCCCTGAACGGAGAGCTTATATCATGATAAACACTTCATCCATCGAAAAATATGCCAATGTGTCTAAAAAGGAAATATCATAATGAAGTATTCTCTTTCGCAAAAAAACTTCATTTGGTGTTTTTCGAAATATTGTCCGGAATTGGAAAATAGCTGAACATTATAATTATTTTGTAAGAAAGAAAAGTGGAATGTATATGTTAAAACAAATTAACTTACAATTTTGAAGAACCGAGACACAACAACAAGCACGTATATTTCCAAACAGATGAGACACCATACACGCGCTGGGAATAATAGACAAAATATGTATGGGATACCCCGCCACCCTCAGTTTGCACTAACAATGAGACCAGACTTTTTCGTCCAAAGAACATATTGAGACAGTAATTTTGTATGTATCAGTAAATTTGGAGACACAGTTTCCTCGAGGACTCAATATGCAACAATCATTATTTCTTTAGCGAAAAATAATGGGCAATTGAAAACTATCCCTTGATAGGAGAGCATACAGCACGAAAACGACTGCACTTATCTCAAAGCGGTTAATATATTTTTGTAGAAAATTTAATGAGAATTAATTTTTTTTTTAAATATTATTCTCAAAACCTAACCGTTTTGCGGTAAAGTGGTATAATCTGCCAATGGGCGCTTTACGGGTGGCTTTTAAAGGGTTAATAAGAATATTATCGCCCCCGGACGGGGAGTTTTTAACTAATCCCTGGTGTTGCTAAATTTCTAGGAAATGTCTTATGAGTTTCTTTTTTGTATTGGGACTAGATCCGCAAGGTATAGCAGCAAGGACGACGAAAGAAATACATAAATCCCTTTGATCTTTTCCGACTCCAAGAGGGAAACGTTTAACGTTGCAATATTGCAAACATTTTTGCTACATATTACAGTATTTGCTATAATTAGCATTTTAGCTACATGTAGCATTTTGCTACATGTAGCAATATCTTTTGAAGAAATGTTTCATAAAGCAAATGTTACACGCAATAATGTGCTACACGTAGTAAACTCATGAAATTGTGCAGCAAATGTTATATAACATTTGCTATATAGCAGATATATAGCAATTTCAATCAAGACAAATTGAGTGGTTTAGGTGTTATATCCATCAAATATGGGGTTACAAATTATTTAAGAAGCAGAGTAGATAAGTTAGTTAAAACATTTGCTGAACATTCGTCGCTTGAAATTATAAATTTATTGTTGGATGTTTTAGTATAATTACTGCATTAAAAATATATGGTGTGTAAATATTATTAAATTAAATTACTGAATAGTTACTAAGATATGTTGTATCTTTTACTAAAAAAATCGTGAAATATATTTATAAATTTAACCAGAACTAAAACACTAAAACTGCGACCACTAAGGGACCCCGAACCACATTTTGCCCGAGGACCCCAACTTGGATAGTTACGCCACTGGGCAAATTAGAACATATTTAAACGCGGTTAGATGTGAATACGACCCTGATCGGTGAGAAGAATTTTTAATTTGGACGTTTTGATTCAGAAGTCCATCGTCGTTTCATTAAAAGTTTACAAAAAAATTTGTTTTACGTACAACTTAACTTGAAAGCACAAGGATTATTAAATATAAATAACATTTAAATGTGATCCAGTTGACATTTTGTTAGTTCAGTTTTGGATGGTCATTGGCATTAGTTAAATGGAATGTTTTATGTGATTAATGACTCTTATGAAATAATATCGATGAAATGTGGCACAGAAACATGGAAATTGAAAAAATCAATATCTAGTTCGTGTGATCAACATTTTGATGGGAAAGGTTCATTGTTAAAAGGATAAGGGTAATACCGGAACATGAATGGGAAGATAATCTGGAAAATATTATGAGCTATATTATGACAATTACTGTTCAATACTAGTATTCAATTCTAACATAAATGTATCGTACGGAATGTGACTATGAGGGAATAAATAGATATGGGGAAAATAGATTTTACAAGGTTTTTTTTCTCCTCCCGTAATTTGGGTTCAGGAATCAGTAATAATCTGCTTCAGTTTCATTTTAAGCTCCACCCTTTGACCAAGGTTTCTCAGAAGTATTATATCATCGCTCATCGTGAAGCTGCGAAGGGAAATTTCGCAGGTGACGAGGGAGGTGACTGAGGTCGTGGCCGAAGTGGCAGAACACGAAATAGAAGCAGTGAAGGATGTCGCTATAAGGCTTCGTGAAATATGATGGCGTGTCATGCAGTCAGGGAGTTCAGGCTGCCCTCCACAGTTTGATCTGTCTGAAAGTATTGTTTACAGTTGAGTTACTAGAAGAGGCGAATGTGTGGATTGAGATGGACCAATGCCTCGTTCCCTCAATGCGTAAGTTTGGCAATGGAAGGAAAGGGGAATGGAAGTAATAACACGAGAACTTATGCTCGGTTGGGTAACTAGATGGGAAAACTGTTTAAAAGGAAGAGTGTGGTATAATTCCAAACCGGATGTAATATTTCGAGAGAAGATAGTTCTCATCAAGATGAGCTTTGAATGAATTTTTAATAAAATGTGGACATTTTTAAAATTATTTGGCGAGAATAGGGAAAAATGAGATAAAAGGTGCGTTTCTGGAGCTGCGGACGAACGAGAGGCCATGTGATGTGGACATTATGGGCGTGATCGAGCATACAATCTGGATGAATACAGGAAATATTACACACTTACTTTGAACAATGAACAAGAACGTATTGAATAAAACTTTAAAATGAGTGATTGGAAACGTTTTTACAATAACTAATGACCACAGGGGATGCAATGAATTATAAAGACGATGATGAAATTCCAACCTCCGCGAGGCACAGGCGGGGAAGCTTGAACGGCAAGAGGAACACATAACGGGTGACCGGACATTGCAATAGTTGAAATAAAATATGAATTTGGGAAAAACCTAAACAATTATGTGATTTTTTGATCTGAAATCGTCAATAAATGAAAAATAGTTCTTTCCAGTTACATTTACATTCATTTCTGTTTTCAGAAGACGCAGAAATACGGAGGAAATCAAAACGGTAACTTTTATATCAGACAATAAACACGACATTTTCTCGTGTAGATTAACTTAATGGCTTGCTGACGAGTACAATTATTAAGGAGCTCAATTATTACATTAACAGACCAGTTGATATACATTTCGGGTCTATCAAATGAATGTCTTGCATACAAGAGATGGAATGCAGCGTTCGTAGCGAATGGTGACACGATCGCGGTATCCAGACGTCCGTTTCCCCGCCACCATATCTAGTATATAAATCACAATATCTCGATTCCTTACATGGAGAGTAAAAATCCTATACCCGAGTACAAATTATTTTGAGTATTATTTATGAAATCAAGGAATAAATTAGTGATAACCTTATTCAACATCATTCGTGTTCATTTCGTACACAATTAGTATACTTTTCTCCTTAATGTTTAAGTAATGCATGAGGAATCAATTGGGACCCTATCTGTTATTATTACAAACATGCCAACGATCTAAACCAAATGCAAAACGAACTCCATTTTAGGGTGTTTCGTTGTGACTTACGCAAGAAATTTCTGTCCGTTAAACAAGGCATCGGTTCGTGTTATAAATAGAAATTAATCAACGATGTCTGAGGTGTGAATGAAAACAAAAAAAAATTGTTTCCATTCTTGAATTGAATAAATATTCTTATTATCATCATCATCCAAATTGAAGCAAAATGTTGAAATGTAGTTCAGTTTCGGTCGACATTAGAATGAAACATTAAACGCTTATAATTTGGTTCCGAACGAATCTCAACACACAATAGTTTTGATTACCATCGAAACAAAAATTCGAAATTCCGTTCAGTTTCCAAAGAACATTGTAACAAATGCCTTAAATCGAGTTCAGTTCTGATACATATTGGGACAAAATTTCTACAACCACAACTTCTCTTCGCAATTGTTTCTCTCCGTAGAATGAGGAAGGGAGTCGTAGGCAGACGAGGCAGCTTGTGCGCCACAGACAGAGGTGGATGGCGTCGTGAGGACGCGGTGGGCGACAGGACGACGCCGAAGTGTGTCACGGAGTCACGGCCCGCTCCTCAAAGAAAGAGGTCACGCGCTCGCCCCCTACTCGCGGCAACCTTCGAAAACGCATCATACCCAATCCACCTTGGACAATTAAGAAGTCCCCGAATTCACAGCGGAACTGCCCAGTCGCACCAGCAGAAGGAAGTAAAGTCGGAAGTATCCGATAACAGTAAAAACTCTTTCCATTAGTTACGCAATTCGCTGTTGATCACTTCCTTAGTGGTAGATTAATTATGTTATGTTGAATGAAAATGGGACACAAAAGTATTAAATGGCATTCCCACCTATGAAAAATCCGCTAATATCCGGAAGAAAATAGGAGAAAAACCCGAGCCTGGATAGGGCTACAGATATAATGTATACAACCCTGCCAAGGTTGCGTAGTTAAAATAATCTATTGTAAATAAAAAGGACCAAAAAGAACATGCATGAAAAAAGGAATTTAATCTGTATTTAGAGTACTATAACAATGACGTGATAAAGTGTAAGAGAAATTAACATCACATCATCCGAAACCACATGAAATACAATATTTATTTATAAATTTAATCTCTCATTAACTTCTTTTATTAAAATTAAAAAATTCTTTCACATTATAGAAGCTATAGAGCATTAAAAAACATTTAACCGCAGATTTGATAGGATTCAATTTATTAATCTTTTATATTTTTTCGAAGGGAATTATACAAAAGTATTCCTGAATAATATGGGTCTTTTAAGCAAAGAGTGGTTGACACGCCAGGACGATGAATATTAACCTTATTACGAGTGTTATACTCGTGAACTAGACTGTTTCTCCAACAGCAGGACTGCGATTTCAATAATTGTCTTAACAAACTCGACTACTTCATACATGTAGATGCAAGGGAGAGGGAGAATATTTAATTCTCTAAATAAAGGTTTACATGAATGTCGGGGATGAGATTTGCAGATAATCCGAACTATCCTCTTTTGGAATCTAAAAGTTTGAAAGCTCTGAGCGGATTGACCCCAAAAGATAATGCCGTATTGTAAATAATAATAAACATGTGCAAAATACATGTAGCGAGAAATGAGTTGACTTACAACGTTGACCAGAATTCGGAATGCATATCACAATTTGCTTAGTTTGGAATTCAGATTATCAATGTGATAATTCCATTTGAGGTTCTCCTGAATACGGAGCCCTAAAAATTTGGTTAAGTTTATATTTGGGTTCCGTTTATCGAAAGTGATAAAGGAGGAAGAATTTTCTTACACTATTGCGAAATGACATAGTTTTAGTATAGTTTTATCAGGATTAGCAATCAGATGATTTGAATGAAACCAAGACAAGAGGTTAGATAGAACGTTTTGCGCATTGACATGTTTACATGGTAAATTAGTGTCATCAGCAAAGAGCACGATTTTGCAATCAGGTGTGGTTTGTGACATATCGTTTACGTACAGTAAATATAAGATAGGGCCTAATATTGAATCTTGAGGAACTCCGTAAGTAAGTGACTTTGTTTCTTAAAGGTAATGCTGGAATACTGTAAGAATCTATTAATTACAGTAATGAGAATTATGACAAGCAAAATGTTTCGTAAGCGAGCGGAATCGTAACGGCGATTTCTGCTACGCAGAGGTGAGGGAAAAGTGACCGCTGTGAAGGGCACAGTTTCGTATTTTGTTGTTCGGAGGACGGTCATAAAAATTCAGAAATAGAAAGAGTGTTTGAATACTACGCATTTATTTTTGGCTAGAAGGGGGAAGTAGGTAGAAAATTTGCTAACACATAATGGATGGCGTCGTTAGATTTAAACTGGGAAGCAACGGTAAATTATAAGAAGTATTTTGAAAGAAACAAGGTCAGCGTTAGTGACAGATTTTGGGTTTTAATGTGAAGTTGCAAGAGAAATTCATATCGTGGGTGTGGAGAGAGGCAGAAGCCCTTTACAAATTAAAAGTATAACAATAGATAGCGACCCGGAGAGCGTGGGTGTGAGGGGGTTCGGTCCTCAGCTTTTGAGAATTGTCTAGGGTCAGTTGACGTACACCACGAGGCAACGACCGTTGAACGTGCGTCGCAGAACGGTTGGCAAAGGAGGCGCTGAAGACAAGGGAGTGGCGGTTAAAGGTTCTAAAGTTTCCTAAATTTAGTTTTCTATTATTCTTAAAAAGTGTTATGTTATAACTACGGAGAAGACGGTTGAAAAGGATAACTCCGTTGAAGTGAGGAAATTTCCTAGGAAGGAACGTTCTGAGTGGCTAGGAACAATCCCTTGTCGTTCTAAACTCAACCAATCACGACAACTCCGCGTGGAGTATGAATTTGACATGCGTGGCAAAAAAATAGTCAAATGGTTTTTAAAAATGTATCAAGTGAGTTAGCTTCTGAGAGACAGAGTGGGGAATGAGGTGATAAAAACATGATGCAGAGACGCTCCGAGATTATGAGGAGATTCGAGTATTTTCGAGCAGTAGATCTTTCAATCATTCGATTTTTCGAGTATTTTCGAGCAGAATTCGGTCCTTCGAGTATATTTGAGACTAATGAGATTCCGAGATTCGAACTCATTCGATCAGATTGGAGTAGAACATTCGGAATCATTCCGAATTTCAATGATTCCAAGATCACTTCGAGATTTTCTTCATTATCTTGACCTCTAGGTTTTAAGTTTTAGACAAGATATTCTGAATTGCTAACTTGATGTTATTCCAAATTATGTGAAGTTTTCAAAGTTTCAACTTCAATAATCTATCCGAGAACTAGTCGGGGATCAAATTTTTGTTTCGTAACAAGTGGCGATTGTGAAGTCTATTTAATCGCGTCGCATCAAGTTGAATGAACTCTCGCTGTAAAAGAACTGTATTATGACGGTGAAACTGCGACTTCCGAGAACGAGAAACTCCAGGCAGGCGCGGTAACTTCCACAGAAGTCTGGTTTTGAACGCTGAATGGGCGACTGGCAGGTACGAGGAAGGATGCACCGCACGAACCGATGCTAGTCAATGGCATTCCAATCTTCACCTACGCTTTTATACTGATCTGATCATCAATGAAAAGGTAACCTGAGAATACTGGTTGCGATCAGTAATAGATATTTAAGTGGTGGCGAGAAGATCTAGTGCAACGAACCAGAATTGTAATGGCCCACGCTCAGAACTTTTGTGATTGTATTCTTAGTGAGGGCAGAAATAACAGTGAGCAATAATGATGGCTTTCTAAATCTATTTAACGATTTTTTTGTAATTAGCTGGTAATAATTAATACCAGAAATTCTCTTTAAAATTTCATGTCAATGTTGTGTGTGATAACGTATAACGTTTTGGAGGTTTGTGCATGGTAGGGTTAATTAGAAATGTATCATGAATAATTAAGTCAATTTTATTTTTGTAATATGCGTTTTCCTTTAATAAGGAACCCTGTGTGTTATTTCCACTTAATTAAAAATAATACGAATCCACTTCATGTTTTTAGTGGCACGAGAGCTAGCTAGGGCAAATATAATCAGGTGAGTGTTACCCACTACTCCATTCAGCCTTTAATTTGCGAGTTTCCTTACAATACTTTATTTTCAATATGAGAAATTTCGACTCGCTTATGCCCATCTTTAAAGTAGAAAGTTAGCCATTGATGTGCCAATCCACGAATTCGTATGAATGCAGCTTTGAGAGAAGAATTTCCTGATCAATTACATCGAATGCTTTCGATAAATTAAAAAAAATACACTGAGGATTATTTCCACGGTTAAGAGAAATGGTTACATCATTTAAAAAAGAAAATATGGCGCTGTTAGTAAAAAGGGATTCCTGAAACCGTGTTGATGTTTGAGAGAACATTATTATTAGATAAGAAGTCTAAAAGTCGCTTACGAAGGATTTTTTCAAGGACTATTGTGAAAATCGGCAATAATGATATGGGTCCATAGTTTCCAACATTATTTTCATTTCCTTTCCTGTGTATTTGTTTCACTTTAGCTGTCTTAAATATGTCAGAAAGCACATATTCTGACAAGGAGCTATTGAAAGTATGAGTGAGTGGACTTAATATAACGCGGGAGGAAGACATCACTATAAATTCAGGTATGTCATCTATTCCTGCTGAAAATGTATTTTTAAATGAATTTATGAGACTCATAACCTTACTAGCTTTAGTTTCGGGAGTGAACATAGAATGCGGCACGTGTGTGATTGTATTTTATGGACATTGATTTCGATAATTTACCTACTTCTGAGAAATAAGAATTAAAGAAATTTGCGATGTCCTTTGGATTTGATATGATTTTATCATCGTCTAGTAGGGAAATGTCTCTTCACAATTTTCTGAAGGACATATGTATTTTTTTTACAATATTCCACATCATTTTGGTCCGGTTGTTCAAATTAATATCTGTCTGTCATTTTCCATTACTTTAGCTGCATAGACCATTTTCCTAAGAATGGATTTATATTTTCGGAAATAATCATAAAATTTGGGTGGTTTGTTATTGAGTTTTGAAAGATAATTTAAATGAAGTTTGTTTTTGGAAGAAATTCTTATTCCTTGGGTTATCCATCTATTGTGATTGTTTACTTTAACTAACTTACATTTTATGGGAAAGCTAGAGTTGTAATACTTCAAGAATATTGAAAAAAAATGCATTGAATTTATCGTTGATATTTTCACAATTATACACGTCATCCCAAGTTCCGTGATGTTACAAAATTCAAAAAAATGGATATATCCCATCCTGGCCCGGGTTTTTCTCCGGTTTTCCTTCGGGTAAAGGCGGATTTCTTATAAAGACTCACTAGGCACTTTGCCTAGGGGTGGCATCTATTGAAATAATTATTCGCGAATCTGGTGTTACTTAATGGTTGCGATTTGTACTTGCGAAAAGACTTTTTTGTTTTACTAAATACCAATTTGTTGGTATTATGTTAATACTATAACACGCGCCGAACTATTTTTATTGTTAGGAGTATGTAGAAATGTTAAATCCGCCTCTGCCTTAGGGCCCTTGATCGGAATTGATAAGATGGTCTCTTGCTTGCTTCCAGAGAGTAAACTAGTTTATTGTCCTCCCCGTGGTCATAAGCAGTTTGTAACTGCTTTTTTGACGATAAAGTTGATTGATTGATATTTTTCCGTAAACTGTCCAGAAAGCTTGTAGAGGGTTTTAAGTGACTTTAATTTATCTTTAATAGTCAATATTTAGTCAAAGTGATTGCTGTATCCCGCGTCAAATACTTTAGAAATACATGAGAGTCTACTCTTCACAACTATCTGGTCTAGCAATGTTTGAGAGCTGGAAATGCGAGTGGGGTCAATTATTGTAGGAACAAGATTGAAGGAGCTGATTAGACTATTTTATCGATTCTTGGGATTGTGCATGAAATATAATTCATTGAGGAAATAGATATTGAAATCGCCACAGATACCAATAGATTTCATATATTTCCACGTTAGACGTTTAAAAACGAAATTCAGAAAAAACGGAGTGTTGTAATGCGTCATGTGGGGACTTGGCTTAACTCATTCTTCCAACTACCGGTTCAAATAAAGCTACTGTCCTTCCAACGTATAATCTTGACAGTTCTTAGGTTGTGCGAGCTGGTTGAATGTGCACGTGGATTTCTTGATTCTTGTCCGCGTTGAGTTGGAAATGCTTCAAATAGACTTCACAATTTCTCCAAAATGCTAACCAATATGAGGGTAGAAATAAGAGGTATTAACTTGAAACTTCATTGCGCTAATAAACAGAGACCATATTCTTCTTTCTTTTACCTTAAACGTGAGGTCAAATATGATGGATGCTACCACCTAGAGGTTGCAAAGCAGCGGTCAGTATGTGAAGGGGAAGTTTCATTTTAAAGTAAAGAGGGATTTGAACATTATAAACATACTTTTTAGACAGTTCGCAGCATAAGAGTGTACCATGAGGTGAATTTTATTACATTACCAATTTTAAATTGAACAATAATATTTCAGAAAAAAAATCTAATTAATACATCCTAATAAATTTGTTTATCATAAATAGGAACTTAAAATAGCATATAACTCGGAGAACAAAGATTAGCAGCGGCAACCCCTATCGGGAAGAGTGTGTTCTGCTTTCCCAACCATTGTTTTAGTTCGAATAGAGCAATATTAAAGAGAAATTCAAGTCAGAATTTCTTCATTGAAATAGTGTGATCTAGTACGTGATGATATTGAAATGTGATCTAATATGCACTTAGTTACTTAATTTTGAGTGGTTTTAGAATCGCTTGTGAATATGTTATTTAATTTATCACACTGGATTCTCCCTTCAACAAGCTCTACTTTCGAAAATTCATTTAATAATTGAAATTTTGGCTGACACGTGTTCATCATGACCCAGAAATCCTGATACCTAATTAGCAAAAATTCAAACACTTATTTGCCTTAATCCTATACAATTTCATTAAATTGTTTTTTACAAACATTTTAGAAGTTTTGTGTTATGCGTCAGTTATTGTGTTTCAATTTTTATTTTGTTCTTTATAATCCAAATTACATTTTTAGAGCCATTTTCACAAAATGTTTTAAAATCCATCTAAAAAATAATGAAATGATCAGTGCATAATAAAAGTTTCATTATAATCTAACCAGTATGTTAAGAAACATCAACATAGTTTTACATTTTAGCTTTCAAAATATTATTTTCCTTCAGACGTGTTCTTTAAAATTACTAGTCGTTCACGCTTATTTAGTGAAAGAATGTGCAAGGACTGTCACTAAGAAATCCCGTAACCCAGAAAACCTACAGGGAAGAGACCCTGCAGGTCAGGTAGAAGGATAATGGTAGAAATTCAGCAGTCTGCAGTATTCTCGAACATCCCTCTCATGATAAATACAACATTAAAGACTCTTGTCAACCGCATAAGAATGTCAAAGAGGTAATATTGGCCCTTTCAATAAACTTTGTGCCTAAACGCAAGAATTATTTCTACCTTTAAATATAATGGCAAAGAATATCCCAATCATAGAAGGATGATGCCGACCCATCCGCGTAATCTCCGGTGAGTAGGGGGAAGGAAAGAGTAATTACTTGCTCTATCATTTCCTTTCAGGTAAATTGCAGTAGAAGATGTTAAAAAAGTAAATAATAATCTCAAGAAACGAAGTGACGGATCATTTTTCCCGTCTACGATGGACAAATGAAACAAAATTTGAATAATACTTTTACGATATGTCGTTGCTACGCAACTCAGAAATATGTACTCCTGACCGGGGTTGCTCAGAATCAGAATAAGTCACCCGAAGAATAATAAGACGATCATAAATTAAATAACTTATTATGTTAAGTTGGGAAAATAACGAATAACAAATATTAATTAATTTGACGAATATTGATTGACGATTAACAGGCATCCTTTTATTTGACGAATTGAATTGATTCTTTTAAATAACGAATAAAAAGTTATTCTTTTACTCGACACTCAATAATTGACGAATAACAAATTATTCTCTTATTTAACGTAAATAAATAACGAATAAAAAGTTATTTTTAATTCCACACTCATTGATTAACGAATAATAAGTTATTCTTTTTTGAACGTAAATAAATGATAAATAAAAAGTTATTCTCTCATTTAACGTAAATGAAAAACGAATAAAAAGTTATTTAAATCATTTCTGAACTTTTTTACTCTGAGTACTTTCGCAAAAACCTGAGTTTTGCGTCAAAACGGCAAAAAACCGCGAGTGTGAACTTCAAGAGTGTATTTTAGGAGTGGGTGGCTCCTTAAAATTTGTGGGAGTGAATAATTGTTAATATTACTTTCTACGACTCATTACTTGTTTCAGAACTTCATGAATTGTTTCTCCTATTTTTGCTAATTTCAGTGTATTATATATACTACTTTTTTTTCTTTTTTTTTCGAGGAACGGACACACATTATTGTCACAACGATCAACATGAAAGTTTGGAACATAATTCTGAAGACGTTCAAACACCCGAGGTTCCACTTTCAGTTTCTGAAGTCCTCACTTCCCCCGGGACATCTACTAAATCTGAAATGTGTCAAAAACCATCCGTCGTATCTTCTCTAGGCAACAGCCATTCACTTACAAAGGACGTTTTTATGACAGTTAGGCCGCCCGCACACGGCTCGTCTCGCGTGCGGCGCGACTGATGTACGAATATCGCTTCCTCTCCACTTCCTAGGACAGTAAATAGGGAGACGCACACGGGCCTCTTGGTAATCACTTGACACTATGTGCATCAAGAGCCCCTAGAGACTACTTAAACTATCCCAACATCCTGCAGAACTGTTCGGAACACTTCGGTTGTGAATCTTTGAAGGTATAGGGATCGGCACACCGTCTGGGCTGAGGTAGTCCTGAATCTCCTCGTCGCCCATCTGGGCGTCGGCGATGTCCTGGTGCGAGGGTTGTTGCACGATGGCTTCTACGCGCGAGAGGCAGTCGGCCACCACGTTGTCGGCGCCGCGGACGTGCTCCACGTCCGTGGTAAACTGCGCGATGAAAGCGAGTTGGTTTACCGGGACGGGAGGAAGTTTGTCCCTGCGTTGCGAGAAAACATGGACAAGCGGCTTGTGGTCTGTGTAGATGTGGAAGTGCTGGGCCTCCAGAATGTGGCGGAAGTGATCCACCGCCTCGTACACGGCGAGCAGTTCGCGGCTGGAGTTCCGACGCTCGTGGCACGAACGAACGGGAAAAGTTCAGCATCCCGAGAAAGCGGCGGAGCCCCTGCGCGGTCTCCGGCCGAGCGTAGTCTCGGAGCGCGGCGACGCGGTCGGGGGGTGGGCGCGTGCCCGCGGCGGACACCGAGTGGCCGAGGAACGTCACTTCGGTGGCCCCGAGAACGCACTTTCCGGTGTTCACCACGATGCCGTACTGCGCGAGGCGTTCGGAAAGCGCACGCTGGTAGTGCTCCTCGTCGGACCGCGAGAATACGAGGATGTCGTCCAGGTACGGAAAGCAGAAGTCCAGTCCCCGCGTCACCTCGTCAATGAAACGCTGGAAAGTCATAAACGGAAACTCGAAGAGTCCGAAAGGCGTCGTGATGGTTGTCTTACACACATCCCCTTTGTGCACGGGGTTCTGGTGGTACGCCTTTACCAGATCGATCGTCGAGAAGTCGGTGCATCCGCGAGGTCGTGCGTGAAATCGCCGATGTGGCGCACCGGGTAGCGATCGGGAACGGTGCGCGCGTTTAAGGCGCGGTAATCCCCGCACGGGCGCCACGCGTCGTCTCCCTTCCTGGCGAGGTGCAACGGTGACGACCACGGGCTGTCGGACGGTTGTGCGGTCTCAACTCGCACAATCTCATCGAACTCCGTCTTGGCGACGGCGAGTTTTTCCGGTGGGAGGCGGCGCGGCGGGCATGATACGGGAGGGCCGTCCGTCGTCCGGACGAAATGGATAGTCTCATGCCGCAACGCGCGGGACAGCCCGGCGAGCGCGTGATGTCCGGGAACTCCACGAAGAGTGCCGCGAACGGTGAGGGCGCGATGATGACCTTGGCGCTGCACTGCGCCATCGTGGCGGCGGTCCCCTTCACGGAGAGGCCCGTGGTGAGATCGACGAGCTCCTTCGTGCGACAGGCCGGGGCGAGGTTGTAGTGCGCCAGGAAATCGGACCCAATGATCGCCACGTCGACGTCAGCGATGACGAAACACCACGAGAAGTCGCGGCGGAGGCCTAGGTTGAGCGTGAGTCGCAGGGGGCCGTATGTCTTGATCCGGGACTCGTTGGCCGCCCCAAGCTCGAACGTAGTCGCAGTGCGGCCGCCCGGCAGGAGGCGTCGCGGGAAACAACACAAGTCCGAGCCGCTGTCAATGAGGAACTTGTGCTTGCTGTTCTTTTCCGCGATGAAGATGCGACTGCCTCCAGTCGGGCAGCAAGGGCAACCAGGCGCCGCAACTACTGGCTGCCTTTCGCGTTTCCCGCCATCGTGCACGGCGCGCGGCACTTGGTGGCCGCTGAGCCGAACTGCGCGTGGTACCAACACACGCCGTCCGGGGGTGGGCCTCCCCTGTGCCCTGTCCGGGAGCGTGATGGCGAGCGCGGTCGCTCTCCCAGGTGGCGCTGCGGCTGCAATGCGGCGAGTTGCAGCGAGAGCTCGTCGAGACGACGCGCCAGGGCGTCGAGGGTGACGACTGGCATGGCGGACGGGGTGCGCGCAGAGTGCACGGCAAGCGGAACGGGCGCCGGGGCTACCTCCAGGACATTGTCGGCGATATCGGCGAGTTTGTGCAAGGCGAGTTCGCTCTGCGTGGCCAGGATCGCCTGGACTGACGTAGGTAGGCGCTGGAGCTAGAGCTCGCGCAGAAACCTGTCGTCAACTTGTGTGGCGCCCGCGAGGTTGCAAAGGTGGCGCATGAACTGGCTCGGCTTGTGGTCTCCCAATTCCTCTCCGCCGATCAGTTGGCGCACGCGTTGCTGCTTGGAGGCTGAGAGACGCCGGATGAGCTCCGTTTTTAGGAGCGAGTACGGCGCAGCGGCTGGCGGGTTGAGGAGAATGTCCTCCACCTCCGCGGCGAAACGGCAGTCCAGCTGCGATACAATGTAGCTGTACCGCGTGGTCTCCGATGATATGCCGGAGAACTCGAACTGGCTCTCGGCCTGCGCGAACCACAGCGACGGCCTGTCGCTCCAGAAGGGTGGGAGTTTCACAGACACGCGGTGAACGTGGTTGTTTTCTGGAGGCGGTTGGAGCGGGCGCGCTTCGTGCGCTGGCTGTTGCTGCTGCTGCATGAGGAGCAGGAGGTCAGCGTTCTGCTGCTGCAGCTGTTCGATCTGAGCCTGCAGTGCTTCCATGATGTCGTGCGCTAGTCAAGGGCGGTCACGCGGAAGCGATCGATGAGACGTGGCGCGGCGTAGTACACGTACGCGGCTGATCGCGGGCGCGGCGGTATCGCGGACAAACGAGGAACACACTGCACTTCACTGAACGAGGTCACCACTTATAGGGATCGGCACACCGAGCCTAGGGGTATCCTATTTCCCCCGAAATAATACACTTGGGGTGCGATGTACATTACTTTATTCGCTAAGCGTACGTACACGTCGACGCGTCCTGCATGCCTCTGTAGAGCCAACTCAACTGGCGGCACCGCGTTCCAGGCAGGCGAACAAAGCCTTTCCCCTGCTCCCGTTAGGTGAAAGACAGGGGATGGGGCGCGCCCTCGCCCGGCCGGCGCGTCCGAGCGCTTCCTCGTGGCGAGGCCACCACAAAGGATTCAAAGGCAAGTTTCGTTCGTAGAGTTGAATGTTGACGCCATGCTGCTTACCGTTGGATGCCAAGACGACTCGCATTTTGGGTTATATAAATTACTTATTTAATACCTTCAAACTCATACAACTGAACACATCACTTTTAAGACCCATTTACACGGGACAAGCTGCCTGGCAGGTAACCTGCTCAGCAAGCTGGGAGGCAAGTTACCTTCCTACAAAATTTATTTACACGGGGCAAGCAACCTGCTTGGCAGCTTGCCTCTAAATAACAAGTGTGCTCGTCGATCATATGTGCGAGTAAAATGGTTCGACATTTATTTCGTGAATTAACACACGAATCATGTGAATTGCTTCTGAATGAGTTAAGAAAGAAGAAATTGTGGACCAGACAGTGGCTGCGATACTCATGGCCCGTCATTGCAATTATTAAATAATTAAATGAATTCTTCGGATATTTTAGGCATTTGCATTAGAATTCTACAAAAAATACATTTACCATTATATGATAATTTAACCTGTTTATCAGTGGGGGTATTTTTATCCTTTACTTATTGACCAATGTTCCTTTTGAACATTTTAAATTGTTTATTTAACATTTTAAATTTTAGGTCATCCGGTGGATCATTTTAAATCTTACAGTCATGATTGCAATTATTTTGCAATTATTCAAGTTTTTACAATAGAAGTTCTATTGATCTTTAGTGAAAAGATCTTATTTGCTAGTTTCTCTAATTGAATTAGGATAAATTACTTTCAAATTACAATAATACTGTGTAAGGAAAGAGACTCTAACATGAAAATATAATCAAAAGCAAGACACTTCCTTCTTATTTGTTAATAAAAAATTCAATAGGTGACTGAAATTTCTTGAGGTGTTTATTAGTACTCAAAGCACCTCCACATGCTATAATTCCATATCTGATATTACCATGAAATGAAGCATTATGTACCATGGTTATAAGCTATGCTTAATGCTTAGCATGACATCAGCATTCAACTCTACGAACCCACTTTAGTTCCGAAAATGAAGTATAATATATAAAAATAAATTATAAAACATAAGCATGAAACAAACCTTTTGAGAATTAAAAAAATTGCAAATAGATACTAAGAACAACATTTTAGTTCGATTACCATGGATCTTATACACATAAGTGTTTATGTATATAAGATCCATGTCGAAAATATCTCTGACCCAAAAGTCTCTTTAATACTCACATTTTGGTTGATTTTGACCCGCGGCCAAAAAAGGTTGCCGATCCCTGGTCTAGAGGTTCGTGCAGCTTTTGCTCCTCTAGCTCGCGCAAGCACAATGCTAATTCCACTGGTCGCACCATTCCCACAACTCTAGTGTAAGCTGTTGAAGTCGAGAGTGGTTTATATCAAGGGCTCCTCTTGTAACTAAGGGATATAAGCCGCGCATCATAACCCGCTCTCCCCCAACAGCTACTAAACAGCCTACAAACTACGGGTGGTTCTGCTAATGGGGAGGGATGGTCGCACTTTCCACGAATACTGCTTCCCCGCCCCTTTGATGTCCATTGCCCTTCGTCGTACTTCGGTGGTCGGTGGATAAATACGAAAGGTGTGCGCCGGATTAGTAGATCCTTCGCTTTGAATGACAAATGTTATCAGAACAGCATTTATTTTCCTCCTCTTTCACCCCCGCGCCATCACTTTCGGCTCGGCAGCCAGAGCGGGAGTAATGTTGCGCCAGTTACATACGATACGATGCTAGGTTGCTAGGGAGGCTGCCATGTCAGGAAGCACAGTTAGTACTAATATAAAAGTACATGTCAACTAATGGAGTTCAAGTCAACCATGACCGTTTTTAATATCTTTTTTTAATTTTTAACATACACTTTCATACATGGCTCAATTGTTCACAATAGCATTATTTTAGTTTTTACAATTTTGGTTTCTGATTTATACAATTTATTGTCATACTACACAACCCTTTTTGTCAAATTCATACATTTAAACCTCTGGCAATATATCTGGAATGAGAATATAATAATTTTGGACACTTCATATTCAATTAATTAAATATCGTATGAAATGAGATTTATTTTGTCATACAGTTATGTTGTTGTTTTTTATTTATATACAGAGGTGAGCACAGTTAATCTGAAATTGAACTTTAACCGTTAATCTGTTACTTCAAAAATTAAGTTAAAATTAACCGTTAAAAGTTATTTGAATATTTGAAATATAAAATCATTGAATTAGTCAATGATTCTATAGTCAGTCACGTATGCCATAGTTTATTATAACATAAGTAGAGTGTAAGTTAAGTTACGTTGGGTAGAGAAAGAAAATAAAAACTTATATGTGGCAGGAGAATATAGTACTCATGCAGGATCACTTCGAATAAGGTGCATTTTCTCCTTCATTAACATAAGAAAATTTTTATTCGAGAAGGATAACATTTACCCTGCATAATATATTTTCCAGTGAAAGCCGTCAAATGGCACTATAATGTTTTCTTGTATGTAATTTTCAGTTAAGTAACGTTGTAAAACGCACTGAATGCAAATACATCAAGATCGTCAACTGAATAATAGTTATTATTTATTCTATTCCGTTACGTTCACTCTTAGATTTTGAATTCAAGGCCAGCCCACGACTTTGCGTCGACTACTTCGTTTCCACAATTTTGCGTCAACCGTTGTGCTCTTGAGGACTGCTGATTTCCAATTTCAAGCCCTCCCTACTACACACAGCGTGGCACTACTTCCCACTGCACATAACTTCTCTAGCCGCACTGAGGTATTGACATTCACAGAGGCAGACGAATTTGATGTCTGAACATTTACAAAAATTTCACGGGAAAGGACGGGCACCCCCCATCACCTTGAGCATTAACAGATCATCGGTTCTGACGATCAAGATACGATAAATTTCTGACCCACCGTGAGAACAATGCTTTAAAAAAGTTAAAGGACTTAACGGAAGATAAATGTGCCGGAAATAAATAAAATCGTTAAAGGTTTTAAATATTAACTTAAAATAGATAAGAGTAATGTTGTCTTTAACTTGTTAAATTAGTTGGCAGTACCCGTATTTACGACAACATGTATTAATAATGTACAAACACTTTAATCGTTCATACTTTTACATAACGTTTCGGGAATGTATGTTCCCCCTCTTCAGATGTATTTTATATTTTCTACAAAAAACATATAGAATTTATCAGGTATATCTCATCACTAATCTCCTGTACATTGTTACAAATATTCAACTTACATATGAGAAAGTACAAACCTGAATGTTCTTATGCATGAATCTCTTTGTACTTTCTCACATATGTAAGTTGAATATTTGTAACAATGTACTGGAGATTAGTGATGAGATATACCTGATAATTTCTATATGTTTTTTGTAGAAAATATAAAATACATCTGAAGAGGGGGAACATACATCCCCGAAACGTTATGTAAAAGTATGAACGATTAAAGTGTTTGTACGTTATTAATACATGTTGTCGTAAATAAGGGCACTGCCAACTATATTAACTTAAAAGTTAAAGAAAATGTTAACTTGATTTTTATTTATTAACGGATCAACGGTTTTCTACTCAGCTATATTCATACATTTACATCAGAATTTATTTTATGCGACGTTAAGAGAAAATGAATTTGAGAAACAAATTTCAAGTTGATTACTGCAAGATATATGGGCCATGCGTGAGATGAGTGAGGTTCTTTCTATTTCAAGGGTATTTGATTTTGGCATGTGCTCTGCAAAATAGTGAAAATTACTACGCCGTTTTCTCATAACTACCAGCACAAAAATGAGTCAGTTTTAAGGATTCCAACATTATTTAAACACATATACTGATTATAATTTTATTTTCACAGTCAAGAGTTATATCAAATATAACTTGTGATAAATATTCACAATTTTTAAAAAAGGATATTAGGTTATGCAGGTCTAAATATAAATTTATCTTTTTTAGGTTACAGAAATGGCGACGTTCTAATGCCAAAAGTTGACTCCAGATGGCGTTAAAGTGTACAGATTAGAACATCAATTTTAAAAATTTTCTGGGAGGGGGGGCACAGGATTCCCCTTTGTTGGGGAGTATGGGAAATTCAGCATTCCGGCACTAATAAATTCGCTGTGATACCACTGTCTATTACTATCATTATTGAACACATTGTTATCTTAAGTAACAACATCTTGTTTTATTATACTTTTTTACATTTTTTCTGCTTCAAGATGACAACAATTAATACTGACTTAGCAACAATTTTTCAAACTGTCATTCATGAAACAATACCATCAGTCATGAAATATTTACTGCTTCTTCTTATTCTACAGAAGTTACTTAAATCTTCCAAGTATCATATATTTCGAACCTACCCTTCTGAGATTTAACACTAAAAACATGTTTTTTGCAACAAAATCCGTATTTTTCAAACAAGAAAAGTTTTATATGTATATCTTTGTGAATAAGTTTTGTATTAAAACTTTGTGAATAAGTTTTGTATTAAAACTTTGTGAATAAGTTTTGTATTAAAACTTTGTGAATAAACTTTCTATAGAAATGTCACTACATAAGATCAAAATTAACTTTGATGCAGGTTAGAAGATAAAACAAAATGTCCAAAAATTGAAATTTCTTGCTGAAATTCGGGGTCTATTATCTTACAGAAAAAAAAAGATAAGAAACTTAATATTATGACAAAATAAGAACTCAAAGTCTAAAATTGTAAGAAAATAAAAAAATGCTATTTTGAACAATTAGGACTTGTAGGAAAATGTATGCCAAAAAGTAAAAATGGGCAAACAACAAATTCATTTATAATTGGTTGAGTAGACATTGATCTCAGAGAAATGTAGTAGAAAAAGATGAAGATTGTTAACTAAGTCAAGTTATAATTTATTGTTTTCTGTACCCACATTTATAACACTTTCACAAGCATAGTTCCAGGCCCACCAGCTAGAGTGGGCTATAGCAGAGGAGCAATAGAGCACTCTCAATTACGTCATCTCCCCACCACTTCACAACAATCGTGAGGGGAAATTGAGCGCTTCACTTGAAACCAAGACCTACTCAATCGGACTAATTACGTGACTATATCCAATCGGTTCCCGCTTATTTCCCCTCACATCGTTTAGTTCCTCAGCCTCGTACAGAAGGCAGCTATTCCTATAGAAGGCCATTGAAAATGCCCTTTATGCTGCACATAGTGTCGAGTATTGGTAATCGTCTTTTCCTGCAGGCGATAAGCTCGCGTCTCTTGCGATCTGCAAAGAATGGGAAAACTCGCTTGCATGACGCGAACTTGACGGCAGTAGGAGCAGGGATGGGGGGAAGGTAACAATGAAAATTCTGTTTGTTGCTCCCTCGTACTTTTAATACAACCTACATTTCTAGTTTCTCTCAACGAAAATGTTGAAATTGATAACTTATTGACCTCTTTACTGCAATACTATTCTGTAATGCGTTGAACATTCCTCGTTTTCCTTATTCTTTATATTATTATTAACTAGGTTAAGTTAAGCCACTAATAAATTTCCGCCATTATAATATTTTATTTCAATATCTTTACGACCTTTCTTTAGACAAACTCTGTACGTTTATTGTTTTACGTACATATTCATGAAAAATGATTGTAAAATGTTACAGAAAATAGTGTAATTAGTAATATATTTGTTTTTACTCACAGTTAAAAGATTACTTACTTTCAGAAGTAGGTAAAGTAGGTATTACAAAGATTTGTATATTATTGTTTGGTTTTAGCAAAGGCGATACAATATTAAAACATAAATTATAAGAATAGAGCTAAACAATATTGTAACTTGGGAGGTATGACTGTTACTGTTATTAAATAACAAGTTTACATCACGTTATTTCAAAACTAATATGAGATTTGCACCATACTGGTTAAGTACTCCTAAACGAATACTGAAAGGGATATCGACACTCGCAAATGTGCCCCCGCGAAACGAGCCATGTGCCTTAAAAATCATTTTTCGCAACCTCGCAAAACTAGGGCCACACACATAACAAGCCTTGCCAAAGAGTCATCGGAAAATATTTGATACAATGATTTGCCTCCCGTACCCCAATGAAGCATGAGCAGCAAAGGCTGGCCACACACATGCCAAGACTCGCCTAAGATTCATCGGCAAATATTTGCGAACACAACTTTCAAAATATTTCAAACGAAAACTTGAAGTCACTTGTATCGTCCTTTTATATTTGTTCATATTGTTTAAAAAAAGGAGAAGCTATTACTGTTACCATTTCGTTGCAATTATTATTAAATCAAATTCGTGGAATACATATTTGACCTATAATTCTTGTTCAGTAATACCGGAACAATTTTCGGAGCTTTACTGTAATTAAAATACATATTAAAAATATGTAGCTAAATGCCCTATATTTTTTAGGCCACCTAATGTAGAAAAAATTTCATAGCTGCATTAATAGCTTAAACGCGCGCGGTATGCTGAGTTAAAAAGAATAGGTTACAATTATAATAAAAATTTCAATAATTATTATTTGAAGCTCATATAATTGTTATAATTTTATACTTATTGCTCGTATTATATCCCCATATATTTGCTTAAAAACAGACTGAATTACGATATAATGTACGCGCACTATTGGCGTTCTTCGACGAATGTGAAGCCAGATCAACAAGGAAGGTGGCTCCTTTGTCTTGGACTCGGAGCTGGAAGATCCTTGTCGTTCGCATCGACCAGCCTTCCAATAACTTCCAGCAACAAATATTTGACTATCCTTAATGAAATTACCACGTTTTGCCGGGGTAACAAATTTATTTGCTTTAGAACATGTTTTCGACGGCATGGCCGTCATCATCAGTGAATCTAAAATAAATTACAAAAATGCATTGATAAAATAACAGAATTGAAATTCAGAAGATAAACATTCTTTAACAGATTAATTAGAAATGATTCGATAAGAAGTTACAATTTTCTGTTATTTTATCAATATCTTTTTATAACTTCTTATCGATTCACTTCTAATTATTCTGTAAAATTATTTTTCTGAATTTCAGTTTTGTCATTTCTTCAATATATTTTTGTAATTTATTTTAGATTCATTGATGATGATGGCCATGCCGTCGAAAACATGTTCTGAAGCAAATAAAGTTGCTACCATGGCAAAACGTGGAAATTTCATTAATGTATTTACAAATGGTAACAATGACTCACCTCCTTCATATTTGACTTTCCTTGCCATTGGGGAAGCAACCACCTGTGATCAACTTTGGAAGGTACTTGGCAATGATCGCCATGTGTATGACCTAGGCATAAGTAGAAGATCGTCATGATGTGTTTGGAAAAATGGTTGCAATGAAAGTCGAGATTTGTATGCTGAACGAAGGCGATGGGCAGAGGAATTTATCAGTGGATGTTCTTTTTAGGATGAGAGTGGTAATTTAACCGGTGGCTAAGCATTTATTTGTCAAATGCCTTTTAGCACACTAATTCATTTTGATCTCCTGAATGTTGTTACGAATTTTGAGAGCGATTCACGGGCTTTGAGGCGAGTAATCACAAAACAAATTTTTCGCTGTTTTTCGATTCAATCAACATGGCTTTTTATGCAGATTTGATGACCTTCCGAATATTTTAGATTATAGACATATAATTAACAGTGAGAACGGAGTAAAATTAACCACAATTATAAGAAATGGTTTGAATTATTAATAAGTGTCAAAAATGAACTGAGGTGGGTCTTTAAATTAAATATTGATAAATCTATGTCGGAAAAATATAAAATTCCATAGCCTCAAACATCACATTTTAGATTTGGCAACGTGGTACGTTGCACTTGTCAATATTGATGTATTTCTTTTTACAGAATTATCAAACCAAAATTTTATCGTGTTCCGACGTAACTGACAGGGAGGCCGGAACGTGTAGGGCCTATGGTTGACTTAAGTAAAAACTAAACATACTGATAATTATTATATTTTCGTGTATAATTTTATTTGAACATGTATGTCACATATAAACGTAAAGATTTTGTCTACAGGAAGGTCGTAAAGATGTTGAAATGAATCAAATACCCTAATGAAAGAAATGTGTTATTTGCTAAACTTAGCGTAGTTAATAATAATGATATGAAAATAAGGAAAGCGAGAAACCTTAAATGCAATACTCAATAGTTTTAAATTAAATTAAAAGGACAACACAGGTATCGATTCCAACATTTTGGTTGAAAGAAATGAGAATTGTATTTCTACTTCATAGAGTGAGTAAGCAAACTAAATTTTCCTTTTTGCCCTTCCTACCCTCCATTGATATTCGGACAAATGGTCACAGTGACATTTGGTCACAGGAAGGGTTGTCTCAAGTGTTTGAGGGCAAAATACACCTGCGCCTCCCCCCACCCCCACCAGTTTTCCCCATCATTGCTAGATAATTAACTTTTCAACGCCAGGGGACAGAATGAAGGTCATGACAAGGAGTAGTGCGATTAAGTCAACGGTGTAGGATCCCGAAACGCTATGTGGATTTTCCAATTTTAGTATTTCTGCAAGAAGTACAACAGTAAATATGTGTTGATTCCAAACTAAAAGAAAAAAGACTCTCTACGTGTTGAGTAAATTGCTGAAGTTTGGAGACATCAAAGATAATCAATTTTCAAATATATCTTAAGACAAATTAAATACTTTTTTATATTTAAAATTTTAGCATTCATTTTGATATTGTTTACTAAAGATCGTAATACAATGTGTCGAGTTTTTAACTTAGCCTTATGCCATGGACAAAGCAATATCGACATTTTTTTACTAAGATTTTTGTATTTCCTAAAAAGTAAAACATGGAAGATTGTCTTAAAAACGCGTTCACTGGAGATACGGTAATTAGCAAAGCAACGATAGGTAAAAAATAAATGTTATTGCATTTCGTTATACAGAGTCTTTCTGTACTTGGAGGAGGAGGCGGGTTGAAAACATCAATAGGAATCAGAATCACATGGGAACAGAGTCCCAAATGCTGCGTTATAATAGTAATAAAACAAATAAAAAATTAACATTTTCAATATTTTGGGTTCAGAAGGTGACTAAGAGATTAATCAAATGAACGGTGTGCTCATTTGGCATGAATCGACCGGCAAAGTTCGGGGAAGTGTCCTAAGCTGCCAGGCGCCACTTTCCTTCGCAAATAGATAATGGATAGTGTTTCACGAGGAATTTTTGGTGAGTAATTAGTGGACATAATTTGTATTAAGTCAAGCTGTTTGATGCGGACCTGAAATGGCTCATCTTTGATACGACTGACTCGTCACGACGGACATACACTCGTAAAAGTGGCGGAGGGTTGGTTGTCGTGTGAACCAAGTCCGGGAACAGCATGCGAAAACTGGTGCGTCTGCTCTCTCCTACTCGTAGTCTCTCATCTTGCGCTACTCTGGTGCAGAAACAACAGGAAAAGGCACATTGTAAATGCTCAGAATACGAAATTTAAAGAATCATAGAGTACCAGAAGTCAGTGGCGGATCTAGACTGTACTCAAGAGGGAGGGGATTTTTGTTAAAAATTATGGTTTTACAACACGAGTATCATAAATATTACCTTTAAATAAAATGCATGAAATAAATAATTAACAATCTGGTATTATGAATAGCAATAACTATTATTTATTAAAGTTATTAATCTGGTATTATTGTTATTAATCTGGTATTATTGTTATTAATCTGGTATTATTGTTATTAATCTGGTATTATTGTTATTAATCTGGTATTATTGTTATTAATCTGGTATTATTGTTATTAATCTGGTATTATTGTTATTAATCTGGTATTATTGTTATTAATCTGGTATTATTGTTATTAATCTGGTATTATTGTTATTAATCTGGTATTATTGTTATTAATCTGGTATTATTGTTATTAATCTGGTATTATTGTTATTAATCTGGTATTATTGTTATTAATCTGGTATTATTGTTATTAATCTGGTATTATTGTTATTAATCTGGTATTATTGTTATTAATCTGGTATTATTGTTATTAATCTGGTATTATTAATAACAATTACAACTAATAACAATTATTAATCAGGCAAAGTTTTTGCAAAGTATGCCATTTATCAACTTCAATTTTATCTGCTAAGAGTTCAGGTCCAATCCGCCACTGCAAGAAGTCATAATGCAATTTAATAATTAATTATTTAGAGTAGCTTTGTCCAACTTCTCTTGTCCTGCGGGCAATTTTTTTTTTTTTTTTTTGCATTTTCAATCGGTCTTTTTTTAAAATTTTCGATAATGCATTACGGGAAGGGGTCAGGCAAAATGTTGCCCGACGAATAAATCTAATGGGTCTTACTCATTTGTTACGCTATATTTTTATTCTCATCAACATTTTTTTTATTTCAAGCTGGAAAAATTGAATAGTGTATTTCTTTATTTAAAAAGTATTATTAATATTTAATATTACATTAAAATATTCATATACTGTTAAGTATGACGGGGTAATTCCGAAGACAACTTTCTATTTTCTTTCACCGGACATGTCACGTCAAATATTACTTCTTACAGCATAGACTTATAACACTAGTAAGTAGTTTGATAACAAGTTTGATAAGTAGTTTGATGTAAAATGTACTAGAACTCGCAGGCTGCAAAAACGGGTTCGCCGGAATGCGTCCCGCGGGCTGCTAGTTGGACAGCGTTGATTTAAAGTAATGATTTAGGATAATTTAAAATTTGGAATTGTGAATTTATTAATAAATACATCGTATGATTGTCACATTTGTGACAATACGAAAAAGCAATTATTGCCGATATTCCTCGCAATGTGTAGAGAATATTATAGCATAATCTTATAATCTTTTCGTATAAATTGTATGCCAAAAGATGTCGAAAATTTACATATATACAGTATATTCAATTCTTAAAAATAACATTACATGTATATGACAGAACTCAAAGTTCTTATTCATTGGTTTTTCATTATAAATGTAGCTGTATTTCCCATTAGATAATACGCTTAGCGTTCGAGAAATAATAAAAAGACATCAAGAAATACCGCGAAAATTCCTTCCGTAAAAGCTCAAGACAATCCACCACGCAAAGACATTTTTTCCAAACTTTTGATTTCATCAGATCCTACTATTTCTTCATTTCAAAAAACACCGTCAAAGGCGAGCATAATTTCTGATGCTGTAAAAATGTTAAAACTTCTAATTAATGCTGACAGGAGAGACTGTATAATTTGATAACTTTTGGTCAGGTGAAAATGGCGACGAGCCGGGATTCGAACTCGGGACTCCTGCATAGATTGCAGGGGTGTTAATCACTACACAACCCGTTTGCCTTCCACAATTGTACATCATTTCCATCCAGACCTAAACCCCGGAAGGCCTGGTGTAGTGGTTAACACCCCTGCGATCAATGCAGGCGTCCCGGGTTCGATTGCCAGTTCGTCGCCATTTTCACGTGACCGAAAGATATCACATATCTTCTCGTGTGGGGTACACGGAAGAAATATATGCACTGTATAGTTTGTTCGTGACAAGCACAATCCACGAAATTTCTGGATGTAATCAAGACCGAATTTAGGTTTGATGTGTTCATAAGCTAGTTATCTCAAAAGGGCCCTTTTTATGTCCAAATATCCTTTGTCAATGACAAATTGTTTCTGTCTCTACATTACAGCGACCTGCCTCGTCCTCGTAGAATATTTCAATACACACTAGCATTCCGCACCAGCTACGCACGCATGTCTCTTTCTTATAATTTAGAATAGGCGAAAATAGCAAGACTTCAACACTGTAATAATTTTTTATGGTGAAACACTGTTAGTAAGCCAGTCAATATTGAGGTATTTGGTTATAATATTATTATTTTTTTAAATAATGAAATGTTTGCTTAACGTGAAGTGCCTCCGGGTGCCACGCGGGTCAAATGCTTGCCTGGTCCTCCCGAGGCAATACAAGACCGCAGCAGCGGTGGCGGCTTATAAAATTGTAACTAAAACGCTTACAAAATCTAAACTATTGGTCAAAATTTTACGATTTAAAGACAGTTTTCATATTTTAACACGTCTTTTTTAGAACCTTTTTTTCGATAATTTAGGTTAACCTTTGAAGATATGTGCCGTCACGGACTTCTTTGAAGAAAATTTTGAGACGAACAATATTGCCACGCATTGTTGTCACCTATCTCTATCCGGTTAGCGACGTAAGCAAATATCTCTCCCCGAAGATGAATTATTCCCGATTTGATTCACTAATATCGTCATTTGTGATTTCTACCGTAACTATATACGTATATAAAACCTTTCACAGCAGTGTGTAAAGATCAGGAACTAACTTTGTCAGAGGCCAAGACCCGCATCCCCTGGTTCGGGCACCCTAAGAAGAACCGACGAAATTTTATAGTTCATCTGAATGACCGTAAGGTATAAGTCGTCCGAAAGCATCGATATCTAGGGGTGATGGTGGGTGATGGTTAGCGCTTCGAAGATCATTTAGTCTAAGTTGTACAGCGCACAAAGCCTGAGTCGCCGCGACCGAGTCATGTCACAGCGGCGGCGGCGACGCAAGTTCACCAACACGTAAAATCTAAACTATTCGTCAAAATATTACCCGTTTTAATACCTGTTTTATCTTCGTTAAATTCATAAAACAAAGAACATTCTAAATTTGATAAAATTTATTTTTAAGAAACAAAGTTACTCTATTTAGTTGAAGTATTTCAAAGCGTTAATTTTTAAATATTTGTGTTTACCTATGTAGTTAAATTTAATATTTGAAACAAGTTTTTTTAATTATTTATAGAGCTTACACTGTGCCCCCGGCAGCCGTTCTGGTTAAGCAAATTGTTTTGGACAGATAAAACAATCTATTTTTTCGGGGGGTGGGAGTTAGGTGTGGATGAGGATAAACATTATCAGAGAACGCAAAAATATTATTGAATACAGAAAATGGAGGCTCTGTCTACGCTCTTCAAAAACTCAAAAGAGGAAATACATTCGTTTTCAAATGACTATCTACCTCTTAAGTAATTTTTGTGCGCTCTGCAGAGAATCTTTTCCCGTTCTGAATTTGCTTCGTGATCGATATCAAATCCTGAAATGATTAAGCCGAGTTTAATTCATCGTACACTTTCTTGATATGAGTTATCTAAGTTATCAATCTGTCAAAATACTCTTACATAATTGACCTGATCCTAAGACTTAACCTATGCATTGTGATGTATTTTGACGCACTGAATCCGAATCCAATCCGAATCAGAATTGCTCCATCTCCCCCCAAGTTTTTTTTTAATCCGTATTTTCTATACTTAAAGGTGGTTTTACGCAATTTGAAACAAAATAAAGGGGGTGGAGCATTTTTCATCATACATTATTCTCTTCATGATTCAATATTAACTTTATCGAGAAAAATAATTATTATACAATTTTACGACCATTTGAATCACATCTGTTTAAATAAAGCATTTACAAAATTGATTAAAGAAATAATTTAGTGTATGAAAGTTAAATGATGCACTGTCAAAAATGTTAGAGAAAAATAAAGTTTTCAAACCAAATGTGTTTCAAATTGTTTATGAGCTTAGTTTTAATCAAATTTTTAAACAAATTAAAAACACAAGTAACTGGTTAATTAAAAAAACACTTTTATCTTACTCAACATACGTAATTAATACATCCTTTACTTAAATATAAAACTTCTGAGCACACTTAATACTTATTTTATTTTAATTATAATAGAATAGAAGAGAATAGAATTTTAATTTTAAAAAACCTTAAATATTATATCAATGTGTTTTGCGAGATCTTAGTCTCATAAGAAGCATAATACGTGCAACGTCAGTAAAACTTCCTTGTAGGCACACGGTCATGGAATTTCGTATCTGGAGTGGGTTTTCCGTTCTTATATCAACTTTATCAGTATTATTTTTTCATTTTCTTTTTCTAAATCTTCCCTCTGCTACACTGTGTAACAGTTTACAACTTTTTGAAATGAGGTAGTGTGGCCAGAGTTTGAATAAGTGAGGTAGTGCTGCATGCTGAGAAATATTATTTTCCCACGCCTTTGGCAAACTTTCAAATGAAATACAGCTTTTTGGTACCAGAGACACACAAAAAGGATATTTCCGTCGCTGGGAATGTAAAAACAAGCAACTAACCATTACAGAAGTAGAATTTATTAATAAAATGGAAGGTAAAACATAGGTATCAAAAGAAGAATCTTGTGTTGCACCCTCAATTGTTACGTTAGGAACAATAGCAATAGGGATGGCCTAGCTGCCCGTTCGGGCATTTAGTACGCGCGTGCATTTGCGTTTGCATGCAAAGGCTGAGCTGTGGGTGCACTTTAAAAACTTTCTGGAATACTAAAGAATTTATTGCTGAATTTTTGTTTCAGAAGGGAAAGGAGATGTCCCAAATGAAAGATCAGGAGTGAATTGGGAATCCAAATTTCTGAGTAGACTTGTCTCAGCATTTGAGCGGTCTCAACTCCAAGCTACTTATTTTGTAAATGCATGAAAAAGTAAAGGCTTTTAAAATGCGCGTACAATTGTGGAGGACCCAGATTTTAGGCAACAGTTTTTATCATTTCCCTTGTTTAAAAAGAATGGAAAACGTAAATGTGACGAAGTATGTCAATATGCTTGGCGATTAGAAGGAATCATTCACCCAACGTTTCAAAGGTTTTGATGATCTCGAAGACAAATTCACTTTATTTTTAACTCCTTTTGATGTCAATATTGAAAAAGTTATTTCCTCCCTACAAATGGAATACACTGATATAATGTGACATAGGTTTATCTGCACTCTTCAGAGAACAAACAGATATATATTATTTTTACAAAAAAACTTGATGCCAAGTTTTGATAATTTCGTGCATTTAAGTGAGATTATATCGATATTCGGCAGTACTTACACCTGCAAACAGCTTTGTTAAAAAATAAAGCTCACTAAATCCCTTTTGGGATCAAGGGACGGGTGAATCTTTTAAGGCTGTTATGAGAATTGTATCTGCTCGAGACTTAACATCTAGAATAGAAGCAGTGTAAATACTTTGTTTTTAATGTTGTTAATCAGAGTTTATTGAGCTTGTTAAACTCATTTTATCAGGTCAGTAACACTATTTCCGTGTTTGAACTACTGCTGTACATCAAAGAAGGGGTGGCACTCGAGTCTCTATTCCCACCTCCTTCAACATTGCTTAGTTTGTGCGTAGTTACTCGCAGTTGCTCCGGAGTTGCACGTAGCATTCATCGAAGTGCAGATTGCAGGCCACCTTTGAACTGATACCTTAGAAAGTGCACAAGTGGTGTCAGGCTGCCAAACGCGAAAGAAAAAGTGTTAGTGATCATACACTTCGTAGGCAAAACTAATTAAGGGGAATAAATTACCGTTTATAATAACAAAAAAAGTTTATTAGTTTTGAAAATTATACATACCTTTAGCTCGGATGTAGGAGTAGGTCACCCTTATTGATCCCCGTCCCTTAGGTCCATGTTCGACAATATGAGGCATTCAATAAAGTGGATTGTACTCAAATGACTAACAAGAGGTAACTAAATATTCTCTATCCCGGCAACGTTTAGAGTACTTCATTTTCTATTTTTCCCCTCTTTTTGTCGTGCTTCAAACAGTCAGAACATATAATTCTCACAATTTATTGTGTCATTTATATTTCAGTTCATCGTGGTTCATAAACGACAGACTGTCATCCTGTTAATCTGTCTATAAGAGTGTCATATTGTCAGACGGTATTTTAAATACATTATTTCAGTTACATAATTATTGAGTATTCTAATAATTTTATTGTACCGTGAAATACTTACTATCATTTCCCTCCCTGAGAGATCAGTACCTCTGTTTCGTGAAAACACATCTCATTCTATGGATGTCGGAAAAATTCCGACGATGGATCAATAATTTTTTTCAAGGCGGTTTATTCTTTTTGTTTTTATATAAAAATTAAAATCTCGTTCGCTCGCAACATCGGTGTCTATAAAATATCGCAATTTTCCGTTTGGCCTGAAATGTCAGAAAAATTAGATTTTATTCCCTTATTTTCTGAACATTTTCAACATTTATATTATACATTAGAGTTTTTGCATGCTTGGTTCTTTAGGGTTAGAAGATGTATGTAAGTCCGTGAATTAATTGTTTCAAGGTCCCAATAAAGTTCAAATTTGTGAAAATACGACAAAAAATAAAAAACTCAAAATAAGCCATCTTCATTTTTTTTCGATAAATCAAGGAAAATATTGTCGTTTATGATGCCACAATATTTCGTCAGTGGAAATTGGTGAATGCTTAAGATACGATTTTTCCCCATTAGGATCATGTTGGAGCAGCAGGATAATAATTATGGTAGTTGTTTTATATAATAACGTATATATTCAATGACATATAAGAAAACTACATAATTTCATCATTTTTGTAGGTGAATCTGTACTGTACATTAATAGAAATCTCTTAGATTGCGGTGAACCTCACCGCCAGGTAACAGATTAATCATGTTACGTCGAATGAAAATGGTAGACGGGACCGGGATTC
>NNCF01126784.1:39509-85879 GCA_002313205.1 Laupala kohalensis
CCCGTCTACCATTTTCATTCGACGTAACATGATTAATCTGTTACCTGGCGGTGAGGTTCACCGCAATCTAAGAGATTTCTATGTTTGTGAACCAGAAATGGAAAATGCTACCCAAATAAAGTACTTCCAATGGGAGTCGCCTCAGATGAGGAATCTAGTCTCTACGAGACCACCTCAGAGGTATTTGGGTTTCACAAGTTGAATGAGAATGATGGACGGACCCGAGAGGCGAGCGGGATGGCGCAGTCGGTAAGCGCATGAGCGCGTAACATGATTAAACTGTACATTAAATTTAGATATTCTCATTTTGTTTTTTGTTTTTATTTTTTAAAATATTCTTTATGATCTCCAGTTTTAACTTCATCTTTCACTTGCTGACCTTTAAGGAATATTAATAATAATACTTTAAATTAAGAACTCTTTGAATTATTGTGGTAAAAATGAATCCTGGGATGTTACAAGACGCGTTTTTTATTAACATAATGTATTATTTGCTCTGTCCCTTGTGATTCAGAGGCGATATCCTCACTGGTGACTTAATCTCGTGAATGTTCTTTTTCCTGTCGGATATTGTATTTGACAATCGTATGGAAGTTGAAGAACTACAAGGGACCTCTAATCTCTTTATAGTGCATTTCAGGCCATAACTTGGCCCTTTCCCATGGGTAGTTTAAAAAAATGGAGCGCCGATGGCCTTTTCTTGTACACTCAATTTGTTATTGAAACTGCCTTCTCCTCTGTGTTTGTTTTGACCTTCAATGGTAAAAAAACCAATATTTTTTACTATTTATGTATTTCTACCCTCGGACCTTTGAGACATTATAAACTAATACATTTTTTTTCAATTATGACGTATTTTGTGTTATTAATTTTTAAGTTTCGCTCGTTTTCTCACAATTTCAGCATTGAAAGGGATGTTGAAACTAAAAACAAATGAATTTTAATACATCTACTAACTCTGAAGAAGCCTAATTCGTAAAGAAAACTTCAAATTTTCCGATATTTGAAGCCAAATTATAATCGCGACATTTTATTAAGACACCCATATGTCGAACAAAAAACGATTGTATATCTTAATTTTTAATAAAAATAGAGTGGATAAACCCATTAAAAAACAATATTGATTCATCGTCGGATTTTGTCCGATTTTACGAAGAGACACCCATTTATCTTACAACTTCGTTGAACAATTGGAGAAAATACGGGAGGGTCTACGGAAAATAAGATTAAAGTAACCATTACGCTGTTGTAAGGAGCGTGAATTAAATGACTTAGCTAGCAATAAGCAGGACCAGGAAAATCTCGAAAAATAAATATCCGCCAAAACGAGGTCACCGAGAGCACTGCTACTTCCGCGCCATCTGGTGACGAAGGCGAAAACCTGTGTAATATTACTTGTACTGGAGGCATGCTGTAGGAGCCCGCAGTAGCCATCGAGTGAGCATACTGCGGAGTGAAGCGTACGTTCTGTGAGTAGTGTATTACTCAAGTGACATGTGTGGTGTTCAGGGATTAGCTCGTTTTTTTCTCGTATTGAGTTTTGCCAATGTGGTGTTCAGTTCAGCTATTCCTATGTGGGAATACTTGGGAAGAACAGAAAAGGTAAGAAAAATAAGTTGTAAAATATTAATGTCGAAAATACAAACTAGATGAAAATAATTAACACATTCCGAACACACTCTGTATGCGTAAATTGGGAACAAATACACCCTGACATAAGCATATTACAACATATATGTTGAAATTCCATATCAGTGAATAATCAAAGAATGAAATAATACTAAATTTAAGTACCGTCTTTTCTGACAGTATTATTTTCACAATATTTTGTATACAATATCACAAAATATTAATGGGATGACCAACAAGATAAACGTTTAACATTTTAATACAAAATCAAAATCAATGCAATTGTGACAATTATGTATTGTCCTTTCCTTCCCTGCTTTCGAAAATGAAAAGTTATTTTATTGTATTAACCTCGAAATGAGCCGTTGGATCAATTAAAATATTTCTAATTGCAGGGATGAATATGTTTAAAAAGACTCCCTGCATAACAGAAAAATGACTTATGTGTACATTCAACGCTGGAAACATATTTAAAAGAAGTGTAAATGACATACTTCAATTATATTTTTGAATAAATGACGAATTGAAAACAATAATTAAAAATTTTTAAAATATGTATACGTTACGAAAAAAAAAGTAAACTAAACCTAAAACTTTTACGTAATAAATGACTTAGTAGTATCACAAATTTAAAGCTATGTGTTAGCTCTTGAAAAACAACAACAGCAACAGAAACTTATTAACTAGAGAACAAGACGAAAAGAGAAAAAAATATTTTCTTATAACCTTCAGTTTGAATACATTTTTCTTTAAATTAAAATATAAAGGGCAGTTACAAGAAAATAAAAAGTTGTTATTTTCAAATTAAATACAACTTTTATTCTTCAGAAAAAGAAAATTAAAATTCTGGAACTTCAAATTGCCCGCAAAACTTTTCGTCAACAATTTTGTAATTAACATTTTAATTCTATTATCAGTGTTCATTTTTGTGTGTTTTGTTTTCTAGCTGCTTTAAGTTGCTCTTTTCGAAAGAAAATAAACCAATGTCATCGGTAACAACACCAGGAAGATTACTAATCTCCATAATATTGAACATTTGTGATTCACGTCATACAGTAAAGATAAAATCTCCTTAAGAGAAGCAAAATATTCTTGAAATAATTCAAGACTCATGGGAATTCCCGCCTTTCCCACGTAATATGATTATCCTGGTACTCGCTAGCAAGACCCAGGCACCTGTGCCCAGTCTTTATGTTGCAGACGTTTTACGGAATTCCCAAAGTTTCTTGGCGCCCCTCTATTACCTTCAAATGATTACGACTGTACGTTTTACTTCTTTTTCTCGAAGAAGTCGGATACATACGCGGGTTAATGATTGTGAATAGTATCACTTGTATCAAACGTATTTATGAAAGAACGCATGAGTAATTTAATTTTGTAGAATGAAAAATAATGGTTATACTATCTATAAATGACATTTTAATTTTTTATGTGTGTAATTTGTATTTAATCGATAACAAATATCCTCTTGTATTTAACAGTCACATTCAGAGCCGGCGCATCGGTGGGTCCGGTAATCGCCCAGAACGCTTTCACAAAAGAAAATAAAAGCTCAATTTTTTTCAGATTAAATTCAAATATTTTAGTTTCCGTCGTCTTTTATAATCACAAGTATAGTCGTCTGATTTCCTCAGTGACTAGAAAAAGATGGTCTAATATTTTAAAAATCTGTTAAAAAGTTGATCGATATTTTTTATGTAATAACCTGCCAATTCCAATTTATTTTATTGGGATAATTTCAAGGCCCTCCTCCCCGTTTTGAACAAGTATTTTCATTTGTATGTACTTTCGTGGAAGAAAAAAAGAAATAAAACATTAATTAGGTTTTTACTATGATAATTATATGATTTCAAATTACAAACTTTTTTATTATTGATCTATGTAGTACTACGGTAAAGTAATACGTCACATACCCCAATATTTTCATATTTAAATAATCCTATCTTAATTTTAATAATTTAATTAAAATTTGTTTTATAAAATTTGTAGCATATACTTCATTAATGTCACATCAGAAATGCCAAAATTCATCAATAACATCTTCAAACGAAATTGAATCACGTAACTCTACTTCAAATGGTTAATAATTTATTATAATATGTTATGTTGCAAACTGCGTGTGACGACGTGGAAGTTCAATGAACTACGATACTCTCAGGAAGGAAGGAAGCTTGCAAGGGACCATTCCATCAATCACAGGACCCAAAGGCAGTAACTGCTTTAACATTTGTACGTCCCAAGGCAAAACCACGACATAAATGCATGCATAAATTCTAGGAAGATTTAGAGTATTTAATTCCCAAAATAAAGGTTTATGTGAATTTCGGGGATGAGATTTACTTATTATTCGAACTATCCTCTTTTGCAAAGGCGTATACAGGCTGGGGCAAAATGGGGCAGTTGCCTCACCTTAAGAGTTGGGGCTGATACCCAATTTTCCATATGGAATATTTAGTAAAAGAAATAGTTGAAAAATTTGCCATTAATCTTCACAAACTATTGTTCAAAGATTGATTCTTTTAAATCAATATTGTTTTAATGCTGTAATGTTTATTATTGTACGTCATTCATTTCTCTTTGGTATGGGTTGAATTCAGAAACCTTCCCCACCTTACGTTTTGAACTAGATACGTTCATGCTCTTTTGTATTCTAAAAGTTTGGATGCTCTGAGCGGAATTTCCTCTAAAGACAATGCCGTACCATGAATGAAAATAAACATTTACAAAATAAATGCAGCGGGGAACGTGTGGACATACAACGTTGACTGAAATCACCGTTTTGTCGGGGAAGATTTTTTTATTGCTTCACAAATCTCAATGCGGAGATTGCTTCGCAATAAGGTTCTTCCTCTTCAAAATAAATACTCAAAGGTTAAACAGGACAAGATTTATTATGCAGGATCAATGTGAACAAGTGATTGAATTGTAAACAATAAGTAACACCAGGTTGACAACCACAGGCGTTGAAAGCTCTGTAAATGATGCCTTTTTCTCATTTGACTCACGACTTTGGTTAAGCTGGTTGTCGAGGTTGAAGAAGTTCTCTTCTTCGTCACAAGATGGTACCACTGGTGATAGATCCTAATGTAGCTAGATGATAGCGTTGTAGTACGGTCTCTCGGCGCGTGATGACACCTCGTGTCCTTGAATGGTGGAGTTAGTTCCACCGCTGATCGTACGAGGGCGCTTCGTGGCCTTTTGAAGCTCGAATTAATTTTGTTGTAGGCCGTAAGAGAGAGCCTCATGGCTTTTCGAAGATAGAATTTATTCAGTCACGGGTCGGACTTAGCTTCTTGGACATAGAATTATTCCCGCTGCTCTCGTGGCGTTTGATGATAGAAATAATTCAGTCACAGGTCGGGCGTAGCTTCTTGGACATAGAACTATTCCCGCTGCTCTCATGGCGTTTGATGATAGAAAATAATTCATTCACAGTTCGGACGTAGCTTCTTGGACATAGAATTATTCCCGCTGCTCTCGTGGCGTTTGATGATAGAAAATAATTCTGTCACAGGTCGCGCGATTCCGCAGAGCTGGGTTTCTTGGTTGAGGTTATATCGGACCCGATGTTCACTCGGCCAGAGAACTCGTCGTACTGATTTCACCGTCGTAGCTATCGCCATAAGCTAAACTTTGACAACTGACGACGTTGGCGACGTAACACTGGGTCGAGGTTCGTCTATTGAGGTTCTCTCGAAGGTTCTTAATAAACTGACCCGAGTTCTTGAAGATTCTTAACAAATAGGCGACATACGCTTGGTGGTGCACGCGGTCCGTGCGTCTCATGGAGTCTTCTAATGTGTAATTTGTAGAGACTCCCTTGCGTCGTATGTAGAGACTCTTTTGTGGGGCGTGTGTATTTCGCCGGTCTTGGATCTCGAATCTCTGGTACTTCGTCTTGACGGCGGCATAAATAATATGGCGCTATTTGCTTGGGCGTGGCATCATGTATCTTTTATGTGTTAGATGCATGAGGGAGTTCGTATTAAGGTACGTGTTTCGTCGTATATGTAGGAAGGTACTTCTACAACCGCATGAATAGCACAATTGACTTACTTTGGAATGAAGATTATCAACGTGACATATCTATATGTCAGGTTGACTTGAGTATATGAAGACCAAAGAATATTGGTTCCTTGACAGTTTTTTAATGGTTCTCGTTTAGCAAAAGAGGTACCTAGGATATATCTTTCACTATACAATTGTGAAATACCGTAGACTCTTGTTTTGTAAGTCTATTTGCATGAATCCCACAGGGGAGGTTATACAAAAATTTAAGTGTGTTCACATGTTTACACAGTAAATTAATGTCATCAGCGAAGATCATCCTTTTGCAATCTATTGTGGAGGATGCCTTATGGTTCACATAGAACAAAAATAGGATAGTGCATAAAATTGAACATTGAGGAACTCCGCGACTAAGTGACTTTGTTTCTGAAAGATAATACTGAAGTAATTGTTTTTAAAATAGAAAATTTCGATCTGTTGACACGCGTTATTTAAAGTAGGGATTTAGCCATAGATGTACTGATCCCGGAATGCCGTAAGAATTTTATTTTGGAGGGAGAATTGCATAATCGATGATATCGGATACTTCAAATAAATCTATAAAAATACTCTGAGGATTATCTCCTCGGTCGAGCAATTAAGTTAATGGCTCTTTTAATTAAGTCGTTCTTCCGACATTGTGCTCCAATTGTACGTTTTTACAATTTTCGTAATTTAGAAAACTAATTGAAGCTGGTTGAAGTAATGTACAAAAATACTTAGAAGAATATCGGCATTGAGAAGAACGCGGTTTTGAGTTCATATTTTTTATTAGTTTCTACAATATTTCCGTCAATGTGTGTATCGTGTACTCAGTTTGACCATATTTCCAAAAATTAACACTATTTAATAAGATTGTCTTAAGTACACTGCAAATATTTTATGACGTCCACAGCTTGAATCCGAGTTCCTTCAGAATTTTCTTTCTCAGTATTTAATTCGAATCCCTTCTGCTTCATAATAGTTGGATAAACAAGATCTGCACTATGAGTTATACAGCTAAGCAATATTACTCAAATTGGATTCGATAGATTGAAAAGTGTGATTTACTTCGTTGACTCGACAGAATATTTGTTCCCAATTTACGCAAAATCCTTGTTTTCATTCGTATGAATCCCGTAGCGTAGAATCGTCAGCTTCCTCATGAACTTCAAGTCTTTCTTTTTCATCGTTCTCACACTTCGAAAGTGCAGCATAGAATACAACATCGAAACACTTGATGTAGACACTTCATGTCTTTCCAACCATCCAATTAAAAAATTGAAATGCATCATTTAAAATTCCCCATCGTGAACCAGGAAAACTAAAAAATGTGTTCATTTGTAGTGCAAACATTATAAATTTGATAGCTTTTTGATAGCAAACAAAAAATTTAAAAACAAAAAATTATTAAAGGATTTGGTTCCTCAAACTTTTCTTGCAGTCCGTCATCGAACCACACTTGCTGTATTGTCTTACAACTGACTATGGCAGTCTTCAAAATCTATGTTGAATTCACCTAATCACTGACTCATTCCAATATTTTCGCTTGCGCGAGGTTGCATGTGGTTCCTCTGACGTTCGCTAACTTCCCAGAAAGAATCGGAATTTATTGTTTTCCACTCCGCTCGTAAATGTAACATTTTTTGCAAATCAGAACTGTTATGATATAGATGATAATTTCTTGTTATCTTTTTGGATGTGATTGCAAAAGTGTCATCTCACCCTAGTAAATTCTCTGGTACATATGTGAGAATATGTCTTAAAACGTCATAAGAATTTCACCATCATTGTACATTACGCTGAGTATTCATCACTAACGTTAAATTTTCACTCTTTAGACATAACAGGAAACGCTGCAAAGTAATAGCGTAATTAGTTAAATAATTGGATTTTATAAATTGGTTGAATGTTAGTTAGTAGTTTAGTAATTAGTTTGTTAGTTAGTGAGAAAGTTAGGTGTCATTTAGCATTTATTCGATGGACAACAACCATGAGATAATGTTGTCACGTGAAAGTTACGAAAGGACAGTAAATATATAAGTACGTACATATAAAGAACAACATCTGGCCAACTTAATACTAACTTACGTATGGTAGGCAATTAACGCCCTCCCAACAGATACATGTGTGATTTGAGTCATGCTTCACAAACATATACACCCTTAGGAACATACTAGCGCGAACGCAAGTCGCTCATACCGCCCTATTGTCAGTGACTTGTCATGCCTCAAGGACCATAGACACGGACGTTGGTTGTAAAATTGTTCCGACTAAATTATAAGCGTTTTTACTTATTTTGCTGTATTCCTCGTAAACTTTCATATTTACGTTATAATGTATGTTACTAAACTTCATATTCCGTTAATACTTTAAGTTCATATGCGTAATTTAGTAAAAACAACTTATGAAATGAACAATAACACCCACTCCGGTATTAACGCCTAATGAAATGTTTTACCTGTAAAGTACGAACTTTGTAATTTCGTTTTGTTGTCACCTGGATTTGAACATATACACAAAATTATAATGCATATTTGAAAGAATTGAAAAAACATAGTGTAATAAACAATTCTAATGACTCTTTTGATAAATCTCACTCTCGATCTTTTTTAACCTTTCCTTTAAATAATAGAGTCTGTCATCGTCCTTTCATGAGTTACTTTCACGGTACCTCGTCACAACTCAACACCAAAAATATAAAAAAATATTTTATTTTTACATTTCCTTCACAAAAATATAAAATTTTATTCGAGTTTCACTTTTAGCAGCATTGAGTGTTAATAAAGTATATTGTTCAAGATGCACTCTTCTTTAAAATTAATCTCAAAACCTTGAAATCACAGGAAATGAGTACATCATGTTTGGGAAGTTAACATTTCTGGAACCTATGTTACTATCCTGCTCATACACACAGAAGTGTTAAAAAAAGTGAACAATTGTTTTAAATCGTTTAACACCGAAACTTACTTTCTGGGATAGATTTCATCGTTGTAATATCAATGATCACGGAATATTAAAACGCGACTCCATGAAGTTAGCCGGAATCGATTTTTTATTCTCAACCGATTCTAACGATCTTGGGTTTAAATGTAAGATCTGACTTTGCTCAATTTTGCAAAGGCAATTTCATACTTTGCACACCCTTAGTTTTTTACCTGTTGTTGAATGAAAATATTTTCTAAATTTTCGACATTTTGGTTAAGCGTAAATCCTGTTAATTTGGTCTCGGAATAATGAAACAATTTTGTATCAATAGAGTGGGCGACCAGTGGCGTAGCGCATAGCGTACTTGCCTTCTAACTCTGCTGACGCTGGTTTAAACCCTGTCTGATCCAAGTGGAATTCGTGGTTGTGGATGAAGCGGGTTCGCGACAGGTCTTCTCGGTTTACTCCTGTTTACCCTGCGATCAATTCCACCACAACATTTACTCATCATTCACCTCATTTTGATGTCATCCTTGTCATCCTTGTCATCCTTGTCATCCCCGTCATTGAGAGGCCGTCTGAGAACAGGCGGTGATCGTGTTAACACATTAGGAGGTCCTCTGAGAACAGGGCACAGAGGAGCCTCCATGCTGTGCCCCCTGAGCAGCTAATGCACTAGCAGCTTAGAAGTCCTCAACTCTAGAATCAATTCATAATCGATATGTTTTGACCTCCCCGACTTTGCTCACTCACAACTTTTGAGTGCATTGTTTTTGCAATACAATTTAAAAAACAGAAACATTGTTTATTTCGCATGAACATCGGCATTTGCTACATATCCGGCAAAATTCAAATTACGCGCTAATTATCTGCCAGATATGATAAACGATGCTGCATTTCAAAGTAAACGTTTTTAAATTTACCTGAAGATCTATTTTGATTTTTGTTCACAATCCGTGTTATTATGATAAATATATTGGATTCATTTTTTAATGATCATTTTGTAGAAGCGACCGATAATCGAAAAAATTCTCATGTTTCGCTCTGATCCGAGAGTGCAAGTTGTCATTTCATTTTAACGACATGTGTGCGCAGCCGTTCTTAATGTGCAGTACCGCTGCCTTAACGACTAATTGCAAGTTGATATCATGTTTGTGTTAAATTACTCTTGTGACATCAGATTAAATGACGTTCTTGTCAGATGAGAGTACTACAAAGAGAGTATCCAAGGCACAGTAAAGAAATGGTGACTTCAATGCTTGTTGTGTTACAAAATTTGGGCGGCTAGAATTCTCATTGAAATCAATATTGTGAATGCCGCGACTTCCAAGATTACGTGCAAAACTTTTCAGGAATCAGATTCTGCGAGGTGAAGTTTCTTACTCATTAGATGAATACTATGGACCGAACTGTAGTTATGGACTCAAGTGTGCTGAAAAAAACCTTCAAAGGTAAAAAATGTTATTTTCTGCACTGCTATCCAAACGACTATTGTAGTATCACTAAATAGAGAAAATTCGTAAGGTTTATAAATGTCACCATTTCGAAATTTCTATCTCATAATATTTTTTAAAATATTAGTTCTCCGTATGATTTCAATACAGAAATTTACGAAACTATTGACAAAAGGTGTTACTTATTTCGAATATATGAAATATGGTTTTTCAGAAATATTCCTTCCTGTATGATTTGTAAATTATTATTTTAATGTTTTATTATGTATTCAAGAATTTAAGAATATAAGCAACTCATTTTTTGTAATTGACACTACGGTGCAGGAACCTGAAATTCCTTTTAGCTACTTGATTGTGTTTTAATCAGGAGTGTACAGTAGTGCCAAATTTGGCAGCGTGGGAGCTCTCCTGTCGGAGCAGTTAGTATGGTAATCAACCCTCCAAATTGCCGAAGTCTTCCAATAACTTTAAATGATAATTGTGGTCAGGCATTAGTAGCTGAAATTTTGGCATATTGAATCATTCAGATAAAAATAATTATTCGGCCAAAGCGATGAGGGAGCGTTGCTCCCAAGCGCTCCTGCTCCACTGCACCTCTTGCATTCCTGTTTTTTTCATGCATTTTTACAACTGAATAATATTTCGTCTACACAAACCGTGAATTTTACGGAAATTTCCCGTCACCATTCTGACATTTGAACAGAGGGCGTGATGGATAAGATACGACAACCAAACGGTGATCGATGTTCAAAGAAGGGAAAGTGACTGATGCAAGTGGGTGGAGGGATCAAAATATTTGAAAAATTATATGAATGAAAGAAGTAGAAAATGTTCGTAGAATGGAAACAAAAAATTGCTCTTTTGGGGAAGATGTAGGGGTCAACCTGAATTCACGTCATAAAGGTGAAGGACCACAAGAGCGCACAGTAGTTGAAATTCAGATGCCCATCTCGTTCCCCTAATATCGCTAATAATAAAAATCAATGATTAGAGAGGATACAATTCCTTATATTTGACATTTCTATCGTCAGAATATTTTTTTCAATAATATAATTTTCACCCGAAGGATTACTATCCTGTTCTGACTAGGAGTTAGCTAGTTGCTGCACTAAACATTTTAATGTTTATTTTATTTATAGAAGCGATCGCATGGTAGTACAATGCGATCGCACTAGGATCAAGGGAGCCGTATGACAGGGTATATGTTACACAATGCCAGAGTACAAAGGAACTGAATAGAGTAGGAGTATACCACTTCACCCTGGAATATATCACTAAAATATTATGAACAGCCTTGAATTATTTAATTATTCTTTCACAGACCTTCAAATCAAATCAGTTATTAACTAAGAAGCTATTATTCAACATACCGAAATGTTCGCTTTACGTCTCCATTAAGCTACACGTGCACTGGGACGTCAACGGACGGACGGACGTTCCAACATTTTGCAAGTGCGGAAGACTGCGCACACTGGTTCGGAAATTCTGGAACCCTGTTGGGTGAAGGAACAGTTCACTCCTCAAGGCGTGGAGGATTAGGATCCACGTGTTACCTGCTCCCCAATATATTCTGATCTATTCTGAAGTGGTGAATGCCTGGTCCTTGCGAGTGCCCGCAGTCATAAATTGCTAATGAGCCCTCCGAAAAGTTTTACAGCCCTCCAAAAGATCTCCCTCTGGGGACTTATAGCACCGAGTTCTTAAACTCGACACTTCCTGATGGTCATAAAGTCGGGCAGGGATTAAAAATTTTGGGTACCATCGAACTCGACACTTTCTATCTGCCCTCATGGCTTGCCAATCGTCGCGCCACCTCCCGCCAACCGACTGACCTGCCGCTAATAGATTTCATGAGTCACTTACTGGAGAGTTATTTAAAGTGCCATTAATTAAACCTTTTTATTTTTATTCCCATTATCATAAATTTAATTAATTCTACACATAATTCCAATAAAAATGAACTTAAACACGACGTATTTATGACATTACTGAGTTTTAAGCTTCTGTTAACATTGTATATAAAAAGTATTGTAATCGTGAAAAATATTCGGTCGCGAAATGTTGACGAATATATCAGTTTCGGGAGCCCCTGATTCCGAGAACAATGTGCGTAGAATTCCAATTACTGTTTTCTTGATGGTTTCATGAGACATATGATTGAAAGGAAGCCAATTCTTTTGTTTTAATTACAAACATATTGACATTCTATTAGTATTATAACTCGCAGCTAACTTTTTATCTTATCTAGGAATTTTTGCTGAATTTTTTGAATCCGCCTCTGCCTTAGGGCCCTTGATCGGAATTGATGGGATGGTCCCTTGCTTGCTTCCGGAGAGTAAATTAGTTTTTTTCCCTCCACGTGGTCATACGCAGTTTGTACTGTTTTTTGACAATAAATTTATTTATTATTTATTTGTTTATCGTACTAGAGTAAATGCGTTAGTTCTCGATAGTACACCTACGTTCGGCACTTCGGGTTTTCGAACCAAATACTTTGAAGAACTTTTTGGCTCCGGTTGTATTTCTGACACAATATTTATTTTCCTCCAAATCATGAAATGTGTTTTATGCAGTTTATGATACGAATGAAACAATAAGACAAATCTTTTTAACAGCTGGTTTGGTTATTCGTCTGAATGTCTGTAATAAAAGGGATAACCGCTAAGAAAGCTTAGATTTAAATTCAAATTTTCGTCAAAATATTTTTTTCAACCATAAAAGCTCTTTTTTTATCTTCATAATTAGGGTGTTTTCTCTTGAATTGCTTTTTTATTGTTGAATTTCTGTTGTTAATAATGTACGTGGGGGTGCTGACTACAAGAGCGCCATTGCTCACGTTTTCGGAGGTCGACACATAAAATTAAGAAATATAAGAACAAAATGTATATAATACAAGAATAAAATATAAGATCAAAATGTGTATAATATAAGAATAAAATATAAGAACGAGTTGTACAAAAATTCAATTCCACTGATGTTTGGAAACTTTGAATTCTAGACTTCTCAAGCAATTCTCTGAATAATAGATTTAAGTTTAAATCCAGTCACTGTATGTTTCTTAGAGAGAAAATATCCTAGTATGTTTTATATTTTATTGTTATCAGCTTTGTATTAAATATATCAGATGCTTCTCTAATATTATAAAGAACTCATTCATGTTCAAATAAAATGTATTATTTTTAGCAGCAGTTCGATGATTTTTAATTTAAAAAATTACCAGGAAAACAAGAAAGAAGGGGAAAGAACGAAGCTGCAGGTTCAGATTTCAACAAAAAACTCAAACAAAAATAAATTACTAATACTTTCTAAAATGCTCTCTCTTCAGTTTTCCGCTTATAACTTGAAAACAAATTTTTATGACGAAACACCACTGTACCTAAATAATGTAATATTAAATTTCCAACAAATAATGTTCTGTGTCATTTTGTCGTCAGACGAACGGATAAGGCTTAAGAGCGCGATTGTACAATGGATCAAAAATCTTATTTTTCCCGTATTTTGTTTATAACTTGAAAACTACTAACTTTTAGAGAAAACGTCCTTATACGAAAATTAAATTTATTGAACGTCCAACAAAATGTGTTTTTCAGAGTAATTTTTTCTGATGATCTGTTTATCCGCTTGTACGCGTTGAACTTAAGTACACATCTATGTAGTAGAGTCAAAGTATACTTTTTTCCTTGCATGGTGTCTGTAGTCCAAATACTGTTTGAGTTCTGGTCTTTAACTATTGTAAATTCACAGAACTGAAAAAAAAATGATATAGCATTTATTTCTAAAGCCCATTGCTTCAAAGTTAAAATACATGCAAACTGGGAAATGTTGAAATTTTACGTTTTTTTTTTTGTTTTTTTGTTTATTACTGGTACTTCGGTCGACGTCGAAAATTTCGGTTCATCATCAGGACTTGATCATATACAACATATCACAGAATCAGAACTACCCTATTTAATGCAATTAAATGATACGTATCAACTATTCGGCATAGATGTGCTCAAAACTTCCACGCACAGAAGAGGATAAGCAGATTGTTAGAAAAAAATATCCAGGATAACGCGTTTTGTAGGACGTTTAATGTAATTCATTTTCGTATGAAGACATTTTCCCTAAAAGTTTGTAGTTATCAAGTTATAATTCAATTAAATCCGTTGTAGAATTTTTGTCAATTTAATCACGCTCTTTAGCATTTTCCGTTCGTCTGGTGACAAAACGGTACAGAATGTAATTTATTAAAAATTTAATGTACATTTTTTTCTGTTCAAGAATATTTTGTTCAAAAATGCGTTATTTTAAAGTTATAGGCGAAAAACTAAAATAATATTGAAAGGAAACAACTTTTTTTTCATGACATGTTTCTTTTAGTCACCTAATTACTGGACTAATAGTCAAATGAGCATTTAATGCCAGTAAGGTCGTGTTTGATATCATTTTTCATCATTTTAAGCGTAGATTTCAATTATTCTATAACAACATTACAATTTTTATGGAGAATTTTTTTTGTGGTAAAGTCCACTCGTTTACTGAAAGAACTACCCATCGGACCCATTGACTCGCGATTCACGGGACGGACACGGGGTAGACTTAATCCTTAAGGAAGTTTCGAATTTAATGGTGAAGTTATCCTTCTACCTGGGCTATCTGTCGAGTTTAAGTACGCCGTTATAGCAAACGGCGGCAAGTGCGTACCGTCTCAGTCGGTTCATACTATTGCAAAGCAATGGAAAGAAGATTGGGGAATCCGGAACGGCGGTGCCGACGTCCCAGTGCGCGCGTAGCTTAAGCGGGACAACTTTCCCTATTCTGGTCAAAAACACATACTTTCCTATCAACGGTAAGCGTCATTAGCTTCGCAACGCTTCTCGCTGCTTTAGTGATTCGTAAGAAGTTCTTCGACTCAGACGCGACGTCGCTTCATGTGGTGCACAGAAAAGGGGTGAGTGTTCGCTTGTGATTGGTTGGTGCCGATGACGAGACATATTCACGCCGTCTCCTGGTACGAGCCACGCGTCACAGAAAGCGCATTTTCCCATGTCGTTTAAGTACATGTTCTGTTCCCATATCCATAGAACTTTATGAGTGGAATAATATCTCAAAGCAATCAGGTGACGGTATTTTCCTTAACTGTATAACCAATACTTACTCCCGCGAACAACACCGGGTTAATTCAGTTAGAATAAAACTTGTGTGTATGTGGCGGGGACGGGAGTGTCAATGATAATGGAATGGCCAGGAGTCGATTCACTTGATCTGAGAGTACACAAGGAACTTCAAAATATATTAAGAGGTAGTAAGTTTACCCTAAATCTTTGATAGCAGGTAGCAGACTTAGTATAATAATTGGTTATTACTTTTTTTCGGAGGACCACAAAGAAAACCATGATTTTAAAACAACAACAAATACATACAAAAATACTAAAATTGACTTACAAACAAAAACTTATAGCTTACGAGGATCGATCTAGAAAATTTCTGTACTTAGAATGAATTGTATGCAAAAATATTATCTTAAATAGCTGCAACCCGAGTGTTCGTTTGACATTTCTAACGGAGAGTTTTCCCAAAGATTATAGTTGCTACGATACCAGACGAAAGATTCCATGGCGGCTGCGACTAGAAGAACTAGTAGTTCTNAATAATTAAAATTAAAAAAATAGTACCATGAGGACGTGTTCACCGATAACAACACACATAACAGTTCTGTAGACTGCACAACACCAAAACTATAAAATTCCATTGTCTCTTGGCTCTTTGTCTTAAAGAAACAATTGAAATTGACTTTTCAATGGCGAACGATATTAATGAAAATCAGAAGTACAAATGTTCTTGCTGCATGCCTGCACTGGAGTGGGTTGTACAGAAGTGTTTCCACTACGGCTCTACAAGTGTTGTTGGGTGTCCTCCCGATTGATTTGGAAGTAGATCAGCATGTATTGAGATATAAGGTGCGACAGGGAGAAGAAATTAGTGTTGTTGGAAAAACCATATCTCAGAAGGATAAAGGATGGAAACAGCGCATAGGACGCCAAGTTGAAAAACGTTGGACAATATGATGGAGGAAGTCAAAGACAGGAAGAAATACATATAAAATTATCAAACAAGTACCTTTTGTGAACAGAAACAGAAAACAGTTCAAGCCATCACATTTGGCATATGAAATACTTATGGGACATGGCTGTTTGTTTCTTTAACAGTTATTGGGTAAAAAGAAATTTAAGAGAGGACAACCAGTGCATAAGCAGACTAGGGGTAGGCGATATAAATCACGTGTTTCATGAATGTGCATTGACGGATGAAGAACGAAGATAATGGTACAGAACACTCAAGACGAAGGGAATTTATGGGACTGACTGGTGTAAGTCGTGGTCTGCTAGCTGGACAGCACTGATCTGAATAAATAATTCTTTAATATTATTTACAGAAAATTAACTTCACGAAATGTCCTTTAACAATCCAAAATTAAATATTTAATTCTATAAGCAAAAAATATACAAGTCCGTCCAGTAAGTGAAGTGATCAGAACTCAGGAAATAGCATTTGATACCCCATTAGATGAATTAGACCAGGCAAATAGAATTTCGCCTCCGATTTAATCGTAGAGATCTGGAAATGGTTTTAATTTCTTCTTATAAATGTAAAAAGAATAATTTGAAATTTGCACAAAATTTCTCCTTGTGCTCGAGGTGGTGGTTGGGGGGGGGGAGAAGCTTAAATATAATCGAAAATATCCGACATTTTTCGTTCCCTCGCGAATAACTCACGAATGATTGATTTTTTCAGAAAAAAATTGTATTTATATAAATTCAAGTTTAATAAATTCTGCGTGGAATGGGTGTATTATATATGATATTTCCTCAACAGATTGAAGTTCCATGTAAGTTTGAAAAACACGATACTTTTTAGCAAAAATCGATTTTTTTAATCCAACTTTTTGTGGTGTTATATGTATTTTGTAAAAAAATAACGCTGATTCAGATTTCAGGGCTTCATGTACTATCAGAAGTAACATTTAGTCACTTTTGCTGAAACTTTTATACCTTTTGTTTCCCTGGGAATAACTCTTAAACGACGCATTTCTCACAAGATAACATCAATAATCAAATGAGCATATTGCAATTGAAATTGAACCCAGTGGATACTGAGCAAATTCAAAAACTTAATTTTTTTCCTATATTGTAAAAAGAAGCATCTTTTTTTACTTAAACACTGCAAATATTTTTTTCCAAGTGTAACGTAAAAAAAAGCACTATTCAATGTGGTGCAGTACTGTATTTTTTGTTTTAAATGCATTACATGTGCAGTATCACTATTTTAGAATTTTTCTGCCACTTATTAATATCAGTGGTAGGTTAAGGAAAATAGAGTTGTACTTACGCGAGGCTTCATCAGTTCTGTGATGTTGCGTGAGGAAGTGTTGACAATAGACCCGTACACTATTTCCAGAAAAGTTTCATTAAAAAACAGAATTAGAACTCAAAAATCATTTTACATTTGAAGTAGCACCATATCACCATCCTTATTTGATGAACAAACAATGAAGAGAAAATCTTTTAACAAGATTTTTATAAATACGACTTGTACATAGCACTCATATTGATATTATAATACACAAATATTGAAAGTGCTCATCATGTGGCTGATGGTTGGTTTCTTCATCGCCGAGTATAATGGGAGTTCATAATAAAGTTGTCTTCAATTTTCAATGAATATGTGGACTATCGAAAAATATATTTTGGGGCAAGTACTATTGCGATATTGGATGGTTATCCAGATAAACCCACCGAAAGAGGCACAAAATTTGTGAACAGTTTTCGGAGAAGAAACAAGGCTAACATTTAATTTAATGAGACAATGTCGCTGTCAATGTCTAAAGAAACATTTCTCCCAAATGAAAGCAACAAAACAAACGCCTTATCTCAATGTTGATACAAACTAGCTGAATACAATATCTCTGTCGTACAAGATGAAGAGGATGCTGACACAACCACCGTCAGTAAGGCCATCGTCGGTAAGGAACTTTTCACTCAGTGATGAAATAGTGGGAAATGATATAGACATCCCAGTGCTCCGTACTGCTTCAGCTCCTGATGGTGAAAAATTATTTTTTATGAAACCTGAAAGAGGCAAGTTAGAGACCGGATTCTATTCTCCATAACATTTCAGTGTCTAGGAAAGTAAAAACAGAATATTATATTTCTACACGCATTCCGTGGACGTGATACTACATCAGTCATTTTTATACAGGGAAAAGGAAAATTGGTCAAGCTCCTAGATGAATACGATGTTATTAAAAAGGTCGGTAATTAATTAAATAACCATGACGTTGCCGCTGAAGAAGTAGGTGCTTCCACGTATATGATCATCGCAGCCCTGTATGCTGGAGTCTCGCTGAATAAGATCCGGTTCAACATATTAACATGCTTTTCCAAAGCAACTTCTTGGCTGCTCGTCTCCCTCTGTAAATGCGCATTCACGCAGGTCATTCTTCATATCAAGATGTGGAGTCGAGAGTTTTTGGATCCAACGCAATGAGGTTGTAAAATAACGAAGCATGATTTTCTCTCCGCAACTGTTGCTGCAGAAAATGCGCCACAAGAACTGCTAAACAATACTGTCTGTACATGTTTTATGGGGTGTTCCAGATCTTGTGCACGAAATGCTCCAAAAACGTCAATTGCAGTGGTGTATCATGCATCAATCCACATCACGACATTAGTGTTGGGACGATTATTGCGGAACACGTACATGTCGAAAAAAACCATTGGGGAGGACACCGATAAGGACGTCACCGATGATGAAAAAATGTCGCTAAACCTTCGTAAACAGCAATAATGGAGACTATGTTTGGTTGCATTAAAATTGAATGCTTTTTAGAAATCTACATGTAATATATTGCAATTTAATATAATAATGTGCCTTGATTCAGAAGAATGGATCCTTCATTTAAACACAATACTGGTACCTCCGTTCTCATCCTGGTAAGCATGTAGGTAACCTAATAAACATAAGGAAATAAGTTAAAGTAAGTTTGGTAATGTCATATTCAAGAATCGATAGACTCGAGGAAGGATTTGCTTGTGCACCATATTCAAAATAATGTTTTTCTTCCTTGTGTTATTTTTCACGTTACATATTTCAGAAAACAAATATATTTACCAAAGACAGACCCAATAAACTGACAGCGGTGGTCTAAAGGTAGCGTCTTAGCTTCCTCGATACTGCTTAGCGGTAGAGCGCGGGTTCAAACCTTACTTGGTCGAAGTAGGTGAGTTTTTCAGCTGGAATTTCCCTCACCAACTTCAGAAATATTTCGGTTTAGTATTGTAAATTCCCTAGCAAAACCAATATCTCTCCTCCCCAATTTCCAGTCCTAAGTCCTTAAGTGGACGAGCAGGCCCCAACGCCTGAACCCCGCCATTAGGCATGAAATAACGTCATAAATGCACTTTTTTTGACGAAATTGAAAAAAATAAGTTTTTGAATTTGAACAGTGTCCACTAGACTCGATTCCAAATGCAATATGCTCATTTGACGTACAACGTAATGTACTTATTGATGTAATCTTGAGAAAAATGCGTCATTTGTGTCGAAAAGAATAAAGTTTTCAGCAAAGAACGCTTAAATGTTACTTCTGACACAGTACATGAAGCCCTGAAACGTAAAGCACAGTGTTATTGTTCATAAAATACATATAAGACCACAAAAAATAGAGTCAAAAGGAAAAAGACGCTATTTTTGTCAAAAATGAAGAAATATCGTGTTTTTGAACTTACGTAGATCTTCAACCCGTTGACGGAATTTCAAATGTAATAATCCCATTCAATGTAGAATGTATTAAACTTGAATTTAAGTAAAAGCAATTTTTTTCTGACATCAGTCATTTGTGAGTTATTCGCGAAAAAATGTACGAATTTTCCAAGTTTTTGAGCTCCCCTCCCCTAACCTTGAGCATTAGGAAACATTTTGTGCAAAATTGAAATGACTCATTTTACATTTATAATGCGATATTAAAACCATTTCCAGCTTTCCACAAATTAATCGGAGGCGCAGTCATTTTTTGCCAATATTTCGTGGTCTAAATGCACTCTCGAGGTAACAGACTAGGGAAGATTAAGGTGGTGCCTTGTTTACATTTTGAAAGGTGGCATCACTTCATGTAACAATGTATCATGTTGTATAATGTATTACATTGTAGAATTGAATGACTCACTCCATAGGTTGACAGATTTTTAATGAATAATTAGTGTTTTAATGTTCACATATATCTTCTGCTCACCTACTGTTAAATAAATAAAAATGTATTATTTTATTTTCAAAATACCGTAACAAAGCATTATAGAAAGTAGATAAAGGGACATAGCAGGGGAGGTAACGTTTGATGTAAGTTGTGTCTATTTCAATAATGTTATTATAGAATAAATTTTTACCTATTTTTACGGACAAGGTTTATTACAATTTGGCTGTAATGCAATTATTGTAATTATTATATTATATGACACATGTTTGCGGGCCGAGTATATTCAAATACCGAGTGTTCACTGTTGTACGCTTTTCTAAGGCACTTTTTGTTTTTCAGATGAACCTCCTTTACAGCATGTTCACGAAACAAGTCAGTGCATACTGCGGTACAGTTGTAATGCCTGATGGAGCAGGTCAGTATATCATTTAATACACAAATTTTAAAAACTTATTTCAGGATGGAAAAAATACTTATTTTTGTTAAGAGATTGGAACGGAAACTACGAGTATAATAATAGGGCTGTCTTTATTCTGTTTAAATCCACCGGAAATGAAAAGGTAATTATTACCTATGAATGTAGGTAATGTTGGGACAAAACGAAATTTTGGTAAAAAAAATACTCCGATTTCATGAAAAAAGTTCCAAGATATTAGAGAAAATCCTAAGCCACGTTGGCAAAATTTAATTTCAAAAAATTGCACTGTGAGATTCCAACTATTGATCATGATCAAGACCAGTGCATTGCAATAGTCGTGCACTAAACACCTAGTTTTTCAGTTTTCAGTCCGAATGTTACGTGCCGGCCTATTGCATTTAATATTTAATCATTAATTAAAAACCTTCAGCTCTAATTGAGCATTCAATCACATGATTGATTTAATAAATGATGCTCTTAATGGCTACTCGCTATGCAATTGATGCGTAACTCATCAATTATTGTGTGAGAAGGACCAGATGCGACCGGGTAAGTCTAAGTTTGGCTCAGTGCCCTACTTGGAAACAAGAAATCAAAATTAAATCAAACGGTTAGTAAATTAATTATAGTTTAATCTAACATAATATGGTTTAATCCAAAATAATATGGTTTCAGCAGACACCATTTGGACTAAAACAATTACATTTACTATAAGTATGGTTTACATTACATAAATTCTAGGATAGAACAATACAAATATAATTAATGTCTCTTGAGGAGAGAACTTAGTCTATGATACAAGAATATAATCAAGCAATGAACCTCGTCTACAGGCTATACGGGGTAGACGTGTCCGAAAACACGTCCATCCCGGAGAGCAGTCAAACTTACCATAACTGTTGCTCCCTGCTACGTCGGTGGCGCTCGGCTGCAACTTCCTGCAACTTCCTGCAACTTCCTGCAACTTCCTGCAACTTCCTGCCTACTTGGATTATCATGTTTTTCTCTAGGCGTCTAAAATGGCGTTTCGGCAGTCATGGGCCAATCCGGTCTGTCTTAGTTTTGAAATGAACAGTTGTTCGTTTTCTATTGGTAGTTTCAAATAAGTCCAGGCCGTCTAGCTCATATCCTGCCGAGTGTTCCCTTTGCCCGGGGTTGGGCTGTGGATTTCCCGTTGACTTGTTGCATCGTTCATAAAGTTATTTTTGGTGCTGAGAAATCTCAAATCGCCACTCGTTATTGCGTCCCGATTATTCATAAATGGTGACGGAAATGATAATTATACTTATTGACACAATTGAAAGAAGAAATTGATTTCGGACCGTAACTCGCAAACTGGTCCGAACCTTCTTGCGAATCTCACACATCCTTACAGAAGGGAATATTGATGATAAGGGTGATTGTACTGCGTTAGGTCATGGGTCTCTATACTTTTTAACTTAAGGGCCGAACTGAAAAATCTTAGTAGAAAGGCTACTTCGTGTATTACGAAGTAACAACCACTTGCATTATGTATTACGAAGTAACTACCACTTGCATTATATCAAAACATTTATTATATTAATAGATATTAATTCACTGCATTATTAGATGGATTACCTGACTACCAGGATTTTAATATTTGTCAAAATGTTAACTAATAAAATAGATATCTTAAAAATGTAATCATTTGAAAGGAATTAAATTCTTTTTTGAATTCATACGTCTGAAAAGAGAATAAATTAATTAAAAAGCACTTCAATCAATATAGGTTTGAAAAAAAAACATTTCAGTTTATTAACGCTTCATTCTCAGATTTCCTATTTTTTTGGGTCCAGTAGGTGACTAAGAGCGTAACCCCGGAGAGGTCGAGCGGCGTACCCATTACGGGCGGAGTGACCTGTCGAGTTCGGAGAAGTGTACTAAGCTGTCACCTGCCACTTTCTTTTGCAAATGGTATAAATGAATTCTTCGCACAGTCACCCTATTAGTTCTTACTACATCGACGTCTGACTACCGTCCTGCACCTTCAATTGTGTAGCTGTGATCGAGGGACTCTGTAGTCACGATTGGAAACTCATTACGTCGTCTTGGTTGCTGGTCTGTACTCTCGACAGCACTCTGGAACATAATGTCTGATCACCACTGAACAATTATTTAATCAAGCACTTTGAATTTATTTCTCAATATATGTATGTCTGTGTGCATGTCTATCTGCGACAACTTCATATATATTTTGTCATTGCTAAATGCGAGGAAGAGGCTCTAGTACAATGATGATTGTTATGTCCTTTTAAAGAAACAGATCTTACGAATTAACTTCCTTGAAGGCCCCTCCCTTCTCGCTGATTGAGCTTAAGGTGTCGTTTTCTGTCTAGTTAGTGGAGATTGCAGCGCTCGTTTCACCAAATACTTTAATCACGATTTACGCGCAATCGGTTGGGGACCATCTGTAGTGCTACAAACTAGTCCAGTATTAATGTTTACAAAAATAATTTCGACAGTTGACCAACATCAACCACGTCATAGTCAGAGAAGAGGATTAAAAGACAAGTGATCTTTTATGTTGCCCTCATACAACCTAATTATACGTATTAATCATAATTTTCTGCATTTCTCAAAAGCTGAAAGCATGTTGTCATGTTTGTCGGCGTTTTAAGTTATGTATATGTGCTGTGACCACGTATTTACCTTCCTTATGACTTGTAGTGACATCAATGATGTGCCAAGATATTAATGAAAATCTGGAAAAATGTTTTACGAGGAGCCGCGAGTTGCAATATCGCCCGCGCTGGATTGGTAAGAGATAGAATTACTTCATCAGCACCTTTGTTCCACACTTCGAGTTTTGGCACCAAATGTTAAGACTTAGAAGTACTTTTTCGCGCTGATTCTATTTTTGACGCTATATTCAATATCTTCTTATTTAGAAAAGATGCATGCAATACAGTTTACTACGAGAATCGAGCAATATGAGAAAACGTTGAATTATCAGGTTTGATCATATGTCTGAGTGATCGTAATGTACCATGTATTGCCGCTTAGAGAAATTAATAATATTATCAAGTATAAAATGCCTAATTTGAACATCATGATTAGGGCTATTTTCGCATGAATTGTGGTTTTCATAGTTGAATTTCTGTGGTTATTAAGATATAAGAGGATGACAGCTACCAATTTGTATTTATATTATTACTGTTTGCATATTTTTACTGATGCAAAAAGTGAGTTTGCGAAAATTAAGTATTTTTAGTGGCAATTCGATAATTTTTTGTTTAAAAAGGTTTTCGGGAAACAGAGGAAGCCGGCGTTGAAAAAAAGAGAAGAAGCGAAACAGTAGTTTGCAGTTAAAAGACAGGTTTTGTTGGATCTTGTAATCTGACTTTGATGAATAATTTTGATACGCGTATTTTCATTGGAAAATAACCTTATTGGAAACAATGATTACATATCTGTGTTAATAGTTTCCCATTACTTCCAGTACAGTGGCATGCCGTCCCATTAATTACTCCTTATTCACAATCATCATTACTAATTCTTCGGCATTTGTTCCTTTTAAAGTTCATGGTTACATTTTTAACCTCATCCTGTGCTATTTCATCCTTCTGTTCTTGTAATCTTAATGTTCGAGTTTCGTTGCCCTTCGCGCCACAAGGATATCCTCCAGTAAATATACTTTACCCGATTACCTTAATATTTTTGTTATTACTTTCGAATTCTCACTTCACTTTATATCTTCGATTTATTTTGGAAATACTAAATGGGTTGTTAAATAACTGTGCCCTTGGGTCCTTGATCGGAATTGATGGGTTGGTCCCTTGCTTGTTTCTGGAGAGTAACTTAGTTTATTACTCCCCACGTGATCGTATACAGTTTGCAACTGCTTTTTTGACAATAAAGTTTAGATTTATTATTTCCCTGTTTCCCTAATGACATGTCTCCTTATCGTTCTTCACTATTGTGAATCATATTGCTCTACTTTTTATCCTTTTCCGACTTAAAGAATATGGCTCTCTCTATATATTGTGCTGCAATACTTCATTTGCAATTTCGTTTTTGTTTCCCAGTGTCAAGCACTTATTGTTTAGATATTGGCTATATATCGGCTTGTAATGGTAGTTTTATGTCAGCTAATGTCGTGTAATGAATAAGTGACGATAAAAGGCCTAAGATTTTGAAATTACCGGCACAATATTCCTTTTGTGGGTTTTTCTGCGCCTTTTCGGATCAACACATTCTGAGGTGTCCTGAAGGGGATCGTATTTAGCCATACATTAAATGAATGACTTGATTTAGGTCACTTTTTTACTACATTTGATGACGTCTGTCATTACCCTCGACTCGTTCAAACTTTTTGTCCTTTTGGTTATAGTTATTACACAACTGCATTCTTCGAATAAAGTGAAAACTAACAATAAACAAATAAAATCTTTATCTCTTGACCTTCTATGGAGATGTTATATTAAGTATTTTACAAAGACCTTTGTACCCAATATAAAGTCCAGATCGTCAGATAAAGATTTTAAATATACTGGTAGGCGTTAATAATATTAGGAACTAATAACTTGACTTCCCTCATATTTTTAGGCTATTTTGAGAATAATAAACAATTTTTGTCAAGCAATCTAACTGCCAGACATCACATGTCTTTTTCAACCTACCTAGCAGAATGTTTTGATGCGGAAAAAACTAATGACTCGACTATTTTGGTTGTGAGCTCTTATACTAAAACGCATGCATTAAGGACTGTTCGTAGTGTAAGTTTCTCGTGTAGAGCATTGTAAAAGGTGGGAAGGAGGTAAAGTATCACAAATATGCCATGTTTCATTTTTAAATAGAACCTTAAAGGCTATAAACTTATACTTATACTTAAAGACTATATTTTGCGTAAAGTAAAATTAAGCTTGTGTGAAGTAATTTTCAATCAATTTAAATGTTTTTTTCTTCTAGACTGTCAAAAGGTATTTCTCCTCTATGGTCTCACTAACCTAGCAAAAATGAGTGAGGACAGTTTGGACAAAATGGATCCTTATCAGAGAGGTGCAACTGGAATTAGTAAGTACAAGGTTAAGTTACTCTATATTTAGTGACTGATGTTTGCAATTAAACACTTCAATGGTCTGTTTTTCTCTCATTGAAGATTTGCTTGAATTTTAGAGGGTCAACAATCTTACATCGAGAAAGAAATGTTCTGTGCTTTTACCGTTGACACTAAATTAAAATTACAGCGAAGAATCACTTGTATTGTGTCTCCACAGATATCACATGTAACATCTGTTGTCCTTGAATCTTACATATTCTTTACCCAAAAGAAGCAGCGTCGAAACACACAGTAGAAGTTATATTTTATTTGTACGAATATTCAGTTGAAGAAATGTATTAACACGCATCTCTCAGTGTCTTAAGTTACACCTTTTCAGTTATCACAAACTTGCATTACAAATCTCACATTTCTTTTTTAAACATATTAACCCCCGTCCGTGTATAAAATAACAAAACTAACATTTTATGCGTGTCATTTATTTTTTATTTCGATATTCTCGTAAATGATAATTTGTTTAATCTTTCGTAGTATGATACTTTACGACCGTTATAAACTTTTCGCTTTATCACAATGGTTGTACGATTTATTGAAACACATTTCAACTAAACCACTGAATAGACAAAGTGGATGAATTTTCGTAATCTTCACTTTTTCTACAAAACGTGATGATCGGGAGAGACACACCAATATTATGATTTAATGTTTCCATTTGGATATTTTTTCAAACCCAACTAAAACAATGATTTCACATTCCCTTCATAAACCGGGAGATGGTGACAGATTTGGTCAGATTTGTATCCGCGCTTGCACTGGGGCAGGTGGACAGCTATTTCAGTAATTAGTCATCGAGTTGACTTTGCCACTTAGTTTTTTATTTATAAAAATTGTGCTGTTTTAGAATAATTGAAATCTACGCTAAAAATGATGAAAAATGATACCAAACACTACCTTATTGGCATCAAATACTCATTTTATTACTACTACAATAATTAGTTAACAAAAAGAAGCAAATCAAGGAAGAAATATATCTTTCTTTAATAACTGTTTTTCAGATTTTCGCGTATAACTAAAAAAACGTATTTTTAGAACAAAATATTCCTTTTTCGTATGAAAGAGGTTTCTAAAAGTTTTTGTATACATTTTTGTATAAAAGATTTCGTATAAGGACATTTCCTCTAAAAATATTTTGATAAGAAATCGTGCGAATGGGGTTTAACAATGCTAATATTCGACGCGGTGTAATTACAAGACCACTCCACCAACACTATTATTTATAAATCAAATGAAAGTTCATCATTAGTCAAATAAGACGTTATACTTGCTTTTTCTCCTAATTTGTTTTTGTACAAAAGTTGAATTATTCAAATTTTTTAATTAAATTTAAGGAACACAAACAATTGAATACTTCGAACAATAGAAGTATCCTAATTATTGTATTATTAAAATATGTAGTCCCCCCTTGGCAGCTTGTACGCGCCCCTCTAGTTGGGAGCCTCTGGGCTGAAAGATTGAAAACTCTCATGAACTTGTGAGGAGAAAAAGGAAATTTGCGACGTCCGCAGGCATGCCGATTAAAAATAAGAACTCCTAACCTAGTTGTAAGCATTGCACAATGATAACTTTCATACTTTCAATTGACATCATCGCAAATTTCCCTTTTCCATCACAAGTTCACATCAGCTTTTCAACCCTTCAGTCAGTAGCGCGACTTATGACTTTAATTTTCTGCTGCTAGTTTTTATCTTAACATTGTGTTAATACACATAGAATAAGGGTGAAAATCTTCTCAGAAAACATATTTCTTCTACAAAAGAAAATTGAAATTTTCCATATGAATGTCACGAGAACGGGGATCAAATTTTAGGTTATTTTTCTCAGCACTTGCATATCTTTCAGTATTTTCCGAGGAATACGCTCGAATATCGTGGACCAAAATCTGTCACTATCTCCCGGTCCATTAATTATCTTCATTTCACGCTTACACGTGTGTTTTTATTATGTAATAATTACTTTCCATGTCCCGGTCGCTGGCTATTCGCACTGAGACTCGAGTTTTTCGTCCAAAATACTTATTGAGACAGCTGTTTCATAGTGTATGTCACAACATTTGGATTCATACGTACATAGAGGTCTGAATATGCAAAAAGTATAATTTCTTTATTGAAAAATGATGAATAAATTGTAATTTTGAAAATTACCCCCTGATTGAAGAGCTCATAGCACGAGAACCAATGCTCCTAACTCAAAAATACTTTCTACCTTTTTTGTCGGAAATTTAATGAGGAATAGTTTTTCTTATAGATATCTTTCTCGAAACCCTGACAGTGTTGCGACAAAATGGCAAAAAACTGCGGACGTGAACCTTAGGGGTGGCTTTTAGGGTTGCGTGGCTCCGAACCATGCGGGAGAGAATCAATAATCGTGAACAATACTACATTCTATACGTAATTATAAAGTTCCAAAACTTTACGAATTTTTTGCTCTAAGGACCTGTTTTAGTCTAATTTCAGTGCATTAATTCGAAGTTCTGTTGTAATATTTCCACCTCCAATCAAATATCCCCAATAAGGATCGCCTCAAATTAGGGCAGTGTCTCGTTTGAGATCTTTCTTTGTGGTCTGTGGGTTATCGCAAATCGAATAACTCTAGTAGAGAAGGTTGGGAAGTGAACGGCACAGCGTAGTAGTTAACGCGCCAGCCCGCAAAGCTGGAGGTCTTGGGTTTGAGCCCCGGTCCCAACTCCCAATTTTATTCAATATAATACCAAAATACGATTCTGAATTTTCATTCTCACCTATGAATTTGTTCATAGTTTATCGACAGAATAGAACTGACTCCCGAGTCATAGTTACAAACACATGTAGGGAAATAGTAACAAAAGTCAGTGGGTTAATTTTAAAGGTTCATGAAATGGCCATTTTTAAATTAAGAACATGAAATTTATGTTAAGAGTATATTTTGGTTTTTAAATACGTATTTTGTAAGTGAGCAAAAATAAAAGGTTGAAATTAATCATTTCCTTCGTACAAATTACAAAATCTGATAAAATCCCGCTTTGCCGTACTGGAAACCCCAAGTGATTTTTCTGAGTTGGCAAAGCGGTTACCATATTTAAAGGACGTTAAGGTCCTTAAAATATAACTTGCAACTTAATTTGTAATTTTTGTTTTGTTTTTTTAGTTTGGGAATCAATGATGAAGGGTACCTACAAACCAATGGACGGTTCTGAACCATATAAGATTCAACAAACTCACACGGAAGAAAACGGTAAGAACCTTTCTTCATCAACAAGATGGCAATATTCACAAATTTGTTTCAATTTCGAGAAAATTTGGATAAATGTATCTTTTCAGCATATCTAACTTGTACGTATCGATGTTAATCCAAGATCTACTAATAAAGAATAAGATATTTATTAGTCCCGAGTTAAATTACGAAGTTTTGTTGAAGTAAGTAACAAAGAAGTTGTTGTTGCTAACTAGAGAATGTGGGGAAATTTAATCGACGAAAAGATCGAACAGTCTCTCTACAACCCTGAGGTATGCCTTTGGGGTTCAAGAAGTGTAGAGGTCTCAGCACAAGGAGATGCACTTGGGTTAAGTAGAAGTGTTCGTAAATTCCTCGTGGCGTCACTGGGGTTTGAAATTCCGTTGAACGCCAGCAACTCCTCAATGCTGGCGCTCTTCCGACTGAGCCATGCTGACTCAACTCATCCAACCGCGCGTGTATTTTCTTTCCGGCCTTCAAATGCAATAAGTCTTACGTTCGTAATACTATCTAATGCGACAAAATATCAATCTCGGTAATATCTAACAGCGAATAATATATAGTAGACACTCGTAGAGTGTTCAGTCGTTACGAAACTACTGATCAAAATGAGTGAATATCCCTGCACCAATATTTGTTGGTCAAAATCTTCGTCTTATGAAAACCATTCGAAAGAATCGTCAGATTTGCGGTACGAAGCAATGAGTATCACACAGTGGCGTAACTAGCACCCTGTACACCCAGACATTGCCCGGGGGCCCCCAGACTCATGGGGTCCCCTACCTCCGGAAAGGGGGCATTTTTATAGTTTTGAACAGTTTGTGAAGAAACATGTATTATTCAAACAAAAGATTTTTTTTGACATTATTTTTACGTAATCTAGTCAATCAATCAACGAACTTTTTTCGCAAGCTAAATTTTTACTAATTGATCATTTTACACATCGGTCAGTTTTCCAGTTGAGCGTGCAGTTGTAATGCTATTTTAAATATGCCAGATACAGTTGCAACTGCAGAACATTTTCGAAACTGAGCTCGTCAAAAATTTATTGAGGAATTCCATGAATCAAGACAGATTAAGTCGTTTAAGTTTATCCATCGAATATGAGGTTACAACTGATTTAAAAAGTATATTAGATCAGTTAGTTAAAACATTTACTAAAATGAAAGTACGTCGTTTGAAAATATAAATGTATCATTGGATTTTTTGTACAATTATTGCATTCAAAAATATATTCAATAATTATTATTAAATTACTAAACAGTTGCTCAGATATGTTGTAGACCCTATGTTTTACATAAAAAATTCATAAAATGTACGTCTAAATCTAACTATATTAAAACAGTGGGACTACATTCGCCCCGGATTACATTTCGCCCCGGGATACGAGACTTGGATAGTTACGCACTGGTATCACACTCACTATTCTGGAATAAGTAAATTGTTCTCAAAATGATCCATGTCACCGTCAAACCTGGGTCTTAGCGGGGGGGGGGCGGCAGGCGTACTCTGCAGAAGCGTGAGTCCAAGTCATCAAAACTACAGTTAAACGAACGTAATTCAAACCCCAAAAACTGAGCGCAGTAAGTTCAAAGTGCATAAAATCAAAGACAGGTGAGTGTTTGAGATAGTGTTTTAAAAAATAAATCAAAGCTTCTTAACCTGAAACAAAAATTCAGAGAAAGTTATCTTTAAAATTAAAGTCCCTACTAATCGTGAAAGATAATAGTAAATAAATGCCCTCTACCGGAATGGGAGGAAAACGTTTTAGTTCCATTAATTCTATTGTAATCACGCTTTGGGTACCAGGATAGTGTCCACAAAATCCCTTAGCACATCTTATTTAGCAGCAATTCTTGATTAAACTCAGCATTCCTGTGGTGTCTTTGGATAAACATTAACTAATTCACGTAACGAAATTCAATGAATTAAAAATACATTGCAAAGTTTAAAATCAAACAATCACTAATATATTGCTAAAAATCGACAAAGTTGTAACTACTTGGAACCAAACAAAATTACCTTCAAGAAGTCAGTATGGGCTCATCGAATAAATAAAAATAATAATTATTATTAGGGTAAAAAAGTTGATCTACCGAGTGGTTATAATTAAATTTACCCTGTTCAGGCCTACATAGAGCCTGTTCTGGTGGGCGTATTTCGTTGAAACTTGGTAAATACATTACATGGACCACGGAGAAAAGAAATCTGCAATAAAAAATACTTCAAATTTCGACCACCAAGTGAGAAGGTGGCACATAAAAGACAAAAAAGAGAAATTGGAAACATAACTTTATTACTCACTCATTTGTTCAATATGCAATCCATTAGCGTCAATCACATGTTCAAAGCGTGTTATAGCGTGTTCAATTGTAGCACGAAGTGTTTCTCGATCGATTGCAGAAACATGGCGTGTAAAACTAGTCTACAATAGACGTACAGGCTGATCTAAAATGGAAGTAAACGTAACGTAAGGAGTACGTAAGTTCTACGTAAGGTGACGCACTTCCGCTTGTAGGACGCAACAAGACAAGATGGGTCAACTCCAACGTAACGTAAGGAAGCTGCTACTTTCAGCCAATCAGAGACTGGGACCTCTTTATACTACGTTGGTACGTATTTTGTCGCATGTTTCCTGAAGCGTGGTTGGGGTTAAGTCTTCTCTGAGTTTCTTTAGCTATTTCTTTCAGAGTCTTATTCCGTTTTATTATGTGTAGTTAGAATAATTGCTATTTATTAAAAAAGATAACTGTGAAGCCAGTCACACGCTTCTTAGCAGATAATTTACTAGATAAATTACAAAAGAATATCTTTTGCATACCAACTCTATCATATGACACACCAACTCTATCATATGACGCATGCATGCTCTGATGAAATTAACTTCCTCAATATTTCAATACTCTACACTTCAATTACCGTAATTCCATCTAACATAGATATTACATTGAATACAACATTCTCTACTTTACATTTATTTATTTTGTCTGATAGTTTAATTTTTTATTTTCTCTATATGCTTACATATTTAATTCAAGTAATATACCTCCTTACGTACATTTAAACGTATAAGATGGTGAGTTATTCGTTGTTTTTGTGTGATTGAATTTTTTATATGTACTGTTATTTTAGGAGTCTGTATTTTATGTAGTTTAAATTTATAAGGTGCTAAATTAGTTAGGTTACTTTGCATTGTTTTGGTAATTTCTAGCAAGACGCCACTTTCATTCGTACTGAGTTCTGATTGGCTGAATGTAAGCTGTCTTTATGTTCATTGTGGACACTTCGTTGTAGCCGTAAAACCTACATCTGCGCCTTGCTTATCTCTAACGTCTACGTTACGTTTACGCCCGTTGTGGACGAGCTTTTATGTTTACTTTCAATTCAGGAATAGTCTCTATGCTTCCTCCATAGACATGATCTTTTAGGAATCCCTACAACCAGAAGTTACGGGGATTCAAGTCCGGAGAACGAGGAGACCAGGCAGTCGGAAAACTTCTCGAAATTATCCGATCATCTCCAAAGTGAGTAAGAAGTAGTGCCGTCACTAGTCGGGCAATATGAGGTAGTGCACCATCTTACACGAAGACAGTAGTCCCTAAACACTCTCGTTCTCGTAAGGCAGGAATGACTTGTTGCCGAAGAAGTTCACAGTAATGGGGATCCTTGATGGAACATCTTTGAGGGCCCTGAGAAGTGCTCACCTCAAAGAAAAAAGGTCCAAGAATAAACTCAGTAGTAAAACCACACCATACAGTAAAATCAGAATGCAGAGAATGTTCATGCACAACATTCCCATATGCGACAATTCTGAATATTAACCAGTCCGTCTAGGGTAAAATGCGCCTCGTCCGACCACAAAATTTTCCAAGGTCATGCATTGTCAACGGCCATTTTGGTCAAAAGATGGCTAGCTAAATCATAGTTTGTCCGGATCTGCAGGGTGCAGGACTTGCAAAACGTGGATCTTGTATGGATACAATTTTATAATGGATCGCAAAACCTTTCTTACTGTAGACCAAGGGAGAGTCAAATCACATTACACCGCTCGAGCACTTGCTGAAGAATATTGGGAACCGGACGCTCATGGCTTTCGACTATGGCAAGAGCGACTTCTTCCACAGTTTCATTTGAAATCAGTTTCCGTCCTATTCCTTGAGCCCAGTATCTTCAAATTTAGTTATCTTTTTTAAAGCCTGTCTCGACATAGGCCCGTTTCGTTAGCTTTTCAAGCGTCGATATTCTCGCAGTGCTGTTGATAAATTACTGCCGTTCTGATAAAACAACTTGATCAGTAAATCTCGCTCTTTCTTCTCTCAAGACATGATGAAGAATGATTTTACGTCATTGACTACTGGCCTTTTAAAACACTCCAAAATTTCATTTTCTATTGCGGATTCTTCCCCCATGGTCCATGTAACGTATTTACCAAGTTTCAACGAAATAAGTCCACCAGAACGGGTTGTACGTAGGTATAATTAATTATAACCACCCGGTACATCCAGTGAAACTAACGTTTTTCGGGGTGATATTTTTGTAAACCCCTCTCTAATTTTTTGAATTATCTGTAAGACATTGTCTCATTCCATGACAAAATACACCAGAAATATTGTAAAATCAGCCTGCTTTTGACATAATTTCCAGTATTTTACATTAAAAATATCAAAAAACGTCTAAAAATGCAATTTAAAAACATGTATCTTGAATACTAAAATTTTGACTTCCCACTTGACCATTTCCACAAATTAACTACCTACAGTATTTAGAAATCTAATTTAAATGTTAAAAAATATCCCTTTGGTCAATGAACACAGATACTATACTCCATTATACAGTACGTAATAAGTAATTGTTTTTTTCACATTTCACAGGAGTTTTGAAGTAAATATTACCAGATTGTGTTATGTAATCCCTGTTGGCAATACTAATTTATTTATAGTTTAATAACAGTACAAAAATGTCTAGAGCATCTGAGGAAGTGCATACATCTTAAGCAATGACATGAACGCTAAACCTTCATTTTGCTTGATAAATAAAATATAAAAGTAAATTGGAGGAATTGGTCTGATTTAGACAGATTGTTCATTACAAGCAATATAAGGAAATTAAGAATTCGAAACCTACAAGCGTTTTGCCTACTTTCATAAATCATGTTGGAGGGATTCGATATGCTCTCAGTGAATGAAAAGCCAGTACATTGCAGGAATTTAACTGCGAAACATCATTTATTTAATTTCTTATCTCTTAATCCTTTAAGTTAATCTGTGATCATTGAATTGTGTATATTTACAGAAATTATTATGGAGAGTTTTGTCCAACAATTTAATTGCAGTTTGCACTGATGGGAGAAAAAGAAATGTTTTCATTTGAACCCCTTTTTTTAGCACTCGAAGTCAGAACTTCAGAAGTTTTGGCGCAGTTGGATAATGGTCGTTGGGGCTTACCAGGGCCCGACCTAGGGGTTTAGGCGCCCTAGGCTAATAATTTTTTTTCCCGCTCCCCACCCCCAAGCGGATTGTACAGTCTAAACTTTACCTCTTCAAGGTATAATAGTCATATTTGACTGTTTTACAACTTTCGTACATTTTTTGCCTTGGTATTCTTTTGTATGTTATATGAAATACAACTAATTATTAAATTTTAACGTTTGATTCATGTGTTAAATGAATGACACAAAAATAAGCGAAGTCAAATACAACAAAACGTTTTTCATTTCATATAAAATTGCATTAACTCTTTTTGGAATGCATGTATTAAAAGTAAAGGTCTTACTTAAAACTTAGCATGTGATAAAAGATACTGACAAGAAATAGTAGTCGCGGAAATGAATGAGTTGGTAGCGCTGAAACAAGTCGACACGCAACAGGTGTCACTCAGCCGTCGGTATCTTCATTCATTTCCGTTTTATTTCAGTAAATTTTTACTGAAACTATTTCTACGTACGCATTAAATACATGAAAAATATCCATTTACTGCGCCCTCTAAATGCTCACGACTTTGGCAACAGGCTCCCGCCTATTCAACCGAAAAGTAAACTTGGCCCTGGAGCTGACTGGAAGATAGAATTCGACCCATTGTGTCCCAAGCGTGCTCGATTGGACAAAGATCCGAAGAATCGATTGGCTAGAAATCTTTCTACAAACTTGGTTCCCGCAATTTATCCGGATGCGGCTTGCGGATAGAATTGACGATGTTAACGAATTATGAACCATTAGTTATTATCTCCTGAACGAGTGTCGCGTCGAGAAGATCAAGACGAACAGCTGATGCACTCCTTTCTATAATCCCAAAAGTAATCGAGAGCGGGATGCGAGATGGGTTGTTCATTCATCTTCACCCGCGCGACTCTGAATACGGCCATTTTGCTTAAGAAAGGAACGACTCTCAGCGCTGAATATCATTGCTCTTCATTCAATCATCCAATACGCTACGAACACGTTCTCTCATGGCACCACCGAAAACTAGCTCATCAACGAGCAACTGCCAAGGATAATCGTGTCCGACGTATGGAGATATCAGGTGTGGTCATAGTTGTTATTAAATTGTATTCAATAAGAGTTCTCGGATCTTGAAAGATTCTCTGAATGAACATCGAGCTCATTGTTTTAATCAATTTAATGTGCCATTTTCTTTTTTTATGCACCTGCTCTTGAATCGATACTATTGACCCTTCAGGATGTTCAAAGCATTTCTGAGAGAGTGTTAACTATTCTCTTCTATTAGAATGTTATCTGGAATGTTTCAACTGATGTATTTTATGATTCTATACAAATGTTCCAGAAACTGGAAGTGGAAGCAACAATTTAGGATCCCAAGTTGAAGCATCATCAAACATACCTCATTATACCGGGACCAATGATCAAAAATATGTTGTTGGACCCATGATTGTTCGAGTTTTGCCAAATGGAAGACCAGTGCCAGGTAAAATCAGCAATTTTTTGGTGAAATTTTTATCCCAAACGTATTTTAAACTATTGAAACACAAGAGAAATTTAAGAGAAATATATTAAAGACAAGAGAAATATCTTCGTTCCGCATGTATCATGGACAGACAACACTGGACCGTTGTTCTATCACCTCCTCCCCCGTGCGCTCTATCAGTGGATTAAAGAAACCAAGGTTGAATGGGGAGATGCGTATTGATGAATGACGCGAATAAATATCATGGATGGGTGGATATGAGTGAAATGAGATATGAATTGAAAGGTAAGGGAAACGGGAAGTCCCCGAGAAAGCCCACCATTGCAAATCCTACTTGGTGCTAGATTTGAACCAGAGTCACAAGTCGGTGAAGGTGAGTGCTGTAACCACTCTATTTCTGAGACGAAGTATATGATAACACCATGGGTTGGTTGGGTCTAGTATAAAATGTGTGTTTATAATACAAACAAAATACCCTTACTCTACCCCCCCCCCCATCAAAAGGACCAGCGAAGTGCCAGGGATCTCCGACCTGAGGTCCTAGACCCGTGGTTACTTTTCATGTAATTTTGTTTAATAAATTCGTAGATACGCATGGAGGACTCAATACTTGCTACAGAGGCGGTTCGTGATAAGGTTGCATTGTTGCATAGATCCCAAATATTTTAATTCGTAGATAGCAAAGAATATAACTCACAATTATTATTGCAATACACCAAAAAGGTAATAGTTTTTCTAAAATAATTATATTATTCCATGGGATATTGGATGTGTGTCAGCACCGTGCCATGTTGTTTATCTCCGAAAAGCGGTGCTGGGGCACTACTCAATACAACCTTATAGTAACTACATTCAGTGACAGAAGAACTAATGGCACTTCTCCGCTCTCAGTAATGCTGAAACAATAACAGTCAGTACGTGGAGAGTGGTGCTTCGGAGCTCTGGGCAATGCACTCTACACCGAACTCTGCGTAGAATATTATTGCCAGTCCCTTTTCTGAACGAAAAATTGAGAGATACGCTCCCCTCGTGTTGCACTTAAAACACTTTCTATCGTCATTGTTACTAATCATTGTTATATTATTACTGTGTTTTGTGTGTTGCCTTGGTTGGGATGAATGGGATCCACCCTGTTTTCCACTCCTTGAGTAGTCGGAGTTGGATGTTTGTACCCCGTGTACCGGATTGACCTTGTCTTGGACTACCTCGTCTTCTTTTAGTAACACAACTTACACTTTCCTCGTTGTCAGCTCCTGCGATGGCGATTGTGACTCGATGGGTGACGGGTAGGCCAACCAGAAGCAGACCCGCCAGTTGCTTGTCATTCAGCTCCAATGCCTTCCAGCATCTATCACTCGGTTAAGCCCTTGTATCTCTTCCGTCCACTGATGCATCTTGTCCGGCGGTTTGGTTATGTTCATAATATATTTCGTTATTTTCAGTGACTTAGTTATGAAGGATGTGTTGATTTCCCTTGCATTTTACGCTAAAGTACATTCTCTAACGTCTTCCATGAACTCCTTTGATTCGTGTTTAAGCAATAACGCTGGGACCTTGCGGTTCAAGTTTGATCTATGTTCAAATTGTCGACTTTCTCTTCGTTAAAACCTGAGGCTATTGCATCCTAACAATTTTTTCGATGAGTTCTGCGTTTGCTATTCTGGATCAAGAGTAGTAGTTTGTAGCATACAAGTTGTTCCATAGACTTATATATGATATTTATCGACGCTTTCTTTGTTGGATTCTCCGTCCGCCATTGTGGCTGTGCCGATTCTCGACTTTTTTTTTTCTCTTTTAATTTATTTATCTTCATACTAACTCCTCTCTGCCCTCTGGGAACATAACCTTTTGTTACGATAAATTTATATCTCATTGTATTATTTAACCAATAAACTGTGTTATTATTAACAATGACGTTTTACATTAAACTACCACATAACCTGCACACAACTCGAACTCGGTCACAACAACTGCTCATCAAATATACATCTGAACTCACACAACTCTGGACTCAACATACTACGCTAGTTATACTGCCAATAGAGCACACGACATGAATCAGAAAAGGCGTTTTATAACACTTTCAATATATAACCAAACTTTCAATATATACTTTCAATAGAAAAATTTGGATTAAAAAATGGATTTTGGTTTCACTTCTTGAATTTAAAAAACATGCTACTTAAATTAAATTACAAATATTGTAAATGAAATTACATTTTTATATTGTTGTGTATTGCTCTACCAAGGTGAGTCTCACCTTCCTGATCTGAAAGATGAAGATGCAGAAGACTTCAAGTTAATGAGTGCTCAACCACCTTCTGAAATACTTGAGCGCACTACAGATACCAACCATCAACAATACAATCACAAGTTAATCAGAATGGATTCCAATGGTTCTAAACAAAAGCAATTGCCACCATAAAGTATATTATACATTTTAGTGTTCAATCACTAGATGTCAAGAAAACAAAGTTTATTCGGGATGAATGAAATATTTATGTTCCACGTTCTGCAATATAATTAGGGGTGTCATTTTAGATGGGCAGGGTGGGGCAGTTGTTCCCCCACTTCTAACAATTTTGAAATGGAAAAAAAGTCAGGTCTCGATACCAAGTAATTGATAGTTAAACAAATGGATTGATTGCAAAACACTCCATTACTTGGTCAAGGTGTAAACTTCACAAAATTACAAGTCCATCCAATCAGCAGAAGTTATTTCTTAACAGACACCTTTTGAGATTGGCTATGTTTGGATGAAACAAATCCAAGAATGCAATAACTATGAAATTATATCAAATAGTTTTTGTAAAATCAGGGACATTAATTTTATCATCAGAGATAAATATTGTCCGTTTCTGTAGTGACAACAGATGGAAGTGCAGCTACATTGCAGTATGTGTTAGCTAAGTCAGATCATTTCATTACAAGAAAATTTTATTGTTGGTTCTCTAGAATATTTATTACATTAAGGACATGCCTAATGAAATAAATATTATGAGCAAATCATTTAAAATGCCAATTAAATTGATGAGCAACAAATTATTTATTCTCTAATTGATTAATAGGTTTTATGCTTACTGATAATACCAAACAATTACAAAATTTAGAAAGAATTAAAGTACTTCTTGCTTACCCCTCTCCAACAAATATTTGAAATGACGTCCCTAGATATAACGTGAACAAATTAATAAAATGAATGGATGTGTAGAAAATTAACTCTTGCAATAACAGAAATGCTGTGATCTACATTGTTGATGTTGTCTGTTTGTGTGTTTGTTTATTTACATGAAAGAAAGAAAGGTATTTTTATGGACTTTGAAACTATTTGTTCAAAAGAAAAAACCCTTTACATTTCATTTCCAAGCTAATCATGCTTTATCATGAAGTACTGGGTATCTAACATTATTTGCTCAGATTTCTCCAAGGAAACAATTATCTTATATCTTGATATAATGATTTGTTCCTATTTTCTCTTTATGCATCAATGTTAACTCTATCATTTTCATGTTAAGTTTTATTACTCCGAAGGTTCAAATGGTGCTATATTGTATAAAGTCAAATGATCATGACTTTTTTGTAGATGCTTAAGTGCTTGGACTTTTGAGGCTTTATGTTTTTAGACAATTATTAGACTTTATTGGTAAGTTGTATTCTTTCTCAAAACTTATCGAGAGTTTATAATTATGCATGTTATGTCACTATCATCAAACAGAGAAAAATGAATAAAATGTTCCTTTACGTAATTTGACATTGGAAACAAGAATAGGTACTTGCTGTACTTATTAGCAGTGACATATCTAGGGCGACGGGGCAGAATACCTTGGGTCTCATACTGCAAGGGACCTCAATACAATTTGTCAAAAATAATAAAAACACATAATTTTGAACTTAAATAAACTGTGAATTTGTTGAAACAGTAAAATAAATAATAGCTGAGCTTATTATTATGTACAATTCTAATTTCAATTTCAAATCTTTCACATAGTCTAACACACAGTAAAAGGACATGTTTGTGTGCCATTTGAATAAGGGAGCCTCAAAAGAAACTCCTGAACCAAGTCCTCATTAGATGTAGGCAGCGTTGTCCAACTTCTCTTAGCTTACAGGCTATTTTCTGTTCACTTTTGATTGGTTGGGAGAGCTCAAGATGGAGTTTGGCTCAATGATGCCCGACAAATAAAACTAATGGCTCATATTTATTTATTTGTAATGCAATTTTTTCATCTCCTTATATTATTTTAAGCTGGAAAAATTAAATAATTTATTTCTTTATTTTCAAAAAGTATTTTCAGTATTTAGTATTATTATAAAATGTTTTCATATTGTAATGTAAGACTGGGTAATTCCAAACACAATTTTCTATTTTCTCTCACTGGACATGTCATGTCATGTCAAATATTAATTCTGACAGCATAGATTTATAACACAAAGTTGTACCCCCAAACTTTTGATGTAGTATTTGATGTCAAATGTACTATAAATCGCAGACTGCAAAAAAAATTTCACAGGTCAGCAGTTGGACAGTGTAGGTATACCACTACTTTTAAGAGAAATTTACAGTGTTGTACTTAGAAATTGCAGGTTTATAATGGTAAAAATGCAAAATGAATTGTATTTATACACACAAACTTCTACACTTTCACAAAAAAAGGGTGGGGGATCAAAGAAGAGAATTAGGAACTTAGAGGATATATTTTTTATTTGATCCACCTAATGACATCAATGTCATAACTTTTGAATGACTAGTGCTTGGTTTCTAGATGCACAAGATCATCTGATTAAGCATTCACTAGAAGATACTTGAAACTAGTTTTGAGGTAATACTGAAAACGGGGCTTTTTTCCTTTCTTACTCTTACTTTATAATATTATTCTTCATATGAAAACAAAAACTCCATTTCCAAAAAGGATAAAATATTTCAAAATTTCTGAAAGAGGAGAGAGATTTTGCATTAGATTAACAAAAGAAGGAAGAAATTATAATGTGCATATTTCATTATCGGAAGTAAAATACCCACTTATGAGAAAATGTAATGCATGTGTGGTAAATTTATATATAAGCAGGGCTTTTTTTCTAGGAAAAAATTAACCAGTACTCGCTTGACACTTCCCAGACAAAATAATGAAGTCTTAAGCTACATTTTCTTTGCTGTTTTTTTCTTTTGCTGCAGTTAATATATTAATTCAACTTTTTAACTTCAAATTTGTTGGGTTTGAGTCCCAGTCTGTCGCTTTTTCCACCTGGCTGTAGATGTTGCTGATAATAATATTAGTGACCACATCAAGAATGGGACTAATTTTATGACCAATCATTTTGCATTGTGAAGTCATTTTATTTCTTTTATTTTATAGAGACTGTAGGAAACTTCTCATATCACAGAAAGGAATATACCAACTTTTAAGCAGCAAGTATTTACAGTAAAGAGTGTAGAACTGTTAAACCTGATTGATATTTCATTATACAATTGATATCTATCTATATATCAATCAGATTAAATCTATCCATTCCTGACACTATTATTGTTGTTATACTAAAACTAGTTTACAATTTGCCAGCTTAAAAAATTATTGGTATTCAGGCACTATTGGATACTAGTAAGATAAAAATAATTTCTCCAATTTGTATGAAGACACACAATCATCACATGTTGAGTGAATTCCATAAAATTTGATACATAGAATAATCAATTTGTTCATACAAATGGATAAGTCCAATATAAATGTCAAGATATTTTATTTTAAATGTGCTGATTTTACATCTGTATTTTAAGCGATAATTTATGAAAAGTATAAATAAAAAAGCTCAAGAGACTGAAGTCTCCATCTTTATTACATTAAATAACATAGATTTTGATGTAAAATTTGAGAAACTACGGCATATCTAAAACTTTGGAAAACAAAAAATGTAGTGGGATAATTCATTTCATAATTTTATGAATTAAAACAGTCCATGACTTTGGAAAGAAAGTTATTAAGTAAATAAAAATTATGAACTCACATTATCCTAGCACAATATACTTGATACTCTGGTGGAACCAGCCAATAATATTTGGAGATGCCAGTCGTGACAAAAAATGAAAATACTGAGGAACTTCAATGAAAATATTGAATGCATTCCATTTGTTAAACTCACCACAACTTTACAAATTAAAATTAAATTTGTATCATTTGACATGTACTATGTACCAAAAAGTAAAGATAAATACCTGGTCTTTGTAGCTATGGATAATGCAACTTGTCAGATTGTCACAAAATTATGAATTTTTCTGCATGAGGAATGTACTTCAGTCTCGATTTAATATTTATACGCTTTTTATATTTTGTGCTTTATTTACTCATTGTTGTCATTTGAATTTAATTTATTGTCATGTATTTATATTCTGTGCAATATATATTCTGTAGTTGTTTACATTGTATAGTTATTAAAAAAATTTTACAAAACAAAATTGAGACTAATAATGCTTAAGAATCGCATGACAACACATCCTATTACCCCAGAAAATCATGGTTTAAGGGAGAATGTAGAACAGTAAAAGTAAGTCATTATAATTAAGTTATTGTAAGAATACTGAATGAAGAGAAGAAAATAATACAATTTCTTACCATACCATGTCTTCCTAGTCCCCTCAAAAATTTAAGGGAGTGTTACCTTTACCTCGTTGGAATAGTTGAATAATGTGTCATTCATTTTTACAAAGAAAATAAATATTGTATCTTTTTCTATTGCTACCTACTTCAAGGTGCAAGTCATTTTCAAAACTTTCTTTTTTTATTTGATTACTATTGCTGCAAATGTAAAAATCTACATTTGCAGGACACTGTATTCACGAGGACAATAAAAAAAGTATGCTTATTAACATCATAGGAACTCAAGACTTTAAATTCCTTGACAATATGCTAAGCAACTTTTGATGAATATTCTCTCACTCTTCAGAAACATTACTTAATTGGTCTGAAATTATTGAAACGTGGTGGTATGCTCAGGAAGGGGTGCACCTGGGATTTTTTTTTTGTTTGTGTGGTGCTTGTTCTTCTGGGGACAGTTTGTGAGATGTGGGCAAGGCTATTGCAGAAGGTGTACCAGGGGTTTTGTGAAGTACAGTATATTCTCTAGAGAAATGGGTGCAGGGACCTTCCTCCAGTAATGGCCCCCTTTCTAAGAAACATATGAAATAATTAATGTATACTCACTTTCAGTGGATCTTTTAGTATAAATTTAAATCACAGCTTTATCACATCATGTGTAGGTAATTTACCTTTTAAATACTTTTTTGTGTAAAATGGTCAGCATACTTTTAAATGTTAATGGGAAATATGAATGAGTTAACTGTAAAAGTAAGAATAATATCTTTACTGTTTTAATTTTTTAAAAATAAATACATGCATATAAGTCAAAATTTAAAAAATTGTAAATATTGATGTCATAGAGGATATTCATTATTTTGCTCATTCACAAACATTTTTCCATTTACATTTATATATTCACCCATAATATTTTGAACTCTGAACTGGAAGTTGTTTGTTTCAAGTTTTGTTTCTTCCCAGCAATTTATCATTGAAGATATTCTTCACAGATGATCACAATCTAAAAGTATCAACAACAGGATTAACAAAATTCCCTAAGCTAAAATTTTTATGTATCATTATTGACATGTGTAACTGTAAAGGAATATCTGCATTGGGAGGGAAAGAAATTGTATTGTCTTCTCTACCACTGTTATTATTGCCTGTCTATCAGTTCAGTCTTTAATTAAGATTCATTCCCTATGTAATGGTGACAGTTCCAAATATATTTCATTTCACAACTCTGCAGACCAGATAACTGACTATGTATTTATTTCAATGAAGCCAAACAATATTTCACCTCTTAGAAAAATGCAGAAATTGAGATTTGAGGGTTCAGTGGTTGGAATGCTTGAGCCCCTTTAATCTCTCCCCTGGGTGTGCCCATAAAGCAAGGGATTTTGTTTGACATGACTGGTTTTTTTTAATATTCATGAACAATCCAATCAAGTATTCTTTTCATAGATTCTCATGATATAATATGAAAATAAGATACCTGAAATGAAAAATATTAAAATATACAAAGCCATCAACAATTTTTGCTTTAGAAGTTTTGAATTGTGGAGGTATTTACCTCAGAAATGACTTGATTGACTTGGATAGACTAATTAGATTATAAGTTTTGAACCAATAATGCCCAGTTAATTTTTAATTTATGTATACTTATTTTTGATAATTTGTTTCCTGGTAATTTAAAATTTGAAGAAATTTTCTTCACTTGTGGCATAAACACTTAGTTTTGGGCCACTTGACTGCAATTTTTTTTCCTAATAATAAATTCTGCTAGTGAGGAAAATGACTATGACAGGAACCTGGTTACCCAAACTCATTACAACAAAATTATTATTTATTTTTATTATTTAATATATATTTACAAATTGTGAGGAGAGAAACTCTCCAAAAACATTTCAATTTAATCTCAGTCTTAAATCTTGAGTGATATTTGAGAAAGAGTTCAATGCTAAAAGTAATATTGCACTTCCCACAATATGTAGTTTCACATTACTGTTCTCAAACTGACATCATCTTTATTTATCCTGTTACTGGATGATAAGCATTTTCATGAAATATTTGTATTTACTTTATGTGGATGGGGGATACTGAACTTTTCTTCCTGCAATGGAATCTTTATTGTGAAAGATAAGGAATATCTTCATTGTCCCTCTCACTAGAAATTTCTGTTGTTCTGAAATGCTGCAAAGTAACCTGCATGTGTATTTTCTGTAAAATCATTGTCAATCCATCTACTCATCTACATAGATAACCTGTATTTTCTGAGAAAAATTGTACTGCCTGTTTAACCCTTTTAAAACTCATACTAGCCGTGAAGTTTAAAAAGTTCACAAACTACAAAATTTATAACAAAAGAGCTCAGTGTCCTCAAACAAGGAGAGTAACTTTTCATGCACCAGAATGCAAAACACAATTAAGTATTTCAGTCAGCACTAACACACGATTCGAGGGATGAAAAAAATTTCATACGGGTTTGACTTATAGGAAAAGTCTTTCAACTGACACAAAACTCTGAAGTTGCTCATTTAAACAACCCACTTAATTGTCTCTATTCTCAATGTATCCTGACAATGAATATGACTCTAGAGAACTTATTGAAGAGAAATCTGTTGTTAATGAATCCTCTGTATTGGTGTCCATAAATTTAGGAATGATTTCCTTACACCAAAACATTGCAAAATGTTCACAAGGACACAAGTTCAAAAATCCTTTCTTAGGGAGTTACGAAAAGAAGTCTAATGACCCTTAATGATGTATTACACTTCAAACTTACATTTTTACTCATTTTCATTTTCACAATGGGCTGTGAGCTTGAGGAACAAGTTCTTCACACTGAGTGACAGAAACCCAATCAACAAGTTTGAGAAGATTTGCCAGAAGCAAAGGTGCTAGCCACATGATAGTCTGGAAAATAATCTTTTTAAACAGAACCTCTGTTTCAGGGTATTGAAGTAATTTTGAAAATTTTGCTAGAAAACTCTGTATCCATTTCACCTTAAACACATGAAAGGATTAAATGCAACAGCCTTACAGCAAAGAAAACTTATATTTTCTTTCTATATTTCTTAGCTTTTACTCTATTCCCTGATGAGGCGAGGCTGGCATTATACATGCTGGTATTGTCAGTTGTCATGATGATCACATTTGAGCTTATGAAAAACTTCTATCGATATTTGTCCTACCATACTTCATGAAGTTCAGTCTTTAAATGAGGGGTGATGTTATTCATGATCTTACTAACAAACAATTTCTTAGACTTGACTAGCCTTATTTACTTGATGTACCAGTAGACATCGTCCAATGAATGAGCTTTATTCACAATGGTACTCCACTTCATGTTACTGAGACCGTTCGTCAGTATCTCGGCACCAGTGGTGGAGTAGTGGTAGTGTCTTCGCTTCCACCAAATTTCTGAGCAGTAGCGCTTTGGTTCAAACCCTGCTCTGCTGAACTAGGTGAGGTTTTCTGCTGGGGGTTTCCTCAGACAAATGTTCGTTCAGTGCCATAAGTTCCCTGGCAACCCAATATCTCTCCTACCCCATTCCCTCACCCAAATCATGGTTAGGTGGAAGAGCAGGCCTCATGGTCTCACCATAAGACAGAAATTAAATAAATAGATACCAGTAAATAAATAAATATCTTTATAACCATTTTCCAAAGAAATGGATTGGTTAAGGATCAACAATGCACAGCCTGTCCAACTGTCAGATTTGAAACCAATGGATTTTTACCTCCTGGGGCATTAATAATTCTTGGTGTATTCAACTCCTATACCTAATATTGAGATTCTGAGTGTATCCACATAGATTTGACCAAATACAACACGCTCCAGAACTTTCCAACAGTATATCCAGGTATGGAACCAGGAGGTTACTTTGAGCTGTTATTATAT